>OU343036.1:9373459-9908788 GCA_910593735.2 Ectemnius lituratus | reverse complement strand
AATAATAGCAGGACCGGTACTCACCGGAGAAGAGGATAATGTTGGTTGGTTTTGACAATAGCAGGATAGGATAGTGGTAACGAGAGAGCGTACAGGGTATATTAGATGGGGGAAGTGGGTGGGGCATGAGAAGGAGAGAGCGCGTCGAGGATGGCCAGGACAAAATAATGAACAGCTCAATTAGCCAGGTCGTAAAATGCAAATGTATGCGCGTGCCGCCTCGGGACGTGCTCGCCTGGCCTATTCTTGCTTGCCAGTCGGGATGGCACACACGTTCTGCCCACTCGTACCATTTCCACTCGCACCATCATCAGCGAGTCTTTCAAGAAAACGGTTTGCGAGTGTACATTGTATCCTCGACAACGCACTATCGCTTTATATACGTTTGTAATTGTGGCTCAGCCTCTCTTTTATTTCTTTATGCACAATTTTCTTGATTAAAGAATAGGGAATCGAGACTACGCTGAGTCAAGATGTTTATTATATGTAATTCGAGTGACTGTCAGAGGAGAAGCTGTCCTCGGCTACTAACGAGTCGGTGATTTGACATGGCGTGGGGTGGTGGTGGAGACAGCATCTCGTTTATCCGCCGCGGGACGAAAGAAAATCTTGAGTTGGTTCGACGCGGATGTTATTCGAGTCATGTAAGAAACTTCCTTGGGAGGTACAGCTTGCTTTTTTTTTGCGATTGACTGCCAGAGCTCGTCTGATTATAACAAGATCCCATCGGCCTTTGTCCTCATCCGAGCGGGGCTCCTTCTCCCCTCAAGTACACGAAGGAAACCTCGCCGAAAGAACTTCATTACACAATGCTGGCATGCCCTTTTACTTTCTGCTCACTTTAATTCCTCGCTCATTTCGCGACAATAAATGCCATTCCTGGGAAAGCGTCTCCAGCTCATTTAACGAGAGTGCCCCTCTGGAGGGACCTACGCTCGCAAACTCCCAGGGAAGATCTGCCTTCTACCTTCTGCCAAGAGCTGTCAATTCAGTTGACCTTCTCGGAATGAAGCTATCTCCCAGCGACAGTAACTCTCACTCCACTGCTTCTTACTTTAGCCTGCGTGCTTCACTGCATGTAACTTACATGTATAAGCTTAATTCACCATTACTCCCCTTTTTACCACCCCCGGTTGCCAATGACACGCGATATCTCGGATAGGGCGGAGACAATGTAATTTATTACACGGTGATTTCGACTACAAGGCGCATTTTTTAAGAGAAAGCTCGTTCGAGGGGTGTGCGTCCTCGGAATACATCAGATCTGTCAATCCTCTCGAAGCTACGAATAGATTCCACTTTTCTCAGGGCACAGGTGTTCCTTTCCTCAAGAAGAATTCTCCAGGGGAGAGTAAGCACCTTTCTATCCTTTCTATAAACCCTCTTTTCTTGACGATGTAAAGTGAACTCGCAAGATGAAATCATCTGCGATGTGTCTAGTGTTTAACAGAGATCATTTGTATTCGGAGTTTTGCTGATCTTATTATATTTAGTTTCTTAATTTTGATCTCCAATATCAGTTCAGTTTGATTCGAATAGCTGTATCGCTGTTGTTGGTTGGTAGGCATTACGTTTAAAATGCGAAAGAGCATCTGAGATGGAAGAGCGCTGTCTGTGTCTTGCTTCACACATACATTATTGCAGCATGTAGTTGGTAGTGTCTTCATCCATCTCTACAACGACGGTACAGATATGGTATATTAGTATGCCAGTCAGATAGGATCGTTTATGCCAGATCTCTCGAACGGTGTCACGGCTTCGAAACGATAAGGGAAGCCATTGGACGACGGCCAGCCGTATTAAGATCGCATTTGGGGATGGATTGCTACCCTGATGGATCACTTGTCGATTACGTGCTCTAATCCGGCTTCTATCACTAGAGTAAACTAGGGTCGCCGGCAAATAATTTGTCATTCTAGTCTCGTCCGGAGTTGTACACTACGCCTCTAAGATCACGAGCGACTCTGCCCGCCGGCATCTAAACATTACTCCTCCGCTTCGCTCTGCTTCTCCCTTAGAAACCCAATACGACAAGCATTTTCCCCACATGATTCACTTCCCAGGCCATAAAAGTAAGAAGCAAGTGCTTGGACATGAAAGATGTAAATTTATCTGCAGTTATCTGCTGATTAGAGACTCCCAGCGATTGCCTACACGAGCATTCGAGTATCTCTATGTATAGTATTCGGGAATACGGGTAGAGAAAGAAGAGTATGGTCCATTAAGCGGGGAAATATTTCGAGCGTGTTCCCGTCGTTCTCGATGCGTAGCCTCGACGCGCATCGAGATGTCGAGTGCCGATAGGCCGGCTAATATACGGACAGCAAGGAATGCCGCGCCCGCACCGGAATACCAAATGTGATTTTCGAACGTGTGTCGACTCCACTTGGAAATTCAGCTACATACATAGCCCGCGGCCCACTCTTTCTTTTATCATATTTTCCGCATTTCTAACCGCTGTCCAAAACGCTGCTGGGCCAACGATTTCATTATTATAAACCAGACCAACTTCCACCGACTGATTACGATCTCCAACATTCGGATCATTTCAGACTAATTGGCCGAATAGCTCTTTCAGGTCGTTCGGTCCCTTCACAGTTTCCGGAGTTTAGTGCAGACGCTAATTCCCAGGGGCAGACTAGGCAGGCAGTATTTCAGAAAGGGGAAAAGGAGAGTGGGATAGATTAGGATAGGTTTCCTATGAAGTGTATCCTGAACGATCGGTGAGAGGAGTGCTCTTTTCGAGACAGTTGCACACAGCCTCCCATTTGTATTGTATGAAGTCAAATAGGCTGTTCTATTGCTGGCTCCTAGTAAAGCCGCTAGATCGAGATCAGACAGGAGGAAGCAGGATGCGAGTACCTCCGATTTGAGTGCTATTAGAATCGACGATCCGCCAATTAGAAATCTCGCGTGGTACCAGCAGCATGTGTAGAACTTTGCGTATGCCACTCCAACTACTACTATTACGAGTGGTATTATGTGCTATTGCTACTAGTATTGCACCCATCTCATTATTTCGATAGCTAGGCTAGAGTGCCTGTTCATCGTGTGATCTAGTGGCCGAGTGCCCGCATCTATGGCGTCTATGTATTCGTAGCCAACATCACAAGCCGTATCCCTGAAATGAAACATTTACGATCGGAATTTCGACCAGGATTCCAACAGAGCCCCACAGTATACGTATTAACCTCGAAATTGCTTGAGATTGGAGTAAACGTTTGTTGAATAAATAGTATAACAGTTGGCAGATGGGACGGATATTCGGCAGGTTTAGTCGACGTGGACAAATCCATTTCTGCGCGCCCACAGAATACGACATAAGCTTTGTCGACTAGCGAGCGCACTCTAGCTTTTTTCGGAACACATTTCTCGTAATGCGGTTTGAAATCGATTTTTTTTTACTCCTACAACAAGTAGAATCCAAAGTGGAGGAATGTAGACTGGAGGAGAGAGAAGGGTGGGATGCCGCAGGTGGTGGAAAAGCGAGCAGTATAATTTTACCTAAATTATAGCTGGCTTTAAGGTAGAAGCGTATTTTAAAAAACACAGCACTTGCAAATGTCTAAACCGCAATGCTGACAGTGTGAAAAGCGGAGAAAAGTAGAAGGCCATGGCATTTCGAAGTTGGAACGTAGCAGGTGAGAGGATCGTGTACACCGGTATTCTAACAAGTGTTTGCATTCAGAGGGTGAAATAAATGAATAAATTTAATGGGTCTCGTCGTTACGGGTAGCAGAGGGAAGGTCGAAACGTTAAACGGCCAGGGTAACAGATTATTTTGCGCGCGAACCGAGCAACGCGCAACGACCCGATTTGCTCGATTGAGAAAACTACCCTCTGAAAGCGAGCGGTTGGACCGGGTTGGCAGTGCCGCGCGAGCAATTAACCAGGTGCGAGCTCGCCGTACCGATCGACATGCACGCTTGTTTGCAAGCGAGCTGCAAAATAAGCGAAAAATTGGCTCGTGTGCCGGGTGACCTCCGCGGGAAATTAATTACGGCGCGAACCGGGTGCGGGAAAATAGGAAAGGAAGGAAGTGAAGAACAGTGTTGCCGTGGAGGCAAGCCATTATCGCTCTATCGCGTAATATTGTAATTATATTGCCGTGCCTCACGAACCTCGAAGCCGCTTGTCGGCGTTAACGGGAGATCACCTTTCCCTCGGGGTTGTCCGATCAGCGATCCCCGCCTATAAGCTCCAATCTAGTGGAATGTTTAGCAACAGAGATTTTATTTGAGTTTGTTTGTCGTGTCCGAATACATTGAGTAATGAATTACATGTCCGATCGGCTGAATCCGATAAGAATAAGAGGATAGATCGGCTGGGTGCTCCAGGCTGTCCGGAATTGTCTTGTCGCAGCTGTGCGGTAATCGGGTTTCAACTCGAGCGAGCTTCTAGGGTTCGGTGCGCGCGCGATCTCGTAGGGAGGAGGGAAGGTTGGAAGGGAAGGTGGTCGGAGCATTATCTCGAATGGAGATTGGATCGTAGGCGAGAGTTTTGCGCCGTCTTGACAATGTTATGGATCACCGGGGTGCGTGCGTGCGTCGCGTCCTGTGCGTGCGTTGGGTGCGTGCTCTTACAGTCCAAGAGAGCCATTGGCATAAAGGGCAGCCGGCATGTATAGTCCGGTTTGACTCCCCTGCTCTCTTGTTGTCCGACTTCGACTTGGTCGCCGCCTCGGTAGCCAGCCAGTGCTAAGGCTAGAAGTCCTCCTAGCCCTATTCCGGTCAAGCCAAGGGCCAAATGGGAAACACACCAATGCCGGCGTCGCCGCCCGCCGACACTAGGTCAGACGGAACGAACGTGCTTCGAACCCTCCAAATCTTACCAGCAAAACGCACTTTCACGCACGACTTCGTACCCTTGCTTTCCTACCTTCTTCTCGTTAACGTCCGTTCCTTTAACTACTCAACCTTGCGTTTCCGTGATCATTACTGCCGTTCATTTACTGACCATGAACTCATGGCTGTTTATATGGAAACCCCGAAAAGTTCATAGTCCCAAAGTTACGAAATTTATATAAAATAAAGGCATTGCAAGAAGTACATTCAATGAATATATACAAGGAGTATATTGTCGGTACTATTTTGATAAAATCGCTGAAAGTTAATATACTGTTCTATCAAAAAAATAAAGTTCCACCAAAGTGTGAAAGCAAGAACCGAGATTAATGATATCCTCCATATCTAAGTTTTCGATAATCATAAAAATGATGTGTATTGACTCTCCATTGCCTGCTTTGTGTCTATTTTCGAATGTGTCCTATTTTCTAACATGTTAGAATGTATCAGCAATGACTGTGAGATCTTGTTCGCAGCATAAAAGAGACCTCGAAAGGTTTGTAAGGAGAGGAGAAATAATAAGAGAAGCAACTGTTGTTCGCTTGTCAGGGGCTGCTGCGTAGCATGGTGTGTCGAGAAGGAGATATACAGGATAGTAAAGGAGGGTACACGTGTGTGGTCGAGCGTACAATTGTAAGGGCAGTTGTACACGTTCAGTCGGAAGGGACACACGGCTTCGAAACGCGAGCATTCACCATTGTTATATTGCCTGCTAACACGACATTAATACATTGGCGAAGAATTATGAGGCCACGGTGCGCGCGACATGGCAGAGCGTGGCGGCGGCAAGGAGAGGAAGGCTGGGACTTTGAAAAATCGTCCCATGCGTTAAAAGCATCAGAGATTAAAATTAAATCCGGCTACTCCACCCTCAGCACACTCCCCGTCCAGTTAAAAGCCTCCGCTTTGCGGGGCTCCGGAGACCCCAGAATCTGTACCCACGCGATTTTTTATTGATAATTAAACGCCAATAAATTATTTGCCAAACCCCAGCAGCAGGAAAAATGACTCGAATTTCCCTGATCCTTTCAAACCCAGACATCCCCTTCCACCGTAGGATTTCGGCGAACATGACAGAGTCTTCTCCAGGAAAATTTGTCCGGCAGATCGGCTTTTCCCGCTCGGTTCATCACCGGACAGTGCGAGAGAACTGGGAGGGATGGCTTTTCATTTAAAGGGTGATTACTTTCGATGGCAGGCCAGATATTGGTAGATGAATCCTTTGAATTCGCCGGCTTCGGCTGTTTGTTTTGAATCTCGGCAACACGCGGCCAATCTTTCTCCAAGCGTTGTCCGAAGTTTTTTTTTTTCCAGAGCACCTCTAGTTCGGAATTTAATTAGAGCAGCACGCCTGGTTTTTCAGCTGATTGAATCGCCGCCCGTGTCTACTCCGACTAAAATGGATATTGTCTTCATGTCTGTGTATGTGTATACTATACAAGCCTGTGCCAGACAAAAAAGGATTCTTTTTTGTTCTGCCCATTTGATTTACAATTAAAAACATTTCGGCTAATAGAAACATTAGTTTCTCTAATATGAAAAATCCACTTTGTAGATTCTCTTGGGACACTGGGTACATTGATCGATTGCGCTGCTGCAGTTCCCTGCGGTATCCCTTGGACACACACCAGTCGTGTGGTTTCCTCGAGCAGCGTCGGAGGTGGCGTTACCTCCCTGAATCACGAGCAGAGCTCTCGCAACTTCCCTTAGAAATTCCACAAGTTTTCCAATGCCTCTAGATTTTTCCGCGTTGAGTCAGGCATTCACACAAATATATTCGCACGATGAAAAAAAAGAATGATAATAAACTTTCGTCGAAAAAAGTGGCATGAACTTTAAATCGCATTCCTTCTGGAAGGTTATTGATTTCAGTCTGGCTTTTTACGCACGTCTAGACTGAGATAGGAGAGCAGTATCGGGCTGGCGACCCTTTGCAATTTTAGCAAAAAGCATAATGATTTCGATCGGCCTCTACTACTCCAGGGATAACACATTCTCTTGGTCTTTCTCGCGAAATTCGATTAAGCCGAATCTCATAATAATTGGAGAGGGCAGGCAGGCAGGCAGGCAGGCAGGCAGGCAGGCAGGCAGGCAGGCAGGAGTCCTGTTCCCGGCAGGCAGGATCTGGCCGATGAGCCATTAAATTGTAAGTCGAGCATCGATTGCACGGAAAGATAGTGTTCGCTCGTCGAGTTCCGACATTTCCGTAATTGCCGATTGCTTCCTCTCACTCTGCCGCCACTTTTACCACGCGAATTTCCTCCGAGAGGCAGATGCTGTCCCTGAAGGGATCAGAATCGACGAGAAAGAGGAAGGGCGCCGAGAATCGTAAGATCACCCCACCGAGAGAGAGGAAAAAATTGGGAGCGTTGGTGGCGGCGAATCGAGACGCACTATGTAATCCGTAAGATAATCCGCGACGAAAACAAATTAAAGATGATAATGCTCGGATAATGGGTTTTTGAGCATCGGCCTGCTTCTGACTTTCCGTTCAACAGGCAATTTCGGTTTGCGTCCTTCTGATTTCGTCTTCCCCTTCTTCACTCCTGTCCAACCACCACTTTCTCCTCCTACGCTCCCAATTTTCTCGTACGATCTTGCCGTTCGGGATCACGATAGAGATAAAAAAGCAGCTGAAGGAAGCTGGGATGTGAAATCACCTTCGCATCGATAAAGAAACTACCAGGCGCACTTCCTTCTTTCATGCGAGGCAAATATCGTTGGTAGAAGATTAATGGTTCGCTTGAAACTGGCGCGTAAAACCTTTATTATTTGAATGCGTAGTTGAATGTACTCCTTCGGGACTGGCGGTGAATCTTGGAAGAATATGATCGACGAGGGTGTATGCATAAGGCAGGATTTCGATGAAAATCGGTGGTAAGGATTGGTTGGCACGAGGGTCGATAAAATATGTGTGGGACACGGACTACACAAGCTTATACACATGGGATAACAGACGCAACGAGTCTTGAGAATGCAAGGGCTAGGGGTTTATTCCAATTCTTCGTTCTGGTTTCTCAGAAAATAGCATTCTCGAGGGGTGCATGGAAAATGGGGCCAAGGTGGTGCCAACTGACTCGAGATTATCCGCCTTGGGTTCATCTATTCAGAGTCGTGCGGAAAAAGTTGAGTGAAGTCGAGTTGAGTCGTCTTTCAGGATGGAATTGAGCCGGGGTGAACCGCAAGTTACCGCCAAAACTATCTGAACTATTCGGACTCATTAGAGAGTACTAGTGAATGTCAGGGGAATCCTTTACCTTGAATCGAAGGGCGCAGAGATGATCAGTGCGCCGCTTTACTTGTCAAATGCGTGCTCCTTTGTGAATATAAAGGCAAAGAGAAAGATAGCAAGGGAAATTTCATTGTAGGCATACAAGTGAGTCTGACTGGACAGTCAGGTACTCTCAAACCGCGCTAATCTCTTTCTCTCCCAATATCGGCAGACGCTCCCACCTGTTCTCTCACATTCTCGCATTTCTCGTCCTACTCTCCCCTTCGCATCAGCCTCGTCCACAACAACCCTTCCCCCACCATAGCCTTGGTGTTCGCATCCGATTCCCCACCGCATATTTGGCCATTGCTTTCCAGCGGGTCACATGGAAATGAACTGTCATCGTGTAATTAATAGGCATATTCGACATTGCCCTCCGCGCGAATCAAAGCGAGATCAAAAGTGAACTGAAGGCTGATATTGCGCCGCGAGCGTTGACAAATGAACCGACTGACTGACGGACTGTCAGTCTGCCAGGTGCGATAATGGCGCGATGGTAGATAAATCCTGGTATTTGCGAAAGAGTACGTGAAGATTTGGATAATGATTATCGGCGTTGCCGGTGGTGGCGGGCGGCAGGCTGTCACTAAAGGAGACATAATAACGTGCCAGCGCTTGATCCGCTGTCCTGAAGGCTTTCTGCCCATAGTAGACTGTCCGCTTCCCTCCTTCCGCAAGCAAATTATACTGATATTTAGGGGATTATGCGAACGATCCCTCTGGATCAGGAACCTTAAAGGGATGCTCGCCGTGCTAATTATTTCCCGGCGGCCTTCCGCTCAGATTGAATTTCAGCGGCCCGGTCGGCTCGACAGCGTCGCGTCGTGTCCCACCGCACGACGTTGATCTTCACTACGGAAATTGCATCACGCTACTTGCATATTCTGACATTATTCTTCACTCACATTTTTCCTAACATACTTTTTTCTTTTCTGTGATTATAGTTGATCATTTAAACCGGGTACGACGCTTGTCTTCCTGCTAGTAACTTCCTCCAGAGAGTTTATCGTTAGCATACTTATCTTGCTTTATTCAATATGAATTCTCAAATGAAGGGTGTAATTGTACTACACTTTTATGAATAATTTGGAATTTGTGTTTTTTTTTACTGAATGAACTTGTATAACACGCAAGATATAACATAGTGGTTTTTGTCGCACCCCTGGAAATATATACTTTTTATTCGTAGGGCAAAGCATCCACATGCTCCACCCCTAATCACTGCATTTGTATTCGAGCGGCTCTATCTGGCCTTGCGATTTTCCCGAATCTCTCAGCCTCCCTTTCCCTTGGTCCTTCCTTCCTTTTCCTCTCGTTCGACAAAAACGATCAACCCCTTGCTGGCCACAGTGAAAACAGCCTCAGTTTCCCAGTACCACCGCAAGCATTCAAGCTGGCTTCTGTCGGATATTGAAACAATATGTAAAAAGTGGAGGCTACAACTGGCGAAAATTCGCGCCCATCTGTGTTCGCTGCATAAACCCAAAGAAAGCTGTGGTACACTTGTCTCACAAGGAATCCAATCCAATCCAGACACATCGATTTCGTAGAATATAGAAGAATTGGAGACAGTGGAAGACTTTTCTCGAACTATGTTTCTTTTCGCAAAACTCATTGTCAGAGACTCGTTGATAATATGTTGTTAGAAACTATTTTTTATCCAAGGTTATCTGAAAGTCATTCAATTACATACTGTAATTGCATGGAGCTTTGAAGTTTGATGCATCGAATTACAGTCAGATTATTAAATCGTCTCGATTTGGGGATGACTTACCCTCAGAGGACCACTAATAGATCGATTTTCCAGAGGATTCTGAGTTCGATAGAAATACAAAAATGGTTATACTATAAATATAAGATATTCAAAGGTCTTTACTATAAACCAGTTTACTTCTGCAACACGTATATACATAACTGCTGTACCATTCATTACAATTTTAAACTATATCCAAAGAGTTTCTTAATTACACCCAGAAAAAACTTACTTTCAATCTCTTCTTCCAAAAACCCTATATTTTTCTATACAATAAACTTAATTGGTCTCCGCAACCGCTTATGGGATGATCATCCGAAGTATAAGGGATAAGCGTTCATCTTTAAAAGTACTCGGAGAAAGAGAAAGGTGGATATTAGGCGGCGAAGCGTCGAGGTTGGTGAGAGCACGCGATGTGGATGGCCAGAGGGGTCGAGAATCGAGAACGGCCTCGTTTGAGCGTGCTAAACCGCCGAGGTTAAACCGCAGTCAGTCGTCACGGAGCTGATAGCTCAGAGGGTGTGTGTGTGTGTGTGTGTGTGTGTGTGTGTGTGTGCGAGAGAGAGAGAGTAGGAGAGAGAGAATCGTGTCGGGGAAGTCGGGGATAGAGGCTGCGATAGACAATGGGGGTGGTATCGTGGAATCGCGTCCTGGCACGCATTGTGCGGAACCCTAACGACAAGCGATTACTATCCCCGACGACGGTGGTTCGTTCTGCGGGGTCGGAATGGTCGAGGTCCTGCGACCTCTCGAATTAAGCGCTCGCTCCTTCTTCTCCAGCAGGAGTGCATAGCTATGCTCGCACAAAAATCAGGCTTTCACCACTTCCCCCTCGATAGAAGATTGTCGAAGATCTTCGAGTGCTTCCGGTTGGTGGTTGTTGGTGAAATTCTCAGGGATTTAGAAGTTTGGTCTCCTGCACAATCTCTCCTGCAGGAGTGCATAGCTATGCTCGCTGAAAAATCAGGCTTTTACCACTTCAACCGATAAACCACGATTGTCGAAGATCCATGAATGCTTCTGGTTGGTGAGTGTTGGTGAGATTTGGAGAATCTAGAAGTTTGCTCTTATAGAGAATATTTGATGTTAGTGGTCGAAAGCAAGAGAAAAAGAGGATTGTGAGAAAATACGGAAGAATAGATGTCCTGTCAAATGGCTTTCAACAATCTAAAAATATGTATCATAGTCGGTAAATGCTGGTATCAGAATGGCTCTCTCCGTTTACTAGAGCGCAGCTACTATGCGGCTTCTTGGGGAATACGGTTGACCGAAAAATCCTGATTCATAGCTTCTGGAGGAGTCAATGCCTGAATTTACGAGCCACTTTTCAGCACAAGTTACGAAGGAACTCTTTAGCCGTGGATTGGTGAGATCGCGTTATCTGCTTTGGCGTGTGAAAGGCGAAGAGCATTATATAGAACGACGGATGTTGGAAATCGATGCGGCTGTAAAGAGTTGCAGCATTGGCTAAGATTCGCCTAGATTCTCGATGAGAAATGTTTCCTTTGAAATATAAATGTATGTTAGAGTACAACGGCTCTCTGAATTGAGAACGAAACTTTTTCGTCGGCTTTTATCGCTCGTTATTGGCTATTATTATCGTCGCTCGTTTAATATAAGTGGTACAGTGACACCGGCGGTTGGCAAGGTAAGCCGATATACGAGAGGCTTAGAGTTAATCCTGTAATTTTTAAATCGTCCCCGGGAAATTGTGGCCCCCATGGGATATAACCCACGAACTTCTGAATCTGGTAGATAGGACTAGCCCTGCTCGCTCTTGGCAAGCAGGTCCTGCAGCAGAGGGATCATCTTTGATCCCATTGGATATACATGGCTCGGGAATATAGGATGGTGGCACGTGTTCCGAAGAAGGCGAAGATTTCAACATATTATTTCTATCGATTTTCGAAGTCCCCGAAGCAAGAGAAAGCGAAAGGAAAAACAAGGCAAAAGACAGATAAAGAAAGATATGATGGGCATTGGCGTAAAAAAAGAGTGAGTACATATATGTATAGCATGGAACATTTCTTCAAGCGGAAGAATTTCTCGAGACACGAAAGATTGAAAGGAGGCTAGGGAAGGGCGAAGCTGGGTACTAGAAAAGGAGGATGATAGGGAAGGAAGGGCGGTAAAGGTAGTATAGGTGTCTCGTTTGCATAAGGGTGAGAAAGCGTCGGCGAGTATTCGGTAGTGGGAAGGGCTGATGGCTCAACCGCAAACACCTCACGTAGCATCGCGCAGATTAAAGCTCGTCCTGGACCTGGAACTGTCAGTGCATTCGTGTGTATGTAGATAGATCGGTGTGAAAGCACGTGCTGAAAACACACGGGAAATCTTGCGAGTTCACGAGTAACTGAAATGTAGGGAGGCAAGCTAGGGATAGAAGAGAAGAGGGACTGAAGGACCAAGAGGACCAGGGCAAGGCGTGCCAAGAGCCAAGAACGAGACGAGGACCCATAGGGCACAACCAACGGAAGAAGGAAGAAGGAAGAATCAACTCACGAACTTACCGGGATCAGACACGCATCCACATTGGAAGCGCCTTCGTCGCCCGTAAGCCTCTCTCCGTTCTCTCTTTATTCCATGAGCATAAGATATGGGGAATACGGTAGTTACGGAAACTTCCCCAATTTCCTCAGATTAAAAGCTCCTGCGAACGGGACTTGTCACACCGCTATATGGACCATCAATTTCCCTGGCAGGTTTGATCCTTCCAACATACGCCAAGAAATGACCCGTTTTCGCGTAGACTTTCGCACTATTCTTCCGGAGAAAAATACGAACTTGGCAAAATTTTATAATTCCAATTCAGCGAAAGTACAAGCACTCAAATCGGTTACGATAAATCATTCTATTGAGAGGAATATATAAGAAGCATAATATTTGACTTGACTCGTCGCAAGTGCTTTCGTCTGTTCGTATATGCAGCTAGGTTTAATGTTCGCGTGTACTAGGCCCTTCACTATTTTCGGCCAAGCAGTCCTCTAGCTCGGAATGAGTCGGGCAGCGTGAAATGGATTCATTCGTAGGCACGCATGCTTGAGTTGGGAAACGAAATCGCTTGCAGGTAGTAGCATCGTAGTCGCGCCGCTCGGGCTTCAGTGCCGGGGCCGTAAACATACGAGGGAGTAAAGTATGGCCGTAATTTCGACTCGTAAAAGAGAGGGAGTCACAGGGGTGAGACATAGGCTCGGGATGCGTAGCGCGTTAGCGGAGTCGTTATCATTTTAGTGGTCCTAAAGCCCTGCCACCGAATGTCTCAGAGCGAGCGGATACGCGTGCGTGTCGAATGAAGAATGCGCAATTCTCACTAGCATTTAAACAGCATTGAAAGATAGTTAGAACATGAAAAAAAAGCTCGATACATTCTCATTTGATTAAGTCTTATAAATAGACAAGTAGATTGCCGCTTTAAGCTCGGTTGGGGACAACTGAATTCATTGTCATAAAGTATCCTATTATTTTAACAGCAACTGCGGACGATAAAACTCCCCTGGCTGACAATTCCACGGCGTGCATTATGTAGTACGCGCTGGTGCGGCGTGAACACGTTGAAGGGAAAAAAAGGGGCCGAGGTAAAGTGGAAGATCGTAAACAGAATTTCGTATTCGATAGAAATATCAGGCTAGGCCACATGAGAAGGAGGCGAGGCCAGCCAGAGAGAAAAGCGAAAGAGAATGTGAGAATAGAGTGGTTCGGAATGAGAGGAAGAAAGGAAGTGAAAATGGTGACGATATGAGAGGGGGAAAAGGTGTATATGTAGTATGTGTGCGAAGAAGAGAAACGGTCGGCTTAATCCTGGTACGCACTTAGGTGAGAAGGTAGCGCGAAAAGCATCCGTAGTCTATCTAGTGGATGTGCGCGTAGTGCTTTAGCAAGGCCCGGATCAGACTCGCCTCTTTCAGATATAATACTCGCGAAATGGTGGTCCTTTAGTATGATATACGTATCACTTAAGCGCTACGATAATGAACAGATTCGCTCTCTTTATGACTTGCGAGTACAGTAACGCGATTTTCCTCTGCCTCGTCTCTCATCATTTCGTTTATCTTCCTTTCGACAGCTTCGCACGTAGCTTGGGTGCCTCTAACCGCCGCTCGGAACCTACATTAATTTTTCTCTTCTCCTTTTTACTGGACACAGAAAAATTAACCCTTCGTGAACCAGGTGGAAAACTGGGCTTCTTTTTACCCCAAACATTATTATTAATGCACTTTAAAATAAACCAAATTTAAATGGTTAGAACTGATTTATCTTCGTTTGGTCCATGAACGGTTTCTTGTGTCATTACATACATTTCGCCAGGATAATAATAGTTTCTACTATTTGGCAAATGTTCACTTTGCTCGATCAGGGTTCACACAGACATAGGAACAGAATGGGTACAAGATTGGAATGTTGTCAAGATGTCTGTCGTTCCGGCTAATATTTGCCTCGCTCGGCTAAGGATGCCCTCGATCCTTCTCTACCCGAGAGATTGTTCTTCGCTCGATTTAAATGCCGTTGTCTACCAAGAGGCGAATTCGCCAGAGACAGTAAGCCTCGTTTACGCGCATTCAACTGCATCTCGTACAACTCTTCTCGTGGGGATTTTATTTATTGCACTCGCTGATTCGCCCGTCTGGCGACTAAATTCCTGAAGCCTTTAATTTAGTTGGTACGGATTGGGGGATCGGGGATCGTGCGGGACCAAAATAAAGCTCTCCGAATGGTGAGGAGTGGGCATAGTCAGGCAACAGACGTGTCGGGCACTCAGGCGGCCAAAACTACATGTCGCCGTATTTGTCAATGATTCCTTTTTTTCGCACTTATTATCGCAGTGTCAAGTAAAAAGATTGAATATCTCTGTCAATAGAAAGAAGTGTTCTCTAACACTAGATTACAAGTAGGCTTTTAAATTGCGAATTTTGCTCGGTTGACGTCTTACGGAGGGCGTTGCTCGAACTGAGCCTGTTTCGGCAGCAATCCAGGCAGCAATCCAGGCAGCAAGCGTACTCGATATTTTACTGCCAGAGTGCTTTAACGAGCGGCGATAACGAAGTTAATAATCGTCGCACGGGTTTGCTGTAAATGGGTTTCAGTGGCCGTTTCAGGGGCGCCGTGTAAATTCGTTGCCTTTCAAAAGATCCGGGAGTCGCATTGGTGGGCTTTCGTGTAGTGTTCAGTGAATTCGGTAGAACTATGAAAGCAGCAATCTTCGATCGAATGCGTTCTCTATGTTTTAGCATAGGGTGTAGCTGGCGCGGGAACTCGGAATATTTGAAGCCAGTTGCGTTCAGTCGGGGACTGGTGCACTTAGGTGGGGTGTAATATACGTCGCTGAGGGCGGTAACTGTCCCCGTATATTATGTCCCGCGTGTCCACGGGGTTATACATTCCGGCTGGCTCTATCCATGGTAAACAATGTTCCGAGAGTCCTGGCCTAAACGATTCCTCGTGTCTCCAGTTATTTTGGCAATTAATCGCCGCTGTGAACCCATGCTGTTGAAATATCGCCTTTCTTCTTGCTTCGCCAGTTTTTCATTCTCCTGTCTTTTTGCCACTCCCGTCCCACTTGCATCCGTAGACAGTTTCCTTCTCACTGTTTCTCTCATTCAAATAAAGCAAACTTGTCTCTTTTATCGCTGTCATCGCTATTTTTCAAAGTCTTTTTGATAGGATTTTTCTTTCACGAATAAAAGCAAACTATGTAAGCTCTTGCAATTTAATTGCATGAAACCTATGTTTGAAATCTTTGTTGGACACAAAAATACGTTCATATAATGAGATCTCTGCACAAGTGTATCGATTGCTATCATTACAGTAACGATGCACGCAGAAAAATATATCAATTTGTGTAGATCATTAGTTTCTCTTGAATTTCGATTTAATAAAGCTGCATAGCTAGTTTACTTTCTAGCTGTCACCGAAAAGCCGATCGTTCAAGTAACAGATCTATAATAGAGCCGCTGTCAGATGGTGCGCTGCGCTTAGCGTTCCTTGATGACAGCTAAGGAAAGCGAATCGTTATCTTGTGAATGAAGGGGGAACGTCATTCCTTTATTCCCTTGTCGCCGATAAAACGATAGTCCGCAGCAGGGAACTTCTCAGAGCCAATTAGATCCTAATTGATTTCGAGTGTAAATCTATGAGCCACCTTTTCTCGATTCTCAACTCGATACTGGAGGCAGTGTTGCGGTTAACACGACGCAGGGATTCCGTTCTCGGCAATGCCACTTGTTCTCGGGAAATTTCCGACAATGAAACCCATCCACATCTTCAATTCCACTCTTCCAGGTCTGACAATAATCGCTGTGAAAGATGATGAGACTATTCCGAGCGGAATTGCAGTAATTTCTGTTTAAAATTAACATAGATACTGATTTGAAATCTCTTGTCAGTAATATAATGGGCAGTCTAAGTCTAAAGAATATGCGATAACTTTCACTTTGCTAGCTATGTGCTCGCATTCCATTTTTTTTCACTTTTTCTAATAGCTGTGGTTTTCAATGAGAATGAAGGAATGAATAAAGCAGTACACAGGAATTCAGTTGCAGTGCGAAATCTTTATTGTTACAAAAACTTGTATGGTGCAGATATTTATAGAATATACATGTCTGGTTGATTAAACTGATTAAATCTATTGAGAAATATTAAAGAAAGATTTCAAATTATGGAACTCAATCAAGACGGAATTAGAACAACGTAATGAAAAAAAAGAAAGAGAGGACTTCCGTCCTATGCAGAGTAAGGAAACAAATAATTGCTTAGACTTACGTCTTGAATAAGCAAATAGTCAAACATATATACATACAACTTGTACAAATATTTTAAAGAGAAAACATAAGTTTGACTTACCAATCTCATCTTTCAATATTGTGTCGATAATATATAAATTATTTAAATTAGAAAAATTCTTTCACTATTTTGTTCATCGCTCCATAAAATTCAGCAGAATCTATTCGAAGTTACGAGAGAGAGATGTCTTAAAAGAGCGTGGTTTAAGGTGTCTTCTTCGCTTGGTGGATGGTTCACTTCTATGCTGTCCAGTGACGGGATCCATCAACGACCGCCTGGCTACACGGTGGCCGTTTACTAGAAGAGTACAAACGGTAGCTTGTCGTCAGTGGCAAAGCTTCAAGGCTGTTCTAAATCTGGTTCGGTCCTTTTTCTTACCACATGTTAGGTGAGGTATACAAACTTCTCCGGCATTGCAGTCACTGTCGTGTTTACAAACCGTACGGTGAATCTTACTCTCGGTGTCCCGTCTGCGCCTGAAGTCAGGAATCTCCAATGCTACCACCTTTGAGTCGTCCTATCGTTGAGAGCTTGGTTAATTTATCTTCATCAATGTTCAAAGGCACAAGGAAATACAAGCATTCGAGTAAAAGAACTCACAGTTTCCTCGGTGCTCTCATCCAAGTGGATCACGTGTATCTCTGGCTCGTCCTGCAATTGAAGTATCAAGGACGATTAGAATGTCCTTGCGACAATTGGAAAAGACTTTAGCCAGAGGCGAGAGTAACTGGTCCCTCGGGCAATAAAAACTCGTAAGCTTCTACCTTTTTCTCCTGGATGAAGCATGGCATGCACGTAGCCGAAACCGAGCACGCGATCGCTAAGACGAGAAAAAGTCGTGACATCTTCGAAAGAGGAACTCAAGTGACTGCGAGCTTACTCAGCTTTCAAGCTTGGCTATTCTCCTCTTTATAGACCCGCGGAATCGCCGCAGCTCCATTAAACTTGTTCTCTAATTGTCAAAGCTATTAGCTCGACAATATTCTGAAGTGCTCGCACTCACTGATACAGCAAACTCATTTAAATCTCTTGCTTCGTTTTATCACTCGGAACACGGGCAGTTGGCAAAGCGCGCGATTAGCGCGACTTTTTCAATTTCGTGCGAGTAGTTTATCTAAATTGAGAGCAGAGAAAATGGCTCGTCATAAAATCCCAAGCGCATATGCACTTCTCTTCTTGCTACTACATGGAAAATGTTTCAGCTCCGCGCGTAATGCCAGGATAATTGACACAGCTGTTTCCCCGTGTAATAAGCAAAACAAAGGACTGCGCGAGCGACCCCGGCTGTCCTTCTTTTTGCCAGGTTTCAATTAATCGCTAAATGAAAATGTCCCGCTCTCGGCGCTTTTCTTCATTCGAAAGGGCGAGCTTGCAAGCTGGCGAGCGACGACGACTTGGCTATCGATTTTTGCGAGTGACACCGTTATTTTGCTCGAAAGCGAAATAAGTTGGGTGGAGCGGGGCCGAAACCGTAATGGAAACTGGGGGGTAGCTGGTCCGATGAAAAGCCGGCAACATTACCGGCTTTAATTAGTCGTGCGCAATTAATGCCGTTCGAGTGTCGCGTGCCAAAGAAGGCTGGGAAAACTAAAAATGCGCGGTAGCGTCGTGACGGCGGGGCGCGCGGGGCTGGGCGGCGGCTACGAGGCGGGGGTGGCCGAAAGTTTTATCGAATATTAAAGAGCCCGGCAGCTTTTCCTCGGCGGCACATTATCCGGCGAGCTCTCGCATTCAGACGCGCTAATTACTCGGCCTTCCATTAGTATCCGGCGCGTTAGCAGTGCGCCTCTAACAGAGCCGTGCCTGTCTCTTATTCGACTAATTAGAAAATACCCCTGCCCGAGGGATGGTCACATTAGTGGAGGGTCTAGCAAGTGCGGCACGCTGCTCCTTCTACAGCGAATTAATGGATACGGTACTTTGGAAACTGGACGCGTGAATCTAATCCATCGTGACTGCAACAGAATCTCGGTTGGAAGGGAGTATACCATTCGCGGCAATTTGATATTTATCTTGTGACTTTACTACGATTGATCTCTGCCCTTCTTCGACGTGTTGCGAAATTAAGTTATGAAAAAACAACCCTTATTTAGAGTGGTAATAATAGTCGAGCCATCAGGACACCCTTTTTTCCTTCGTTTATAGAACTTCAATTTAAAAAAAAAGAATAGTCTCCTTTAGCTGTCTTTATTGGTCTCATTTAGAGACTCTAATAAATGTGGCACGCTGCTCCTTCAACGAATTAATGGATACGATAGTTTGGAAACTAGACGCGTGAATCTAATCCATCGTGACTCAAGTTGAATGTAAGATAGAAGGGCATGCTCCGTTCACGGGGATTTTTACGATTAATCTTTATTTTGTGACTTTAGACGTAAAAAAAATAGCCTTTATTTAGAGCGATGCCAATAGTCAATGATTCGATTTTCGAAAATAGAATGGTTTTCTTAATGCATCTCACGGATATTACAAAATATTCCAGGACCCTCCATTGACCAAAAATGAAAGAGTTAAATCTGAACTACACTACTACGCTAATCGAAGTCGGTCTGGTGGTTATTTTTGTCGCGAGCGTGCCAACTCACCGCCACTCTTGACTAATTAGATTTAGGATTATTTAAGAAATCCCCACTACTTTTTTCTTAGAAATAGCATTTAAATCGTAGCATTCCAGAAATCGTAGTTTTGCTGTATTTCAGGCGATTTCCCTAGACAGATCACATTAGTGGAGGGTGTAGGAAGTGCGATACGTTGCTCCTTCTACAGGGAATTAATGGATATGGTACTTTAGAAAGTGGATGCGTGAATCTAATCCATCGTTACTGCAGCCGAATCGAAGGTAGAAGGGCAGAGCTCCATTCACGGGGACTTGTAAGTAAAAGTAGCAGGACAGCGTAGTCGGTACTGTTTGTCGAAGCGCGGCGGAGTTGTCGAAGTTGTCGCAGGGTCGACTGGAAACTCGACAACGAGACTCCAGTCCTCGGACACCCGACGTGACCAAGAGCCCTTTGTTCCCTTGATTACCGAACACCCCGGCAACTACTCATTAGCTCGGCAAATAGAGTTCCACTCGCCATGGCATCGCTGCCTTCTGCGAATCGAGCTTAACTTTGCCGCACGACCGCCGTGCTTCCTACCTTAACTAATCATACCGTTAATCCAAGCATGCCTGAGTGTGTTCGAGAGTTGGTCCTTCTCGAAAAATTGCCTTGTCCGAAAAGAGACGAACGGAGAAACTTCCGGGGAGAATGGACCAACTTGAATGGCGGTTGGAGTCGGTCCTTATCGGGGTACATACATCTGGAGCGCAAAAATTGAGAGTTAATTTCAACATTTTGAAGAAATATAAAGAACATTTTTGTTTTAAACCTATATAATATATGTACAGGTACATGATTTAAGATATATTATAAATTAATTTCAATAATCTATCGGTAAAAAATTACAAAATCATTGTTATGGATGTCTGGACGTTTGTTTATAAACCATGATTTAAAGTACCCGTCAGAGGTTAGACAATTTTTTTTCCTAAACAGATGAAACCATTTTTTCTAGAAAGTAGGTACTTAAAGGTAGTGCACAATGGGGGCGTTTTCCAAAATTTTAGTTCTTAACGAAACGGCAGCCTTTTAAGCTCAAACAAACTATAAACGTATGGTGACTTTCAAAAGTGAAAAGCGAAAGTTATTTTTAAGTTTAAAAGGCTGATGTATCGTTAAAAAAATTTGAAAATCACCCTCGTTGTATACCAGTTTTAAGTGTCCACTTTTTAGAAATATATGTTTCATCGGCTTCAAAAAACGTCCATACATCCATAACAATAATTTGTAATTATGATCGATAGATTAATGAAATTAATTTATAATATATCTTTAATCATGTATTTGTAAATACATTTAATAAGCTTAAAACAAAAACTTTTCTCGTATTTTTTCAAAATGAAGTTAACTTTCAATTTTTCCACTCCAGGTGTATGTACCCCCTTATGGAGTACTCGGGCGCAACAGCGGTGCATTCTAAATGTGGTCGAACGCCGTGGAAGGATGGGTCGGACAAATGGGCTGGTGTGTTGCACTTTGCTAATTCGGTTGAAAGAAAGGGAGAACAAGTAGGTAGGTGGGGAAGCGATGCTCGGAAGAGGTCAAACGACGCTTGGCCATGCTCCTCTGGCGGGATGCTCGCATTAAACACTTAGGCCCGGACTCGCAGCCGCGAAAATAAATGGAACTAGAGGACGTCGAATTCGCTGGGATCGTTCGTCAGTCGTGTATATTTAGACCGTGACTACGTGTACTTCGGAGCTTCCACTCTTTTTTCCTATTCTCTTCTTATCTTGCTCTTAGCCTTTTTCACAAGCCATTTATTTTGGCGAAAAATCTTTCCAGTCAAATTCCATGGATATAACGAGCTATCAGAGAATAGCGACGATTAATTCAGCAATGTAACATACATGTATGTATACTTGCAGTGACGAGCATATAAATGGATATTACTTAGGAAGATTCAACAGAAATTATTTTTTTTTGTAAAGTGTATATACTTTTACATATTATTTTATAGGTAAACGCTATGCATTCTTTGAATATCTACATATATAAGTTTTGGCAATATTTCCTGTTGTATTGTAATAATAATAATTTGGAAATAAATAATACATATTTAAATATTCGGTCAAAATCAGTTAGTTATAAATACCTTTAAATGTTGTCGAAACATTTACTAAGGCTTCTCCATTATAGCAATAAAGTCAAGTTACAATTAACAAACAAAACATTCTAAGGAAGCGTCTTTCGATATTACTTTCTTTTCATTCGAATAGTATAAGAGTCTTAAGTGATATAGTTATGAAATTTCTATTATGAATTATATTGCAGTTCCTATCTATACTAAATATATATATATGCTCGCCATTGTCTATTGTATTCGGATACCCATAAAGGGAGACTATTCGATATTCATTTTAATCGGACCGTGGCTAGCGACGATTACAATTGAAAATTTTGCAGCTAGTGCTTCAAAAGGGAGAGTAGAGAATACGAGTGATTGGCGGGCAGCTATTGATATTGATTCAATTATAAGCCGACTGGCGGACCTCGTGGGAAACCAGCTTAATTAGAACGATTATCTGCCTAGTCAAAGAGATGGCCAACTACCATTTCACGGTGCACTTACGTAACGATTAAACCGCGTGCATAGACCGGCAGGGTATGAGTAGGATATGTTCGGAGCATGTCGTTAATGATGAAACTAATGCGGGACGGAGATTGGCTGCTATATCCTCCATCGGATGAGACGGGATATTCCCATCATGACCGAAACAGCCCGCTGCTTCGTAGCCACTATCTTTTCGCCCTCATACGGACTCTATCTTGCTCCTATGTTATCGATACAATCAACCAATTCTATAATCAGGGCCAATTAGATTCCTTAATTAAATTGATTGCATGAAAACTTCACTATGATTGATCCGTGCCCACATACACGTTACGAAACCAAGTCCTGAAGAAACAGCCCCTATTTAAAGCGATATGGATAATCGAGCCGTCCGGAAATATGTCGCCCTTCGCTTACGGAACTTCGATTTTCGAAGACAGAATACTCTCCTTTAGATGTCCCAGTCGGTTTCCGTAGAGTGTGCTGGCTTGGGACACCAAATATAGCCTAACTTCGACGATCGTCCCTTCGGAAGTCTCCTGGGAGCAATAAGGACCGAGGAAGGTTGGCCCGCCAGTGTGCCAGCATTGAATTCTAGGTATTTATCGGCCCAGCCAACCCACAGAAAACAGCCGCAGAACTTCTAATTTCGTTCTCATCCAACCTTTTACCATACATTATTATCTGTTCTTTGGTTCATCCTTCTCTTCGCTGACCTTCTGTACCCGCAAGATACGCCACCGGTGTTGTAATATTTTTAATCATATCCTGGCAATGAAGGTTGGAGGGAGGATGTTTGCGGATAAGGATAAAGATATCGGGCAGGAGTGTTATTGCAGCAGTCGCGAGGAGGCTTGCTTTCGCTCGACGATTGTCAAAATATTTAGCGGACTGGCGAGGGTGCCGAGTGCCTTTCCCCGTAACGAGACAAGTCCTTCGTTCATGTGAAACACTCTACATCACCAGCTTTACATTTGATGAGCAATACTGACAAGAGGCCGAATTTTCCATTTATTGTATTCTCATTATTGCAAACTCACTTTCTGTATTTTCAGTATTTTCAGTTGGAAGTGCGTGTACATTAGCTTTATTTTGCACGTAGATTTATGGTTCAATTGGGACTACGTGCTTTCAAATGCTTTTACTCTCTTTATCTCTCTTGCGTTCTCTTACGAACATACTCCACTCACACACACTCAGTATTTCTCCCCTGGCGTTCGACTTCAAGCCTATCCATTGTGTGATATTACTCTCTGCATCGATATCGGTGCATTTGCCTAATTGCACGAGTGCCCATTTTGCCCATCAAACGATCAATTTTTCCCTAGTTCTAGCGAACTGATCCCACTTAATGATTCCGCGCAAATGAGCACGAGATCAATGATGCTAGGACTGTAAATAGGCGTAGTGCCAGCTTGGCGAAGCGGCTGATGTTCATTAATAATTGTAACCCATGGTATAACTGATTGACGCTTGCAAAGTGGAGTTTTCATGCGATGGAGATGTTGATCATTGAAAGTGAAGAATCGTTCTCGGTTATCGGCTGTACGGATTAATTGTTTTTAGATAAATCTCAGTAATTGTAAGTCCTATCACGATGTTAGAGTAAAACGCCGTTTAGTAACTATTAATCTTTTCAGAATGTTATTGTCATTAGCACTAGAACTACCAACAAAATCAAAACAACTTGTTTAACATTTATTCATAATTATTCACATGAAATCTTTTTTCGAATTTTACTAAAATATATAGATAATTAATTGTATAATCCTGATTATATTAGACAAGATTATTTTAACTAATCACAAAATGTAGATAAATCTTGATAACATTTACATCTCATGGTACAATTGATTGACGATTGCCGCTTACATTTTCCGTGCATCGAAGATGTTGACCATAGGAAAGCGGCGATTTGTTCCCGTTTATCTGGGTTGTGTGGGATAGTTGTGGCTGGATATTTGGATGCTTGAGAAGTGTAGGAGTGCGGGTGGCGTAGCAGAGCGGGCGGATATACTTGGCTCGGCCGGCTTAAGGATACGATACCCACCACTTTCTTCGGCTTCAGTGTAGGGAAGAAGCCAGTGTGAATTCGTCGAAAGCGGAAATTCCGGGGGGGGGGGGGGGGTGGATCGTAGACAGCGAGTGGAGTATCGTGTTCGGATGTCTTTGGTGCTTCGACCAGGTGCTTCGCGCCGGAATATCGCGTGCTCTTGGCATCAGGTGCGGCTGAACTTTTCAGAGGAAGCGTGCGGCAAGAGAAGATTCTCGTATCAATGGGTGTTGGCGAGCATCTCGAGGCTTAGACTTTGAAAAGTCAAAGGCATTACGGTGAAGGAAAAAGCTTCTTGACATGGTGGCTATGCTTTGCGGGAAAGAACGATTAGAGTGGAAGAGAGGGTCTTGTGTATCTCGATGTAGCACCGATACTTTTGTGAATGGCGGGATTAGGGTTGGAGTGCATAAGAGTAGGAAGGTGGAGCAAGGCATGGTGAAGGCTAGTTGGAGAATGGAAACGCTTTATCCAGCTAAAAGTCATTCCGGACGGTAAGGGGATGACCGGGAAAGTTGCCGCTTAGAGGAAAATGTCTTAAAGGCCATCGATTCGCTTCGAGCAAACCTGTCGGATAACTCGCTAGTAAGACTTATCGTTCGTCGTAGAACGATCTCAACGAGACGAGACCAGACGAGGTGAGGGTCTTTTTCGAGTAGGGCAGTTTGTCGAAACCCTCGGCGACAACTATCTTCTGCAGCCAGTCGCTCTCCTGATAAGTGGCTTACCGTTCCAGCCGCCATCTCTAGGATTCCTTTCGCTTTCGTCTCTCTTTAAACACTGTCAGGTATGACTCGTTCCAGCTACGCTTATACCATTTTTTTTTTTCATTTATAAGCCTTTATTAATATAAATGCATTCAGAAGAATTTCAGTCGTGGGTAAACTTGCAATTTTCATGATACGAAGAGAAAAACCAGGACCACTTTTTCCTCCGTTTGAAACTATAAATTAGCAATGGGATCACTCGGGTTCGTTCTCTTAAATGAGCCACGTATTAATACCCCCCAGGGTTGTGTCTTACAGGGAAAATTGATTTGTGGTGGCCGATAACAAGGGGCAGGGGTGGAGGTTTAGGGGTTGGAAGGAAGTAAAGAAAGAAGGAGGGAAAGAAAGTGGAAAGGTTGGCGATAAGAACGTAAGGGAAGGGCAGTAGAAGTACAGGGCAAGCTGGACCTATGGGATTAGAAAGGCTTAACTAAACGGAGAGCGTCGAGACAAGAATATCCCTTGACGTTTTATCGTCGAGAATGGAGGGGAGTTCCGCCGGATTAAATGTAGCGGTCCACTGGCGCTCTCTTTGAAAATCGAAATGCGTATCAGCAAATGTGCGGCGCGTGTTTCCGGTGAGTTAGTATCTCAGGCGTACAAAGCAGGGGAAGCACGTATACATATCCATACAAATGTACATGTCGTTTCGATACCGTTCGAACAGGACGACTAGGGCTTTTATTTAATAATTAACGGATATTTTGTGAAAATCGAAGAGGGTGGGTGGAGCCGGCACATTGTCGCCATTGTAAAAGGGTCAGAGAGCGTTTTGCGGGCAGAGTCGTCGGAAAATATTCGACTATAATTAACATGAGCGGGTGGAGAGGCGAGCTCGCGCGAGTTCCACCTTCGCGTTTTATCCGTTTCCGGTGGAATTCCGCGCGAGCTGGGACAGGGGATGCGCTTAATTAATAATAAGCGCTTAATTAAGCGAATGGACGCGCGCGCTTTTGTTGATTGCATTCGCGATAGGAATATACGCGGCTCGCTCGCACGCGATTGTCCCTATTTCCGCCTCCGCTATTCACCCCCGGCGTGCGCCAGCTTTGCATGCCCTCGCAACTCGCAACGCACCGATTTCCCGGCTAACTACATCCCTCTGTCCTTTCTCAGCCTCCCACTCCAACCGACTACTGATACATGTACGCATTATATTCTTTAATCATGCCGAAACTAATATTTATCACCGACACGTGCGCAATCACGCGCACAAATCGCTATCCGGCAGCTCTCTGTCCTCGTTAGTTCTATGTAACTCATGAAACATGCACGAGAGCTTTGCACCGGGACTTGGTAAAATTTTCACGATGCATGAAAATGTAATCCCTCATCCCGAAATGTGTAAAACCTCTGCTATAATGCAGCACGAGAAGCTCTACTCTATTACGTGCTAAATATCCAACGAGTTAACATAGATGAAGAAGTTAGGTGGAGGAGAAATCACTTGGGACGCGTATCTTTCTTAACTGTCGAGTATCTCGTAAATGGGAGGAAAGCAATGCCGTAAGAAAACAACTCTGTTCCTAACTAAATTATGGGAATTAGCGCATCTGTGATTCAAGGCGGGGTTGAACGGAATTAATGGAAGGTTGGTTTCTGTTGACGATTGAGATCATTCAATTCCTGTCAACAAGTCAACTTTAGCCCATAGCTTTATCCCAATCGATTACGACCCCTTTTGCCTTTTCCCTCATTTCATTAGCAAAAGCGTCGCGGCGTCTTTCTACTTCCAAGTGATTACAGCCCCCCTCAGACTGTTGGGAGGCCGCGCAGTGCGGCTGTAATTACGCTGGCGAAGCTTTTGAAAAAAAGCACGAAATGCGACGGCGAAATGTTCCATGGGATATCTTATCGGAATGGCTATTTCTCTTAGCGTTAACGAACCAGTGATAAAGAGACGGGACAAGCAGAATTCTGCTGTATCAGGAAACGGATGTCGTGCGTATTATGCGTTACGCGCTTTCGTGCATCGACCAAGATTCCGATCTAGCGATTAGCATCGAGTATGCCGTCTTCCTAGGTTCTCTGCGCTTGGCTTGCGTCGAGTGTCGAGTCAAGTCCTTCGGGGTTCTTGGTAGTGCGTGATAATTAATAAACAAACTCATAGATATGCGATAGTGCCAGAAGCAACGAGGCTGTCTCTGCGAGATTTATGAGCGGGTCCTACCCCCTTGTCACTGATTAGAAGGGCGAATGCTCGCAGTTGCTGGACTAGCTTTCAGTGCTTCTAGCAGCTCGACTCACCACCAGACCATTCCTTCTTCGCAAGAGCTTCTCTATTTCCCCGGGCTTCCTCCTCTTTGGCTTTGCGCGAAAGCTCTCGCCTGAGGGATGGGACACTTTTCACGCAGCAACATTTTCTCCGCGAAGCTGCCCCGGCTGCATGGACTTTCCCGAGACAGGGGCTCCCCGCAAAAGCCCGCACTCCGGACAGAGGACCCAGAGCCTGCTGCAAAAACAAGGGTGAATTACGAGCGGAGGGTGTGTGCCCGCGAGATTTCTCCGGGCTTTCTCTTATTCTGTCTCGGAATCTCTCGGCAGATCGAAGTGCTTGGCAAGTGGCTAATTCGAGCGATACATTTGAATCTCGCTCTGTTACCCGCACCCTTCGCGCACACCCAACCCCCACTCTACAAGAACCGGCTCGGCAACTCCTTTGTCTCGAGTTTTCAAACTTCTCTCTCTCTCTCTATCTATCTCTCTTTCTCCTCCTCTTTCGCGCTTGTCGTACTCCCATTCGCTTTCTCTCTTGCACTTGTCAGCATCAGGAATTTCCATTAGCTAATTACAGACCGGATGGATAGGTTGCTCAACGTTTTTGCTCCTGCCGGAGCAACCCTCTCGATCGAGAGTGACGAAGAGAGTGGGAGAAGCTTAGGCTCATTCGCATACGCCCCCGACAAACGATTTTGCCAGATCGTCCAATTAAAATTCAATTAACGCATTTGTATAATGTATACTACAATATTATGCCTTGTAACACTGGACCAATGAATGATGAATCTCTGCTCACATAGTTCGCTGTATTATTATTACAGGAATAATGTGTATCCCCATAATTTATTCAACGAATCCCATTTGCATCAGATTGGACAGAAAGTGTATGTGCTTTTCAGTTATAGTTATTTTCGAGCGATACCGCAGGAACATTTGAATAATATAATACTTCCGAGATTCGCCCCAGCCAAATGCATTCCTCTACGTTTTAGCAGAGTTCGGGGTGAGCGAGTGAGATGGCAATTAGCGCCGGCGCAATAATTAGTCCCGATTAGGAGGATCGTCGCGGCAGCTTATTTCGCGAAGTCGCGCAGAATGAATTCGCCGCCGCGCGTGATTAACGGAGGAAAGTCGTGCACCCTCCTCTTTCTCGGATCTCGCGTGTAACTGGTGCAGGGGGAGGATGGTTGCCGCCGGATCGATGCTATTGGCAAAGCAAATTTTTTAATTATTTCTCCCCTCCTTGTCTGTTTCAGGTAAGCGCCAGCCAAGTACCGGTGCACTTGTTGACAAATAATCGCCGCACGGTGCAGGGTGAAAATATTTTACATTCCCACGAATTTTTTCGTCCCCGAGCTTTCTGCACGCTGAAATATTGGTATGGTTTTATTAGTGTCGACTTCATTGTGCCGAGCGCTAACGTATAACCGATTGCGATGGATCATGATGAATAATTAATACATGGACGCGTTGAAGGCGCAACTCGCCACTTGAATGATAGCGATAGGGTCGATCGAGGGTAAGCGAGAGACTGAGAGGGATATGAGAGGAGGGAGAAGGAAGAAAAAGAAAAAGGAAAAGAAAATAATAAAGGTATGGGGTGGGGACAAGTGGGATGGGTCGATGCCGTAAGGAGCTAAGTGGGTAATGTAATGGCTCTCGGTTAACGCTGGAGGGTGGCCGAGCCGGAACGACGGAATTTTAGCTATTTCCTACGGATTGTCTCAGGAACGTATTTTTCGAGGGTGTCTCCGACTCGCCAGGATGGCTGGCGAAACCCACGATTTCCAGTAATCTTATTTGCAATATATTTCCACGGAAAAACTCTCTAATTCGCGAAGGGCTGACGGCCGAACTCGGCGGCCTGCAATCTCCCCAAATAAATCTGTGCACGCCGTCGCCACCCCTTCTCCACTCAGACCACCGAGCTGGCATTACAATTTGCGGTGCATAAAACTACTCCATTTCCTGCGAGGCCGTACTTCCGGGCCCCATCTCCCCCGTCACCGACTAGACATCGATCGTTAGCACATGTTCCAAGCCATTCCAGCCGAAGAATGCTTTCTACTTTTAATAAATCGGTGCGTATATTAGGCCCGGCTGACTTATCGCCCAAGTTTTCGGCTGTGGCAATTTAACTGCGCCTCCTGCGAGGACGACTCCCCTTCCATCTTACACCACCAAGAAGAGGTATACGCGACGCTTTGGTACGCCAAGTTTTTGGGGATTGGAGGACTCGGGGGAATACTGACGCCACAGATCGTTTAGGCTGACTATTACATCTCACATCCGAGTTTACGATCCTTTCATTATCGGCTGTAGGTATAAATCGTTCTTGGATAAATTTTAGTGATTGGGGTTTCAATCATGTAATTCAAGAACAATTTAGTAATTGTGCATTTCTTTGAAGTGTCAGTTCTGTCATTAATGGAAAATTAAAGGAGTTGACGTATTAATTACAGCCACTTGACATGTATTTGAAAAGAAGGGCCTCGTAAGGGTAGGATGGTCCTTGGGAGGCGCAAGGACTAGCGGACCTTAGGGAGCTTTCATTGAAAAGGACCATTTCTCACGCAAGCCTCTCGGGAGCACTTCATTAAGATGGCCTATCAAATGGCAGGCGTCCAAGCCTTGCCGAGAGACACGTTCCCTTTCGTCGGAATCTTTTCCGAAAACGCGGGACAACGAGAGGCTCTCGAAACACGCCCCATTCTTAACAAAGGCCAGTGCCTCCGTGTTTTAACAGATTGCGTAAGTACGAGGATATTTCTTCAGGGAGGAATTTTCAATCAGGCAAATCGATTAGGCAAATCGATCGTTGACTTCTCAGCGGATTTGTGCATGCCGAAATTCAACTTTCGATGGGTAACTCTTTACTCGAGTACTCTCTGTTGGACACGTCCTATAAAGGATGCTTTGTGCTAACGAAGCCACTGCCTTGTTCCTCTAATAACCCTTGCTTCCTTCACTTTCCACTTGCGACTCCTCTCAGCCATAGAAATCTCTTGCTCGCAAATATTCTTGAATGTCCTTTTTTCTCTTGGATCCTTTTGGTAAGCACTTTTTGTGTCCTTCTCTTCTTGCCCTATCTCTCTCCAGCCGTTCGTAGCCTCCTTCATTCGAGGTATTTCCTGTGCTTCGTAAAAAGTTCAGTGGTTTCGGTAGAAGGGAAAAGCGAAAGAATTCAAAGCTTCAACGATTCTAAGGAGATAAGCCGTAAGACAATAGGGTGCCAGTAGGAAATGACAGTGCAAGCTCGGGGTCTCGGAGATCTAACCCAGATTAAGGGTCGCCCTCAAATCTCTCCCCGTTCCGCTGCCTCGCATCTCTCCGCAAGGCTTTCCTCTTCTTCTGCTGAACGTAGGCTATACCATCCCGTTCCCTTGCTTGCTGCCGCTACTGCCGGCGGTATTTTATAAACTTGGCGAATCCCCCTCTCGCGGGAGCACCTCCTTGAGTTCTCACTCGAACCACTTGCCGAGCTACAGGGATAAAGGAAGAACTAAAAGAAGAAACAGAACCTGGTGGCACATAGTGCTCCTCCTCCCTCTTCTTCTTCTTCCTCCTTCTGTTACATCAAATCCTTCGGAAAGACGCGCGAGCACGCTGCTGATTCCGAAAAAAGCTGAGGCCGGGTGTCGAGCTCCTCTTAACTGTCTCCACTTTGCACCCATCTACTTCGAAAGCCACGAATCCTTATTCCTATTCCGGCCATTTGTTTCTCCTTTTTCTGTGGAAAGCTATGGTCAGTTGCATGGACAGTCCAATTATTGCTTAGTTACTGACTGGCGTGAAGGGATAATGCGGTAATCTGTGAAAGAAGGCTTGATCTCGAATCTATGCAAATAGAATTACCCTCTGGTTTGGCATGGGGCTTGCAGTTCGGGTAGCCCTTGGCACGGAGATCGCTCGGTTCTTATCAGCTCGTTCCTCAGAGCATCCTGCAAACGAGGCGGGATCATCCCGGGGACTATGTTAATGCAATGGGGAGAGAACGCCTTATCCCGTAGGATTAGTCGGGTTCGCGGCCCGTTTCCTTTTTTTACAAAGCTTCAGGCATATGCTTGAAAGAATCGGCTGTACCTTCTCTCTCTCTCTCTCTCTCTCTCTCTCTCTCTCTCTCTTTTGCTCTTAGTCTCTTGTCATGAAGATATGAACGCGAATATTTTCCACCGAATGAGTAGGACCCATCTTTCGGTCTACCGCTCAATCGGTCGATTGAAACATTTTCGTGTGGCCAGTCTTGTGTAAGAACGGCACATCGGTCGGCTTTCTTGCCGAGTAAAATCCCCCTGGTGGAATCGGGCTGTTGCTTTTCGGCGAACACAGGATGTTTTTGCAGAGGTTCCGCGACGGTACAAGTAGCCCAAGTACTGCCGAAAATAATCACACTCAGTCCAGCCACAGACGGTCAAAGTAGACAGCGCACCCGTAAAAACAAAGTTAGATGAGCAACCATTCCTAACGTATACGTAAAACCTATTAGTATTTAAGGGATTCTTGCGTCATACCATTCTTTTTAGTAATTGTCTGTTTTTTATAATGTATGGAAGAGATTATTAGCTAACCATTCGATTAAAAATTGTACCTTTTCCATGCGTTCCCTACACCTGGAAATCATAAATGATAGACTTTTAATTCTAGTATCAGTATAAATGTTAAGATTTCAATTAAAAACTATAGGCTTATAGGGGAATATGATATGAATATTCGAGCAAATATTGAAAATTATTGACCGTTTTGTGAAAAAGATATAATTCCGGAAACTTTTACGAATAAGGATTGAAAGTGTGCGAATCTTACCAAAAGTTTTGATGAGAGAACAAAGGTAAAACAGAAATTTCTTAACTTTGAGATTTGAATAGTTCCAAGACAATCAGTTTTTGTTGAAAACTGACACGTATCTAACTTTTGATAGCCGGTTATTGTCAAATGGTAATAGAGTGTTATTCGATACACTTGGGCAATGGCGAAGCTGCCGCGAATATTATGGCCGATAAATTTGGCGGAGAAATTGGACTTGCAGATTTATGGAGGCAGAGAGCGAACTGAGCGGAGAAACAGTGCAAGTGGGGCCCGTGTCTGGCTGGCGCGTAAAAGAGGGCTGCTCGAAAATTATGCAGCTGGGGTAACGATCTCCTCGCCAGTCACGTACTAGTTGGATAACGTATGACGACAGTGCGTCGGTTTTTACGCCTATCGAATCGGGGATTGTGAAATCGCAAATCGTTAAACCTCCGCCCCGATCAGTGATTATGTTCGACGAGCCTTTGCCCCTCGGGACTACCCTCCCGACTCCTATACCATCCTGTACCCCACTGCTCGTCCTGACAATTCGTTCGCCGGCGCGGCGCTGCCGGTGTGAAAAAAAAGTTTAACACTAATGAGAGCTGCTGCGCCTCCGTAATTCAGCGTTGGGTCCAGTGGAAGATTATTAAGGCCACGGTGCGGTGCGGTGCAGCGGCTGGCTCGTTTAACTCGGAAACTATTACCCATCGGCTCGCTGACCAACGCGACGCACGCTGTCGCTTCGATTAAGCAGCCGCGATTTTATGAAAGTCTGATTTTTTGAAACCACCCAACGTCCGAGCACGAACGAGCCGCTCGTGTCGATTATCGGCGAAACTGTATTAAAGAAAGTGCCGACTTGAGCTAGCATCGAGAATTCGGACGGAAGGAACTTACTCTCTGGGATCAGCGCAAAGAATTGTAAGACGGCTCTTGGAGAACTAATGCCACTTCCGCTCGTACAAGTACAATGGGCTTTAATTGACCGGAAGTAGTCGACGTGCCGCTTCAGTGCTCGAGGCATGCCGTTAGCTTCACAGAATATTTGTCTGGCTGGCTTTCCACCCGGTTCTCATTAATTCACGCTTTCCTCGTCCTCGCTGGCCCAAGCTTCCATTCGCTATTCCACGTATTACTCTGAAATCGCCTTCGCCGTACATTCGACTCTCTCGCTCTTTCTCTCTACCTTACATTCCCTTAATGTTCTCTCTGCTAACGTAGGACAAACACAGTGCCGGCGAAATAACCGTGAAGATAGCTTGTAATATGGTTCTTGTAGCTCACACACCCGTTTGATCCTCATACAGTGGGAAGCTCCTCGCTCTCTGTACCCTTTGCAAACTCGCTCCTGCCGAGTAACAATGCTCATCACAATCTCTGCCCTGAATGATACAGTCAAGATTTAATCTCCAATTAGTCTGAAACTGCCCAGGATCACACATTGCATCTACGAATCCGATTTTTAGACTGAAGAAGGAAGAAAGATAAATTGCTACTATTTCCTTCTACTTTCCTCCTATAAATTGTAGCCATAAAAATGCAATGTGTTATCCCAGCCTTAGATTTATATAGTTGGCCATCATTCTCGGATCCTCGCTGTTCTGGCAACCGATACTTTTCGGCGGAAGGAAATAATTCGACATGTGGATCGTTGGGAGTGTTGATTAGAAGAATTCTTCGATATTTTGGCGGTGCATTCTCAGTTATTGCTCGAATGAATAGTTAATTGTTGCCGAGCGTGGAATAAAGTGGGGCAGTGTGTATCATTCGAGCGTAGAGCGTACGTTTCCTATCGGTACTCTGGCGTATACATATATTATTGGAAGGGCACATGCACTCCACCGGATGGTCCGTCGCGTGTCTCTGTCTGTGTGAGCTAGGTCCGATCGATGTGTTCGGCATTCGCCGCAATTCTCGATGAAAGCTCTAATTTCCATATGTGCTGCGCGCTGGGCATCCTGAATTTGTATCCTGCTGAAATCCCACGGTATCAGCAGGCTGCCTGTGCTTCTCGGGATATCGAGGATATCAGGGAGGCTGGGCTTTAACTTTAAACTATATTCCCGAGCTACCTGTCGAGTATAGCCGATGCTCGCTCGATCCTTGAATGGGAGATAACGCTTGCGACAATCAAACAGATAAAGTTCGCCACGTGGTGCGGAGCGGACAGGCTAGTAAAGCCGCAAGTTATTTGTCCATAGATTTAACTAGGATGGTAAAGCAGTAGCGAAGGGTAGGGCTCTGGTGGTCGCAACCGCGGTGAGGTCAGTGTGAATGAACCAGTCAGTGGCAATCAGCCACTGGGCGATTCGTCAGACTGAATCTATCGGGTGCAAGGTGTCCTCGCTTTTCCGGGAATCTAGATTACACATGAAACTTGGGTAGTGCGTGTCCATTGTGTTGCGACAGAATCCACAGGATGGACCGAGATAGAGATCCGGCTCAGAGTCAGTATTGTCAAATGTATTTTTGGCCGTCTGATTGTTCAGCTCGAGCTTTCCTCCTGGATTAATGGAAAGATCGGTGGAGTGCTTTGAATGAGATAGGAAATAGGTCGAGGAAGGGAGGAAGTCGATTTCTGCGATTTCTGCATGCTGTTTTATTAGCACTGCGGGGAGTCAGGGGGTCGTTAACGTCGCGAGGAAAGTGCAGATATACATCTGTTTTTGGTTTGATTGCATTCGAAGGGCCTCTCGGCACCCACTTCTCGTCTCCATCTAGCCGAGGGGGGTATGAACGAGCCCTCTTGCACGGCGATACCATCACAGCCAATAAGCAGAGTCTTACCAACGCAAAGCGAGTCTCCTGATATAAGTACCATTTGTTCGAGGTTTCAATTTATCCCAGCCAGCAAATAATCGACTGGCAGATTGACTACGAAGATGTTTTTCAACACACCGGTTGGAGAATGCTGTCGTGGCATTTTGGTTTTAATTACCCTTGATATTTTTCTACGGAAGTTGACGCTGATCGGACGGAACATTTCCATTTGAGCTATTTGTCTGGAGTGGCGAGAAAGAGAGAGAGAGAGCAATAGCCCTCCCATACGGACAGTCCCGAGGGACTCGAGGGAGTGGGCGCCTCTTCACGCAGTATTCGGAAAGAACGGCTGCTGGGATGCGCCAGAGATTTGTGTATTTTGACGAGTTTCGGCCTCTCGTCAGAACCGGATGTCTCCACTCCGAAAGCTCGGGACGCGAGCAGCTGTCTCTCCTTTCTTCTCTTCTCCTCTCCTCTCTTCTAGCTTCCCTCCTAATCTTCGTCCAAGCACACTCTTTCTCTCCTTTATGACACATCGTTATAAATGCAAATAACCATGCGAGACCCTTTTTTCTCCGCCGAATGCATAGCGAGTCTCTCAAAATTGTTGAGAAATTAGGCTTCCATTAATCGAGCTGTATGAAGCAGAATTCCATTTGGATTCTGCTCGAGCCTTTTTCCGTCTCTTTCTCTCGCTGCTCCTACTAAATTACTTGTTGCGCGAGAGAACGGTCGTGAATGAGTTCACACACGGTGTATGTGTGAGTGCGCTTTAAGATAGTTTGATGGTAGTGTTTGTCATTGCAATGCTCAGGGTGGATGAAATTGATTGTCGAAAGAAAGATAGAGAGAATAAAAGAGCAAAGAATATGTGCGAGAGTGAGGGAATTCGGAGTGGCGGAATACCGTTCACGAAATAAGATGTCCACTCTTTTTATCGGTTAATATTGTGACCCTTGGCACGCTCGGTGGCCACTTTTTTGTGGTCAGGAGATTTCGCTCGTTTGTGATCCTGGGACGAGAAAATATCGAGAAAACGAGGCTGCGATAGCAGTCGGCGCCTGCGCCGCGGAAGCGCGCACCGCTCAGCTCTCCGAGGCATCTAACCGGCTTACAGCGTGGCGCCGCGACGCCTGGCGTCGTCAGTAGCACGGCGTGCGCCGTCACACTCGCACGTTCCTCATTTCGGAGCCGCGTACAATCTCTCCCCACGTATGCATCCATATGCATCGTCCATTTAAGGAACTCCCTCGCATATAGTGCAACCCTTGACACCCTGTTTGGCAAAGTATTTCTTACTTGGCCGATTGAAATCGCGCGCACAAAACTTGTAAGTTCCTGTTGCTGTCAAGAACAGTAGTCCCTCAGGTGCGAGGTGAGGAGGAGGAGGAGAGAAAAAGGAAGGGGTTTCGAAATGTTTGCGGGCCAAGAGGAGTCGAAAGCTATCTGGCGGTGTCAGGAAAGGTCCAGTGAGAATTGAACTGAGTCACCGGACAGTTCCTTGGAGAAGGTTCTACCGCAAGGATTATCTTCGCTCGGAGGGAGGATGGCCCGATGCGTGCCATCGATAGAAGGAAAAAGGAGAAATTGAGAAAGAGAGACTGCACCTGGCCGCGAGTCAAGCGGAAGCGACGATAAAGCAACCGGCAAGAGTGGAGACGCCGGAGCGAGGGTAGCAGCAGGGGTGAATTTTTGCAGTGGCACCGGTGCCGCTGTTGTTCTTGCTGCTTTCGTGCAGAACGGTATTCAATAGATTGGACGTGCGTCCGCGGTTATCGCGCTGGAATAAATCGCGATAAATTGCCGGTTCGTGCGGGCACCGCCGGCACGTTATACGCCCGGCTCACACGTGTCACACGTTCCACACCAATCTCTCTCGATTCCAAAACGTTCTCGCATTCAGCCGCTTTAGCCTCATTATGGATTCATTAGCGTATCGCTAGATAATCGCTTTGATCGGTTCTTTTTCCCACGCGATCCAAGTGAGTTATGCATTTTTCCGAAAAGAACTTCGCTAGATTGGATCAACCCCTTGAGTCCAGACTACTCTCGAGGCATAAGCATTAAACTGTTAAACACACTCAGCCCTTTCGAAATCTTATCCGTTCGACTTTCCATTCGTGTGCTTCGGAATGACTATTAAGTTACTTAATTCTCGTTATCTATTCGCTCCAATGACCGTGTGATTTGACCCGACTGATTATCACCGAACTCTCATGGGAACATAGTGTAAGTGTTGTGTGAGGATATAGTGAGTTGAAAGAACCACGAGTCATTTGAGCAACATGGCAACTGGACAAGAAGGCAAGGAGTCTCCCAGGTATCGTTTCATTTCTTAATATTCATGTAACTTTAAGGGCACGCCCTTGTTATTTTTCTACCTTTCGAAATATTAGCTTTGAACAATGTTTCTCTTGGAAAATATCTGCACGCGTTGAATAGAGAGTGTCGAGTTTACCGATAATCCATGGGTAAGGGATTATTTGAAATTGGGAGATTGTACATTATGCCGGGTTCGTATTCTACGGTGCATAAAAGCGCGTGGCTCGATTCGAACACTCTTTGATAAGAGAGCGAGCGCGAGCGATGGGCTCCCTTTGTACTGAGAGAATTCGAGAGCCATGCTAGGATGCTTCTCCCTTTGAATGCACACCTCTTTATCCAGGTGGAATCTTCTTTACGAGTCACTTTAGATCTCGATCGCCCGAAACGCTGCACGCTGGCTCCCGAGCACGCAAGACTTTTCAGTCGGTGAACCATCCTACCTCGCAATCGCCAGGATACATGTCGTGTCGGCCCGTCCTTAAAACTTATCTTTTTCTGAGAATTGTCACTGACACCTGCACCACAAGAATCCCAGCAGTTTTCAGTTTCATTGATTAACACGTTCACCGCCAGATTTATCGATTTTTAACTCTTTTATTACACGCTTCATAAAAATGTTTATTAACTTTATTTTCATAAAAATCAATATGTATGTGTAATGCTCGTATCATCGAATTCGAGTGAAATGAAAGTCAAAGTGTTAATATATGAAGAGGGTAGGGTTTGCAGTGAAAGGTGTAATAAATACGTAGTGTAATAAACGCATTCCATGCTAATCGATCTAATTATTCGATGAGTTGTTACTTATTGGATGGGTTGGATATTTCGAAGCATCCGGCGGTTTCCGTACTTGTTATGATTCGCTGTCCTCCTTCTTTCAAGGAGGCTCCAATATTCCAGATACTGTATGAACCCCGTGGCATGCAATTATTTTCCCTCCCTCTTAGTTCTCCGCTCGGTCCGGTTATTACGAAACTTGCTTTCAACGAGGGAGGCAACGACAGAGAGTAGAGAGACAGAGAGAGAAAGAGAGTCTGGCTCCTCTCTGGCCATACGTGCCACAGGAGAAAAATGTCGGATGTGTGCCCGCGGGGCTTTGTCATTTTCGTCGTTGGCTCTCGCAGCTTTTCCGCGCGCTTCCGACTCCGCCTACATTGCTCTCCTGCGAGTACCGAGCTGAGCCGAGCCGAGACGAGACGGGACTCGCTCTCTCTTTCTTTCGTCTTCGGACACAAAAAGCCACGGGCAATGGAAGTATACGCTTCCTTTGTTCTTGGTGCGGCTAGGCCTGCTCAGCTCTATTGGCAACTCCTTCGCCAACATTTCATGCGAGTCTCATCTACATATCTTTCTGTATACCTACATTTTACTCAATTAACTTTTTATCGGTCAGGAGTCTACACACTTAATTCGCGAACTTCTCGTCCGTAGTCGAGTCTCTTACGCTGAAAGTCTCGCTCTTAATTGTATCTACAAGATATCAGTATTCTCTGGCATGCACGCGTCCGTGATAATTGGCGAAGCATCTGGTAAAGGGAGAGAGACCCGCATATGGCAGAAGCGCACGTAGATGGTTCTCGGGATTGTCGAGGAGGAACAAGAGGAAGCCGAGCAAAAAGCTAGAGAATTCGGGCAATGAGACGGGGGTGGAAGCAATGAATTTCATTGGCAAAGCTCGCCGGCTTACACGTCTAGGCTGTAGGATATGCGTGTACCTCGCAAACTCAGCGCTTTGTACCCTTCGCTCCTCTATTTGTTTACCTTTGTCTCCGGACAACTTGCACCAGCCTTTCTTCTGGATGTCTACCGTGTTTGTTATATCGTTCATGCTTCCAACCCATCCCCTTTAGATATCCTCCGAGCCTCAGCCCTGCTTTAACCCGCTCGGACAGAATTTTTTTCAAGAGGCAGGGTGGAAGAATGAATGAGAGAGCGAGAGAGATACTGCGCGTAATCTTACAGCAGAAGGGGCTCATCGAGAGTTGAAATAAAAAGTTAGCATTCCAACATTAATCGTATTTCTACTTTTTCCTTTCTCAAGTGGCCTCTTTTATCGCATTCATAGAGCATAGGTGTTTTGCTAGTTCGTGATAGACTAGAAATTCTGTAATTTCATCGGATTGCGAAGACTACTATGGACCGAACTCTTTGCAACGGCATTTCCCACCCTTGGCACAGGAGTATTATATGGTGGTACGGCATACATATAATACGTATCTCGTCTTCAGCTTTCAGCAGCGGTCTCTCACTAACGAACGATTCTTCGCGTCAAAAAGGGAAATGTCTCGTCAGCGTGAGGCTGAGAGGACTAGCAGAAGGGCAGGGGAAAACTCGTCAGGAGAGTCGCGCCAGGAAAATTGCGCTCCAGGATTTTGGCCGGAGAAGAGCTCGAGATGAACCGTAGTAATTTGTTTTCGAGCTTCTTTGCCTAGTCTTTGCGTAATGCGCGTCCATTCCGAGAGACGACTGGCCGTCCGAGAGAGCGCCAGGCAGGCAACCAGCCTGGCTAATGAAGTCTGAAACTATTTCTTCAAGAAATAGGTTGATTAATCCCATTGAAACAGCTGGATTGTCCAATTGAGCAGCACACGAATTCTGTTTCCGGTGTTTTCCAATGATTCTACTTCAATGATACCGTCAATTTCAGTCATTGTAATCTCATGGAAGACTTTTTCAGCATTTTTCCCGTTGCTTAATTCAAAAGCTGCGTTAAAAGCTTGTCTTCCAGTAGTACGCGCATGATGTATAATAGTTCGCGCGAAAATGTTAGTAGCTCTAAATCACGCTCGGTAACAAATGCACGACGTAGGAGAGTCATGTGCTTTAATTAATAAGCTTTTACTTTCCGTCCTGGTGGAAGTTTCTTTCGGCAACTGGCTCGGACTCCGTGCAGGTTGGAGCGTGCAACTCCATTACCGGTCCTTTTGAATATTAGTTTAACCAGCGCGACGCGCGTTGCCCCGGAGAACTGTACACCTAGTTCGCTCAGTCGCTGCTCTGAGGGAACCAACTAAACTCGCGCATAATGACTCCAGATTGAAAAAGTTTCCCGGGGAACGCGGGTGCGCCGCTGCTGCCGGATTTTTTTCTTCCCTTAGCCCTCGCCGTGCACGTCGTGGCTCAGCCAGTTTAAATGAAAGTTACGCGTGATTATCCTCTTTACTCTTTACTCCCGGCTGAATCCCGTCTTTCGAAAGTATCACCCAACCATGTATGACTTCTCGCCGGAATTTCGCTTCATCGCCAATTGGTGTATTTATGCATAACAACGCGATATTTTGTTGACTACGCATTGGTATATTTGGTGTACTCGTGTCTGCGTATTCATCAATTTGTAAATATTGACGTACTAAATTTACTTAGATTCGATTATCGTTTTATTTATTATAAAGGTAGCGCGTGATATGTGTTAGTGTTTTTATTATGAACAAGAAAAACTATAATAGTAGCTTGCTCGAGATCAAACACTAAGAGGAGTATCTGAAATAGAAAGCAAAGGAGTGAGAAGTAGGGGGTGAGGGAAAGTATAGGGTCGACTGCGACCAGCGGTAATTAGAGTCGCTCCTTTGGTTCGAGTTATTTTTCAGTCAAGTCAACTCGTCGGCAAAGACAACGCAGTGGCAAGGTGCAAGGTAGGAAGAGAATAAAAAGGTGGAGAAAGCTCTTTGGCGCAAGGTGTGCATAGTATCGAGCTCGAGTTAGAGGAGAGGGAAAGCTTTTCGAGGCCGAGCCAAGTTCCCCTTGATGAAATCACCTTTAGTAGCCAATCGAGCCATTCAGCTTTAACCCGCGGACCACCGATTACCGACTTATTTATCGGTTCCATTGTCTTCCTTCTTCGATCCTTTCGTCCCTCATTCCTGTCGTTTCGAGTCAGTGTCCGAAAGTACTTTCTTTTCCTCGGCGACATATTACCTTTCAGTTCCCACCCGAAAGCCCAGGATGTGCTTTTCTATCCATGTCGTACAAGGACCGTCAGGCAATTCGTCAATCCACGAACAGTACGAACCTCTCTCGTGTTACTTCCAATCAGTCTCACCATTTAACACCTTCCACGAAAGTCGACACGCATTAGCAAGCATCCATAAACTTCCCATGGTTCGTCCCCCAACTACCAAATCTTCGTAACTGCTTCTGCCAAATAGCGTTAGAATAATGAGGACGTATGCTCGAGATTCTTTTAACACCCTGCTTTAAAGCTACAGAGAGTTAGAAAGAAATGAGATCTTTGTCGTGCGACAAAGGTAGTAGGAGAGTCCGAACGAGAGAGTTTCCTTTACTGGGAAATTAGATTTCCGACTAAGGTGTGAGGTAAGTAGAGATGAGAAGATGGTTGAGATGTGCTGGACCGTACGATCCTGTTGAAAAGAGTGTAAGTCCAGTGAAACGGTCAATGGCTTTCCAGAGGGAGTACTTTTTCTCGCGGAAAGTTGATACGACGATCGGACGCAAGAACTACATAGAATCCAAAGAGGGCCATAGTGGCTCTCGTCCCGCCGTATGTGTCTCCCTCTGCAGCAGCTCTATCACTATACCTATAAAAAGGATCAAAGAACCGTGCGAGCTCATAGTTGCATACTGATCGTCGACCTCGCTTGTTACAATGTGCTTCCATTTCGCCACTATCTTTCAACGGGTTTTGCGATAGCCGCAAGAACGGCCGAGGCATGAAACGAGTAGATTCGATCAGTAACTTGAAATAGTATGGTTGGTGCACGAGGGGGCGCAATAGAAGCGCTGGAGTTTTCATGAAAAAAAAAAACAGGTCTATGTATGAAAGCGAGAGGAGGCATCCGACAATGTTCCATCTCTGTCACAATAACCCTGTTAATCGAGTGGACAAATCATATAAAAAGTCGCGGTTGAAATGAACAGTGCAGTGAGTAGCTGAATCTACCGGCGCTTGACAAGGAGGAAGTAGGGATGAGCGGTCTGATTGCAAAGGAGCACAGCATTAATTTCACAGAGATGCGTGAGCTTCGAAATCGCGGAGTGTCGAGGCAATCGTAAATCCTCGGCGGAGAATTCATTCGCGCGTTATTCGGACAGCTTAATCGTCGCGGGGACGCGTGCCGAATGCGAATGAGAATGCGAAGGGAAAATAGTAGTCGGAAAAGGTCGCGTGCGCTCAAGTTTGTTAATTATGCGAGCTCATGACTGGTAGGTTGGGAGGATGAGTTCCCTCTTGCGAGTAGAATGATAGGTAGCGCGACAACAACCACGGCAACAACAAGGGCGACGTCTTTCTTCCGTGATCCTTTTCCTCTCTCATGCTCTCGTCATTCTCCTCTCTCTCTCTTGTCTCTCCCGTCTGTCGCACCTCGGCAACGCTTGCCTCTACGTGAGGTGCACGCTAAATGTCCAACATTCATCGTTCGATATATACCCTCAAGTCCGAAGCTCCCTCGCCCTTCGCATTCCACCCCATTCCGTCCCATTCCACCCCATTCCACCCCATTCCACCCCATTCCCTCGACGCCCGCCGGCACAGCCTTCTTCGACTCGGCCCATCCTTTTTTTCCTCACACATTTTTCTCCATCTCTCGCCGAGACGAGCCTTCTTCTCGAACCTGTCCTTCCGAGGCCTTCCCTGTCTTCTTCTTCATCTTCCATCCGTCCTGGCGACCGAACCTACCACCGCAACCACCCCTTCTCCTCCCGCAAGCCCAGACGCCGTAGATGGAGGACTGATATGGAAATAAGATCAATACCATTGTTTCGCGGTTTGCACCGCGAAATTGGGTCGTATTTTATTGTGCCGCGCGAACCCATCAAGGGCGCGGGACATTTTCTCCGTCCCTTCAGTGTCTACTCCCCCATATTGAAGAAGAAGGGATCCCATGCTGGATAGCGCTGGTACACGCCCTGATTTATTGATCACCGATACATGCCGATCGTTCCTTTCTCCTTCCTTCTTATTCATGAGACGATTGGCCGGCCCTACACAACTTCGGCGGGACCTTTCGATTATAGGCCATTCAAAGCCGCGGCATCGAAACCTTTTTCTTCCAGCGATTTCACGCGGCTTGCCAGTCGACTTTAAATGCAGCTCGCACAACCAACTCCATCACTCGAGTAAGTCGAGAGTTCTCGGAAAAAGAAAAATTTTCACTGTCGCGGATTTAGTTCGCTCTTTCAACTGTCACGCACGTGTTTATAATTGCCGGCGACAGAATTCTTCGTTAATTAGCGTGTCAGATGGATTTCAACAATGCAAAACACTACGGAATTTCGGGAATCTATTCTTTGTTGGGAACATCGCTTTCTTGCGACTGGAAACTGCTAGCAATTCCTTTAGCTTTGAGTAAGTGTTATAAAGCGCTGGTCTAAGAATGCTGGGATGATTACAAGGACATATCGTACTAGCTGTCCTATTCGGTTAAACTAGACTGTTATTTTGTATGTGCGTTAAGAATAACTTGGTTCAAAGGATAATAGGTTGTTCCAAAACTATCTTTATTGCAAAAATCAAATAACAAAAACATCTAATGAATATTGCAATGTTTCAAAGTCTATAATTTCCCTGGATAATAACTTCATATAAGAAAGATAATCGCATTGAAATCAGTTCATCCGCTTTAGCGTTTATCATGAATATACAAACAAGCAGACAAACGTTGCCTTTTATATTAGCAGAGAAGAAGATGAGATGGGATGACAGAAGCAGGAATGACTGTTGCATTAAAATAAAAAGTCAGGAAAAAAGTCCTTGTCGTTCTATAGGCTACTTCAAAAAGAAATCCGGAGCTCGAGATATCGTCGTAATAAAGCCGGGATGACAATGTTGAAACTGGTTAAGCGAGTCGTGCATTTCTTGGATGGTTAAGCGTATGAAAAGGTTTGCAATCTCGCCGCGCTTGTACTGTACCGTCTAAGCCTTCTGTTTTTTCATGGACTATACAGTTGAGCGATGTGTCGCGCGCATTTGCCTGCAAGCAATTAAGACGAACAACGAAGAGGCGAAGAGTAGCTCGAGGAATTCCGGGCGGACGAAATGCACGGTTAATCGAATCGAGTAACGAGTAGCTAGCATTAGGATCGCTTTGCTCGGTTGCTCGAGCGACTGGCGTCCAGTCGGCTTTCTATTTGCCACGGATGAAAAGGACAGGAAAGAGAGATGAACGGAAGAAGTCCCGTCATGAGTCGTTGCTCACCTACCCTCGAAGAAAGGGAATTACCGTCTTTGTGAGCAGAAGACGTGGAAAGAGGGCAAGACGACGAGTTTTGTCTGTGGTGGGCAGCGTCGAGACTTCCTTCTGAAGGAGTTCCAGTACGGCTCGACTCAACATCAGTCGACTGAATAAACCCGTAGGCTAATTACTGATGTGCGTGCGAGAAGGAACAAGCGATGGAATCCCTTTAGTCTACTGGCTTCCGAGCCAGTACGACATGGATACGTTCCCTCGGTTGATAGTGAGAGCAATGAGGAAAGCAACAAGCTTGCCCAGCTGGCTTTGCTGCCTTTGCCAACAATTCTAAGGGTAGCTAAACTCCCAGAAGCTACCTGCTGGATGACGCCGTCCTTCTCTCCGATCCGCAATGCGTAAGCCTTCTCGAAACTTGACGAATACTTGGCTGGTGCACGCAACTTCTAGTAGAACTACAAGCTAAACGCCTGTTGAAGTTGAACGACGTGGCCATGAAGGCTGACGTACAATCCTTTCTACCGCAATGATTTTTAGCTTATACCTATCTGTCAGCAAGTTCTTGTAGAGATACAAGTTGGATGCGTGTTGGAGTTGAAGGGCAGAACCACGAAGACTAGGGTAGAAGGAGCGTTCTCTACCGCAATGATTTTTAGTCTCTGCCTATCTGGCAGCTACAGGTTTCGCACCAAGCGAAAGTAACTAGCTTGCTATGCTGTTCGCTCTATGTTCCATTCATCGCTTCGACCCACAGTTACGAGGCACTTTTCCTCTCTATCCGTATGCTGTGTAGCGGCTTGCGGCTGGTAACCTATTTTGGGAACTGCTCCATTCGAGAGCAGCGGCCGTTACTTTGAATCTCTTTGTTTCCATCGGGATGCCGCCCCAGCCGTAAACGTTCGGACCCTCGTAAATGTCGTAAATTTGGGAGATGTGCTATCAACGATCAAGAAAATAAATATGGCAATGTAAAAGCAGTAGACTTGTGCTGCATTAAGTGCGTCTGGTTGATTCGACGTGGTAAAGGATCGCATCGGGTTCTCGTCGTGTATGCTACGAGTGCTCTTCTCATTTAAAGCTGGACTATTTTCTTAGCTAGTAAAGAGGGTGGTGAGTTTCGATCTGTAACAGGGGGAGATATATCGATCGATACATCGGTGGTGCGCTGCTGAACTTGGCGCACGGGGTTAATGTAAGTTAGAAGTCTTGAGCGTGAGGAGGGAGCACCCTTGGCTGGAAGCGATACGTATATCACCTGCGACTGGAAGCGACTCGATGGAGAGGAGGCTTGCTTTTGAAGTCGCATAGTTTCTAGTAGCGGCACGCAGGCCTCGCGTGTCCTCCAGGATCGTCTGCAATCGAGAAAGAGGAAGTGGCTCGCCTACGGCTGGCTCTATTGCGAGAGAGACGCAAGGAGCTAGCGAGTGGAAATGGGGATGTGCGTGCAAGAACGTTTGGTTGTCGTCACGTACAATAGTGAGTACGCGAATAGTTTGCAAATTAAGAGCGTGTACGCTCGGACGTATAGTAGACAGGTTCGTGCCTCAGCGGTCAGTTGATGGTTGTTTCAGAGGGGAATAAGTTCACTTAAGGAATGTAAACGATATTCTAGCTACAAAAGGTCGAGCTGACGCGGAACCAGCGGAGAAAAGACATCCGATAAAGTTCGTTAGTTTATCTTGGTGAGCCACACGACTTGGCCTCTTTCTTCACTTTGGTCTTCTGGTCTCTGGTAAAATGAGGGTGTTCGATCAAAGGACGGCCGGTAAAAGGAGGATATATATATTTGAGGCGGGTGGTAAAGAAGAGGGGGGAGGGAGAAGGAGTGAAGTCTAGGATGCTCGACGATATTACTTGGAGTCTGCCCACTCTTGGGGAGAGGAAGAGGTGGAACAGGAAGTTTGCGGGCGATCCGTTTGGAGAGTGAGCACCTGTCGGACTCCGTCTGACTCGAACTACTGAGATCCCGAGCGCGGCTGACCGCAGCAAGCTCCATACTACTGTTCCGCGCGGGCTCCTACACTACATTGTAGAAGCTGTACTCGAACAAGTGAAGTACATGTCCGAGTAAACTCGGTGCGAGGAAGAGAGTGGGTAGAGGCCACTCCTTAGTCAGGTCCTCTTGGGAGATGGACGTCGTCTTGGCAGGTAATTGGACGAAAGATGCTACCGCCGGTAGAACTGAGTAGGATGGAGGGAGTGAGAGTGGGAGAGGTGAGAGAGTGCACGGAAGCTCGAGAGCCGTCGGAGAGGAAAAGTGTATTATCGGGGATAGTGTGGCTTGGTATGGGATGCTATGGTCCCAGCTGTCTCGGCCAGCATTAGAGATATTACTCGCTGCTGCTGCGCCGCCGGCTCTAAGGACCCCCTTGTATTCTGCCCAACCGAACCACCAGTCCCCAAGAAAAATTCTTTCGCCGAGGTATTTGCTATCCACCGACAATACTTCTAAAACCACCAAAGCGTCAAGGGTTTGTGAAGAACCCTTTCATAAAATCACAAAAATCTTATTGGTAGGGTATAGTGACATTTTCTGTGCTACTGTGTCTTTCAAGAATCTTTTTAAACTCTGTTTCCTTGAAAAATATTGTCTTAATATCCCTATTTTATACTGTTTCCTTGCACCGTCGAGGCGCGCTGAAGGGCCAATGATTTAAACTGCGACGTTATCTAGCGAGAAGATAGTGGACGCGGGGCTTGGTTTAGCAGTAGATTGTGGTAGCCGGCAAGTTGGTAGGCAGGCCACAAATATTTCTTAGGAAGGCAGAAAAGAAAGGTGGGCCGGATAGCTGGGCGGAAAATGAAATTACTACGAGACGCGTAGGAAATTACGGTGCGCGCTGGCGGGCGGGCATTCTCGCTCGATACTTTGGCTCCCCATAACTCGGTTGCACCTCCGGGAACATTTTCGCGCAGATCGTTCTCCATAGCAGCTCGAGAATGTCGATAACGCGGAATTTTATGGCAGCCTGCATAAAACGCGGGAGTTCTCTTCGCCAGCTCTCCAGGTGCCTGTACTTGAGTTCTCCCTGACATTTTTAAGATATTCCTTTCCTTTACCTGCTCCCGGCGCTTGCTCTTCTTCTTCCACCTTTAGCTTTCCCCGCTGTTGTTGGCTGCTTCTTGACATTATGCTAAGTAGACTTATTTAACCTTCGATATTTCCAACTTTCGACACTTCCCATTATCTATGGGATCGTTCTCCCCTATATTCCATGCTTTTTGTTTCGTTCCTCGTTAACACGGCAACCCCCATCAAAGTAGCTCTAAATTGCCAACAGTTCATAGTCACGTTCTGTGTTCGCGTTGCATCGGAGTTTCGGTGCTCGCTGTTATTTTCCGATCTGATAGCGGATCTTGTTTTGTGGCATAGTAGAATCGGATGTGTAGATTGGTGATATGCCCGGCATATTTCAGCATTATACGGAGGACGGGAATTCGATAGGGAGCGCACACATCCCGAACCCGAGCGGTTCTATCGCGTCCTGTCCCGTCTCATCGCATCGCTTCGTCGAGACAGGATCGAGTCGTTACGACCGTCGCCCGTCGACGTCGGGTTTATCGAAAATTTATTCGTTCCACCGACAAGTGACTCTCCGGCAACCGCTTTGAATTGAACCATCAGAGGACGATACTGCATCCAGATTGTCACAGCTTTATGACTGGAAAGATTGTTTGAGGTGCATTAGAAGAGCCCCAAGAAGGAATCATGTTGAAAGGGCAAACAGGTCGGCAAGGATTCATACTTCTTCGCGGCTTCATTGTAGAAAGGTATCAAAGTAGAGGAACTCGTGCGCAAATACAGGTCTCGCAAGAACTTCCCCGAACTTTCCTCGAGCTTGTTCAGTCCTTCCGTGGCAATACGAGTATTTACACACTTGCCTTCCTCTGCTACGTTTAAGGGTGCTTTCATGGACCATGGTCTTGCTAGCTGCTTTCGTCGAGTAACTAGGTAACTGCCCTTGTCCAGTAATCACGTTGAAACGTTACGAATGAAACGATAAAACTTACATTTTCTCGTAATGCAATCAGTTTTCTCAATCGCAGTTCGAAGTAAACGATACACGCGCCAGGGAATATCGAATACTTTCATGGATGCGAGGCTTCACTCGTCGAACGATCGAAACTCTCGAAGCGATGTAGTTGTGAAAGGAAGGTGAAGCTTAGGGTGACTGGAGCCCGGCAATCCTGCCAGCGGTATCGGCAACCAAAGTTTCTCCTAACACAAATCATATTTTCACATTTTCTCTGCTGGGAGGATACTTTCCTCTCTATTTTATCCATCGGTCTGGCGACTCGACGCCGACACTTTGGATCTTTAAGAGGGGAGTATTTGAAGGTGAAGGCGAAAGCAAAGGCGACGAAGCACGACGCGACGCCGCCGCGCCGCGCTGGGTTCGACTAGCAGCACCCTTGAAGAAGAGTTCGGCTGGTGGTATTAATATGCCGATAAATCAGAACGCACACCGCTTGAAAATTAGCTGAGCAGTCTGGCGTGAAATGAACCTGGCGACAGGCTGACGAGCCAACAGGTCGTCCCAACTTGGTTTCAAGGTAGCTATGGAACTGTGTCACCTAGTTTTATGGGTTCGCAGGAAGTTTTAACAAGATTAGTTCTCGTAGCTTGATTCCTATGATAGCTGGCAGCTTTGCCGAAAGAAGAGGAGCCGCTAGGAATTTCCGGAGGTCTCCTCTGCATAAAGTCGTTAAGGGATTCAAAGTCGACAGTTGAAACGGGGTTATGCCATGCGTCCTTGAACTCGTTCTTCTTGGAGCCTCAGCGAGCCTTTGTTCTTTTCCCCTGGCATTTTCAGGACGGCGTTCTTGTTGGTCGGAACATGCCAGGTTGGAGGCATCACTGTCGTCGTTTTTCCTCAGTTCCTCGTACTTCTTTTGCCCGGTCGCCGATAAATAGGCGGCTTTTTCACTGAATTTGGTGAGCTGGAGGTTGGAGAGAGAGAGAGAGAGAGAGAGAGAGAGAGAGAGAGAGAGAGAGAGAGAGAGAGAGAGAGAGAGAGAAAGAGAGAGAGAGAGATGCGGTCTATCGTCTGGCGGTGGTGCGAACGTGCGATGCAGGGGCAAGGCAACAGAGCGAACTCGGGAACTGAACCCCTTTGCCGTTCGTCCGCCTGCTATTCTGGCGTTCCTGTTCCCGTTCCCGTTCTGGTTCCCGTTCTCGTTCTCGTTCCTGTTACCATTCCTGCTCCCATTCCCGTTCTCGTAGCCGTTGATGGACGAGAAACCTCTGATACGGATACTGGCGCGTAGCACAGTCCCTTCCCATTCCATTCCATACATCAATTTGGCGAGTTCCCGTAGAGCGTCGGCAATGCCGATGTGTGCACCTACACACATATACATCGAGGGAGCACACCGGCTGAGGCTGAGCCGCCTCCCCCCCGGGCTTGCACTCGCCTTCCATTTGGCGCGGTCGTGCATCGGCTTCGTCGGCTTTCCTTTCTTTCCCGTTCTTATCAATTGAAGCGTAATGTGTCTGCAGGATGAAACGCTCCTCGCTCCATACCGCTCAGGATATCACAAAGGCCCGCCGCGCTTACCCAAGGACTGTCAAGGGGTTCGGTCCATCTGCACTTTGCAATTTCCAACTGCGCCTCTTCACGCACACACACACACACACACTCTTCATTCCATCTTCTATACTTCTGCCTTCTCACTTTAAAGCACTCCTTCTCTTCGTTCCTCTTCGATTGTTTTTGATGGTAGTTTGCCCGATCCGCAAGTGACAATTATCGAAGATTCCTCTGATCTGTCGATATCCGATTATGTCAGTCTGATCAAGCAGTGGTGAAGAGGAATCGAAAACAGTGAAGAAGTAAGCGAGAGGATTCGCCAGAGGGTAGACGAGATCCACTGTTCTGTCTTTCAGTTTCCGGATTCGCAAGCAGATCACAAGAGCTCGAAACTCCGGCGCGTAAGCACTCCAGAGGAAGAGGAACATCGGATAGCTGGAGTAGTAGGATCGCTCAGTGGTAGAGAAGAAGCCACGGGAAAGAAGTGCGAGCTGGATTGGAAAGTTTAGCGGACTATCTGGCGCAAGGCTTGCTGGGTAGAAGGGTCGAGGGTCCGCTCGAATGAAACAACTCTCGAACGTGAGGAAAGGAATCCCTGCTACGAGATTGCTGCCTTTCGCTGAGAGAGCGGGAAAGCTTTTATTAACCTTTAATGATACTACATTTGTAGCCGCTTTAAACTAGGAGTTGCCGTAACCTTCGCAACTGCTGAAATCGAGTGCTTTAACAGATTCAGGGTAGTAATGGTGTGTGTGGGAGAGTTCCGTCTTGAGCGGCGTTTCACAGCGATTCATCGTGGCCATCCATCCCTAAAGCCCGATTCGCATTACTATGGCTACGCTCACGCCGCACTCTCGTCCGCCCTATCAATTCAGGCTGAGAGTGAGTCGAGCGCCAACTCTGTTAAAGTCAATGCAATCATTTCTTTCTGGTGCGTGAACACACCTATAAAATGAATCCACATTAAAGAAGATTCTTTGCGAATCAGTGGCTGTCTCGCAATTCCAGTAGACGACGCCGACACACGTACTTACTCGTGTGTGAAGGAGGATGGTACCGAAAAAGGGGTTTTGATTCTTTGGTAGATAGGAGTGCGTGGGTGGGATGAGGCTGGAGATGGAAGTGGTGGGGGAGGTGGAGGGCCGAGTATATCCGGGGACAGCGAAAGATATGCGAGCTCGCTAACGGCGAGCGACGTTTAAAGCGGTTCGCGCCATAATTTCCTTGATTAAGCCGAGATACGTGGCGAGTTGCCAAGAAGGGTGGGAAAAGCAGAGGACTGGAGAGAGATCGAGGACGAGGATGAGGCTATGAGCGTCCGCTCGCTCGTAAATAACATCGCGAATTAAGCGTATAATTTCCGTGCGAATTACGAGCACCGCTCTTCTCTCTCTCTCTCTCTCTCTCTCTCTCTCTCTCTCTCTCTCTCTCTCGCTCCCCCCTCCTTTCTCTGTCTCTTCGTCACTCCCACATGGTTGCACTACGCGAAAGGCCCATGGGGCGGTGGAAATACAACGACGGTGCGGCCAGCCGTTGCACTCGATACTTTTATTACGATAAAAATATAAGCCGGCCCGGATTTATGGCGAAAGCATGGATATTCGGCCGGATATGGGCTGCCTCCAAACGGGAGACAGATTCGTTCGATCATTTATATCAACTCTGGTGATCGATGACTTCCCGAACTCATCTGGTGAGCTGCACTTTCGAGCGCTTGTCCCCGAATTCTGCCTATCCTGCTCTTTCTCCTCTGATTCACTTGATGGACTGAACCTCAGACTGAATTTCCATGTCCACATACTAGACAGACTCGTTTTTTGTTGTTTGTATGTTTTTTTTTTGAAAGACTACTACTGTATCTAGTGACAACGCGTCGCTATACTCGACGCTCGATTAGTCGGCCGTCCAGGAAATTGACCTTTCGCCGAAGATTGAAAATATATATTTGCGAACCGGCGCACAACTGTTCTTTGTGATTGATGTGTCGATTGCTTCCGCGCGACGCGCACCTGTGTCCCTCAGTCACCCTCGACACTCGATTCTCCTGTCTCTATCATGAAAAAGGAAAGTAGATGCAGCTTTGTTACAAGCAGTATTGTAATCCTTTGGTTGGCAATACATAGAGAGTACCATAATATAAATTTACGAACAGCGTAGTTTGTATAACTTGCGTTTATATGCTCGAAACTTCAACTTGAAGATTCATCATGTATGGTACGTACACCCTCGGCCTCTTTCGGAAATGCTAGCACACTCTTGTGTGTCGAGGGTAGTTAAAGAGAACAGAAACGAGAAAAAATCTGGCTATTCGCCGAGGCCGCCAATGAAAGCGTGTAACGCTTTCTGGAAGCGCTTGTGAGTTCAACGGAGTTAATTCGTTGGTTGAAGTTCCGCTTCGTAAAACTCGGGTGTTTGGAAAAAAGGGCTTCCCAAATAATTAAAGCAACTAGAGAACTGGTGGTTTGAGGGGAGGGGAGGGGGGGGCGTGGTTGGTTTTAGCTGGAACGTGATGGTCGGCGTGTAGGGACTGGCAACAACTCGGTCTCCATAAACCCGGAGAAGTGCGTGACAATTTCGCCCTGAATACTCGTTAACACGGAAGTAGACACCACGAGTACCATGAATAAGTAGTAGTCACCCTGAGAAATCACGTTCCGTTGGTGTTGCTTCCGCTGTTACTTCCCACCGTCCACTATTTCGAAATCAAGGAACTTTATAGGCTGGTCACATTTTATACAAACCACCAGCGAATAAAGCTGAATTTTCGCTGGCTCTTGGACGACAGTCGGATGACAAACACTCGGATTTTTGTGACCCTTGGTACCTAAGGCGGTCGTCGGTCCTCTCACGTAGCTACACCGGCGAAGTAAGAGAAGATAATCGGAGCGAGAGAGAGAGGGTGAGAGAGAGGGGTAGAGAGCGAGAGAGGAAGAGCAAGTGAGAGGATGGATGCAGGAGGGTGGAAGAGAGCTTTCTCGTTGGTATTTCCAATTTCACAGAGCGTGGGTTAACGAGACCCGGGGGCTGGAAGCTGGTGAAGTTAGGGCAGCAAGAGCCCCGGCCCCTGGCTCCCAGCCTTGGCTCTCGCGCGAACTGCGACTCCGCCAAAACTGAGCCCGATGGTCCCAATGTTAGCTCGCAGCACACCCCTTTAAACGCGTCACTCTCTTGCTCTCTCTCTCTCTCTCTCTCTCTCTCTCTCTCTCTCTGCCGTACAAGGTTCCGGCACATTACCTTCGCTGATTACCGGCCTACCACGCGGAGTATGTCATCCAGTCACCCTCGAGACACATACCTTCCGGAGTCGCGCCTCCTCACCTTCTCCCCCTTTTACCTTGCAATTGCTCAATTTCTCGTACCCCCGCTCTTTTTTTTCGCCTCCTCCGCTTCACCAGTCAAGTAGCAAGAATGAATAGATGTCCTGTAAGAGGATCTGCAATCTGTACATATTGGTGATGATTTGTGTTTCAGAGCGGCACAGAAGCTGAACCTGTCGTCGAGTCCGCATCGACGACGACGCTCGGGGGACGATAATATCGCTTCAGACGAGCAACCGATCTTCCCGAATGGATACGCTGCACTTCTCCTTAAATCACCGCCACCTGCACCTCCGGCTCTCCTGCGGAGGATAGGTGTCAAGGAGCTCACCGGTGTCGGCAAGGTAAGGTTTATTGGCCCTTTGCTTTGCATATTAGGCTGTTACCCGAACGGCATCTCCACGATGAGAACAGCGTTTCCCAAGCGAACTGGGTAATTGCGAACGTGAGCGGTTGTACTGTCCTCTGGCATAGTTAATGCGATCGTTATTCTTCTTGATGGCGACAGCCGATAAACACTTTGATTTAAAGATTAAGCGCAATAGAACTGACTGCTTAATCCTAGTGCATAAAGCGAGTCTCGACTAACTGAAACTACCAGCCAACTTCTTTAGCAAATATCGGTGCTCGTCTCGTCGAATTTCACTCAGCGCGATCGACGCATGGGCAACTCGCCCGCTTGCAACTTCGATCTGCAGTGCTGAGAGAGCATATATACGTAAGCGTGTACTGGCTCGCGTGCAAATCTTCTGATGTGGGGCTAGCCGATTTGAAATGCAGATGAGCTTCTTGCGCACCATTCTGAGCTGCGGATATGTTCCTCCGCTTCTGCGTCCCTGTGAGTCTCTTCTCCTCTTCCTTCATTTGCCCCGAGCTATTCTCCTCTCTCTTTCTCCGGCTCTTCAGGTTCTGCCTTTGCCGAGTTCGTCTACGAATTCTGACAGTTACACTGTATCGCGTTGAAAAGCCTGTAATAAATTCTCGATTAGACAAAGAGCGGAGGTTTCAACCTGACCGGTTGAAACTGAGATTAAGGGAGAGGTACTGCTGCACGTTCTAGATCCAAGCATCGTGAAATTCCAGAGGTGTAAGCGGTGGTAAGGAAAGGCGATGCGATGAGGCAAGGGCCGCCAAGACCGAGATAGTATTACATAAAAGGGATGCTCGTTATTCGTTTTGAGAAGCGAACCCCCTTAAGAATAAAAGCTGGTGGGGAGGCGGTTCCCAAGGGTGCGGGGGATCCGGAGCGAGGGAGTCGGTGAAATTGTTGAAAATTAATTCGTTAGAAACAAGGGCTTATTGTTTAGCGGCCGCTAAAGCTAATTAAAACAGGGTGAAACCCTGACGGGCGGCGCCACTGATGGTAACGAGAGTATTGCTCGCTGGAGGTTGAAACGCTGGAAAGCAGTGCAAGAACACCACCGCCACCGCCGCCGTACCGGGCTGAGCTCTCTGTCGCGTTTGAAAGACGAGTCGCATTGTTTTGCAGCCGGCTTTATAAGCAACGAATGTCCGACCGCTTTTGCGGGCTTCCAGCTCTTTTCCCTGTCCACTTTGCAATTCCATTGGTGCCGCTTCCGCGCTTGTTTCGCCCGCACTCACTTGGAAAACGAAATTTCCACGAGACTGGAAGGAAGTTTCGTTTGCGAAAACGAGGGCTTGGACCACTGGATAGAACAGAGAGTTGCTGATACAAGCTTGGCATGTTGACCTTATTAAAATATTCTTGGGACATTTCCTCTTGGGGGAAAATCCGAGGACTGATATCGCGTTTCTGGTAAGTCAATATCAGTGATAGCGAATAGATATTTGACGTGTCTCTGCGCGATCTCTGCTAGAGTCGGATGAGGTAGTATTGAATCTAGAGAGCGTGGTTATTTGAATTAGACAGGGCTGATGTCGTGATCTGGATGTCGGCGGGGCGGGTGGGCCAAGCCGAGCCGAACCGGGACGCGCACTTGCCTTCGTAATTACCGTTCCTGGGCGAGGAAGGCGGAAGGCGGTCGGCCCGAGCCAGATAGCTATAGGACCTATAGTATAGGTATAGGAAAGGGCGGGCGGCACATCTCACAGACAGCTGAATGTTTAGTGTCTCTATGAAGAGAGTAATTAAACCCCTGTAGCACGTCGAATGCTGGCCAAACGTGGCTTTGCGTTGGCTTTATGCTCGTTTAGACGCGACTCCTCTCTACTCGACTCGTCTCTTCTCCTCCTGCAGTGCTGCTGCTGCTGCTGCTGCTGCTACTGCTGGCTCTGCCGCATCACACCAGCGCCCTTCAGCTTCCATACATGTACCCTCTGTTTCAGAGCATTTCGCTGGATGCAAGAGATTTTAGTGCTCGTCCCGTCTATCTCCGCTTCTGTCCCTCTGCTTCCATCTCTCCCTGACCACCTCCCCTTTCCTCCTCTCTTGTCACCCTGCTATGCGCCCCATGCTGCCGTCAGTACTTTCGGCTTGCAGCGCCGGCTTCCAATTTGGCTCCCAGCCGGTATCACGAAACGTCACTCTCCGGCCAAAGCTCCACCGATGCGACAAAGCTGCACTCCGGTTTCATCATTTAAGTACGAACTCGTGTTTGAGCTCGAGTGTCATTTACTCGGTAAATTGTTTCTCGTCGCGTAATCGCCGCTCCGCGCGCCGCGTTGCGTCGCAACGCTACCGAAACCGTTTTCGAGCAGCGCTATCCAACCCCTCCCCTCACCGCCGCCACTACCTCTTCCATCCCTGATCCAAAGACTTTAGCCTTCGTTTCAAGCCACCCTTATCTCCTCGCCTCGTTTTTCATAGGGAATTCGCAGTCCTCCTCCGTTGGCCGAGGGGTAAAGATTTCTACTTCGGACACGTGTCATTCGCTCTCTGATTTATACGGAATCTCGATCCAATATACGACCCGTGGCCTCAATCTCGGCGAGAAAAAGCACTCCGCCTGGGATTGCAAGTCGCATATCCGTCAGAGGTGATACGCATTTGTTCTGCCAGTGTGACGAACAAGCAAAGTCAACAATTGACTGATTCTGTGTTAAGGAAAGATTGGATAGTTCAGGTTTGATTTTTGTAGAACCAACTGAGACCGAGCTGAATATTTTCTTTTCATTCTTTCATACGATTTTCTTCTCTTGCTGAGAGGTGTCTGTGATTTCATCCTGCGAGAGCTACTATATCATACAAGTCTTGCAGAATAAATGATGGTATCCCTGCACGTAGCTCTGAATATTCCAAGAGACAGCTTTCTGTTCAGTAAACTGACTTGTTAAATTCATCTTGACTCGCCCAACAATGTAAAATTTGGTCCTTTAAGAGAACTCTTCAAGATTTATAACGACTCGTAATTCCATTGTGGCGGAGAAACTAGATCGACTGTTTGAAATCGGGAATTGAATGTCGCGTACATTCGAGCGTAGAATTCGTATTGACTGAATCCTTTCTAGTAGAGTCGAGTAAAGGTAAGGAGAGTGTTGCTCGAGCGTCGATCCTCGACGAATGCATCGGGCATCGAACTTTGCTAACGAAGTTTGTTAAGAACGCGATGGGTTTCTGCTCGAGTCCGTACCAATCAAGCGCGGTAATTCGTTTCTCCGATCGAGATTATTTCGTGGAGGATTCGTGCGTGGAAGGGTGTTGTGGGTTCAGGGTGAAAATCGCGTAGGGTGTGTTCTTCCTGGGAGAAGTTGAACTCTTCGGTGAAGGGACGGGTATCGCGAGAGTTCTCGAGTCCTCGTGTATCCCGAGCCAATCAGATGCTGCTGTATCCAGGGGTGATAGATTTATAGGGGAGAAAGTGACCCAGGACGTGGGACACAGGGCGCGGAGAACTTTTCCAGGAAATCATTCTGCTAATTCGGGAGAATTGATGTGGCGTTCCACGCTCTCGGTAACCGGTAACTGCGTTGGACCTCGCACCCCAAAGGACTAACTTTTACGGGCCTTCCAGCACTTTCCCTTAAACCGCGCCATTTACGGCAGCCCCACTACCAACTCACCCCTTCAACGGAGTTCTTAACGATTAACATTAACTGGCCACGAAATTCGAGATTCCTGTCCCTTAAGTTTCGCAATCGAAAGAGTTAGTCAGCTTTCCCATTCCACTTCGGAAAACTAACAGGTAAGGTGCACCTGTAACCTTGATTGCTAGTCCAGAACGACATAAGAACGGATCGATGCCAGTTAGCCCGGCGTGTCCAGGGGTCATGAAAGAGGAGTAGGAGGAAGAGGAGGAGGACATGCGCAATTTAATGGGGAAATCTGCTGAGCGAGCTAGAGGCGTTGAGGTCAGCACAGCGGTTTAAAGTCCTGCGTTTCCTAGGGTTTATTGAAATGTCCGGTCTTAGGCAAGGCCTGCCGTCCATCCGTTGTTAGCTGGAAGACGAACGGGTACTGGACACCCTTGCAATCCCCATCACCCTTCCGACCTCCGAATATCTAATGAGGACTTGTGATTTTAGCCTTTAACAGACTGCCACCTCCCCTGTGTCTGACCAAGCCATGTCCTCCCCAATTGCTCGTCCCATTAAACAGAGAGGGCATGCTGACGAGAATCTAATTAATCTCTAGTTCAATTGGAGTGAATATATCGTATAAGTCACTGTGTCCAATGTGATGTATGTGTCCAATTTTTCGTTAATCCCTTGTGAATGGATGGTGAGTGGCCAGGTAATATCGGCATTATTTTAATAATGAATTAGCCGCCAGGCCGTTATAGGCAATGAACAGGACCACACAGGGTGCTTGCGGACAGTCTATGGGGACCATGAGACCACGTGGGTCGGCCGGTGCCCGCAGGATAATTGGAGGCCACTGCGGTTTTAGGGACTCCTCCAGTCCGTTTGGAATCGTTCGAGCGGAACCCTTACATACGATCCAGCTTCTACAAGAGCTCGACCAATGGAATTAGTCGGATATCTAACCTGCTTTCCTGTATAATAATTAAGGATTTCCTCGGCCGCCAGGAAGGAAACGGTACAAGCTTATGCGTAGGACTTTTCCTCATAAGTTTGTTGACCTACGACCTGCGAGGTTAAATTAAATAGTCCTATCGTCCTACAGACAGCTTTTTACCATTGAGTGTCCCTTTTTTAAATCGTTCAACTAGGAATCTTGCGAGGTAAATAAAGCTTGGAAATAGTTTGGTCCACCAAGGCAAGTGCATGTGCATGTGCGTGCGTGTGTGTGAGCGGGAGAGGCAGCGTTTAATTACGAACAAGCTTTGATCGAGTTTCAATAAAGGAGAAATTAAATCACTGATGGACAAACGAGCTAGGAGCGGCAGTGAGTGGAAGAGAGAACGATTTTGTTGCATGTTGAAGTTTCTATCGATTCGCTGGATACTCTTCTGAGTTTTTCGCCAAACAGTAGTCTTTACAAACGGTTACGAATTACTAACAAATTTCCTTAAACGACGAAGTAAAAGCGTTGGTTAACGCTAATTCGATATTACCATTGTCTGGATTGCATTAAGATGTTGGATGTTTCTAGTAAACGATTTGAATCTAGAGGATTTCAGGGAAAATGTTTCACGTGGAATTTGACTACTGTCATAAGCTAGCTTATAAGTTGTAGTCCGCCTGGAGCGAAAAAGTGGCTGAGTGTGATGAGAGAAAAGAGCAGAAGTCTTTGAAAAGCGAAAAAGGCGAAATAGTGTTGTAGGTGTTAGCTGTACGTTTAATTAGAAGCCCTTCATTCAACCGACCAGGATCCGTTGGGAGAAATATTTCAAAATGAATTCCTGTTTAATTCAGTCTCGTCAGCTGTTTCGGTGAGGGACAGAGACGGGCTTGCTGCCATCTCTCCGCCTACTGGGCAGTCGGCGCTTTAAATAAACCAATTAATAATTTTCACATCACCCTAACGCTAGCACGAGCGGCGCCAGGGGATTTTATTGTCGGACTTGCCGCTCTCTCGCACAAGTTTGCTCGCTACGGCTGCTTTGCACCCGGAAGCTTGCACTCGGCCCACTTTACCAGAACAGCTCGTGGTGCCCTTTGCTTCCCGGCATGTAACTCAGGGCTTCCTGAATGTGAAATTGTAACCCGCAATGTGCGACAGGTGCCGCCGTGTTCTTTTACTATTAAAAAGTGGAGTAGTGCTTGCAGCGAGACATCCCACGCGTTCTCGCGCCCCAAAAGGATGTGCGGCTATTCAGTGAGCCTTTTCATTATTGTCCCGAGAGAGAATGACGAGCCTTTAACTCTTCCTAGTTGTATGCATAAACTGTTCATTCATCCAACTTCTCCTGAATCGTTTTGATATCTTTTCTTTCTGTTTATCCGAGAATATCTCCCTTTCCTTCTTGTCAGCATATTCTCGGGAAAGCGCCTGACTTCCCGTTCAGAATTGCTTTCCTCTGCACTTTAATGATTTCAGACAGCTGCAATAGATGCGCCCTTCTATTCTGTCTGGCCAGATGCTCGTTCGCAAAGTTTCTATCACAAATACCCGCTCTAAGCGGTTTAACCGGCCGCCACTAAACACTGCCGCAGTTTCACATTGGCCTAGGAACAACGTTGAGAGTCTGCCTATTTAACTTACGCAATGGCATCGCGTTCCACATTTAATTGGGATTTATTGCTCTCGAACTAATTAATTCCGCCCGAGTGGAAGTACGCACTTCGCCAATGAAATCGGGAGTTCGGGGAAACTATCCAATGGACTCCAACCCCAATGCTGTAAAACTATCTACTTCATTTGGAGTCTGCCAATTTATCTGTAACAATTCACTGCTATCACTGATTTCTACAGCTGGGATTGCTAAGTGAGGAAAAACGGATGTTCAACGTTCAATCGACCCTGCTGACGAATAGCGAAGTAACTGTAGGATTTTTTGGTCTTTGCACCATCGGACTGTGGGAGATGCCCGATGGCTGGAAGTTGTAAATCGCTCCTCTCCGATTTCCAGTGGTGTTACCTCTTCGGAAGCGGAGCCTCCTGTCACTTTCCCATTGCTGGCGGGCTTCGCTCGCACTCGCTCTTCCTACTGCTTTAATAAATGTCCCCGGCGGCGGCTGCTGGTCGGCAAGGGTACAAATCGCTTGGAACCGCAGACACAATGCTTAGTAATGGTGACCGACGGCCTAGCGCGCTGGTCCCTTCTATTACAGGCTTCTGGTAACGCGCGCTGTCCATTCGTTATGTTCCTTGGCCCCAATGGCCACGTTTACGCCGAATTCGCGAATCGCGACCGATCCCCCATCGCCATCCCTCTCCATTCCCCACTAAATCGGCGGGCAAACGCTTCTAATTAATCCTCAGTCGCCACTCATTCGCAGCCTCTGCTCTTACTCCATCACCGAAGAGCGTTTTTTTATATTTACCATCGCTTCAGTATCCAAACATAGTTTTGGAAATTCCATAACGGAATTCTGAACTTGGGGAGATTCCTGAGACGGTTACGATACCGTAAAATTTGATAGTAATTATGGATAATCGATAGTGACGCGAGTATGGCTTGTGTCGTCTATGAAACATGTCTTGAAAACTTGCTTTCTTAGTTCCTTTAAGATCATGAATAAACAATATCCTCGGTGGGAGCGAAGTCGCATGCTTCTTCCTAAAGGATTCATGCGTCCAGCTTCTCCTCTCGTATTCCCTTTGAATTTTGCGCTTTATGGCGTCAACGTGCTTCCTCGAGCTTTATTACTAGCTGCTGGTACTCCGTGTGGGTGTCGCGACGACGGCAACTTAGGATTTCCCAGAGGTTGTCGATAAAATATAGAAGGCTACGATGCACAGGCAGAAACACACTCTCTCTTCTTTCGTCTCCGGAGAAGCCGTCCGTAAAAATTCGTTCGGGCAAGCTTCCCTTCCCACACCCTTGCCACTCTTGCTTTGAGTGCTTTAAAGTCAAGTTGCCCGCTCGAAACGCGGAATGAGCCTTAATTAATCGAGCACTTTCGAGATGGCCGTCGCGCTGATTATTATGCTTCGTTTAATTTTCGCAAAAAGTTGAAGGGTCGTACCAGAAGGTCTGGCAGACAGATAGGGAGAGGTGACAGAGGTATTCGGTAGAGGAGTATGAGTATACATATATGAGCGGATGGTTAGTGGTCGAAAGTCGAAATTGCGTTCTGAACGAGTAACACGAGTTGTTAGCGGCTACTGCGGTGCGGAAGAAGAGTAATAGGGTGGCATAGGCTCGAAGGGGAGCAGGTTGGAGCAGCTATACAGGCAGTCAGGAAGAAGGATCAGAGAGAATTGAAGTTAAGACAGGTGTCGAAGCTGGTGGGAGAAGCAACGGATACTTGTGGATAGATGTCACCATCGACACTGCCAGCTTTTAGAGGCCAACAGAGCGCGGCGGACACTGCTGCTTCAAGTGGGCAGGTGATAAAAATGACAATGACGAGTTAATGCAGTAATTGTGTTCCAACTGGAAGCCTCGGCTGGGTTTGGCTGGTATTGCCAGCCAATGCACACACTCTCACGAAATACACGTAGTCGAGATATTTGTCGGTATTTGTGCGAGAGGTGCGGCGCATCCGTCCGGTGGACTGTTTCCCGAATCGAGCTCGATACCGCTCGGACCGGAGCCGTAGGGCGCAAGCGAGCACTAGGGCGTCCAACGTTCCACCCTTCCCCCTGTCCTCCTGCTACAGTTGTATACCAGTTCTACCCTTATTCCGAATCTACGTTCACGTAGATGGAATTACGGCTAGTGACAGAGGGTTTTCAGTGGAGAGATGTGCCCAAACTGTAACTATACTCGATGTAAACTGTATTCCTGGAATTTAGCACAGGCCCTACCAGTTTACCTCGCGCTGACAATAAACCCTGGCTAAACCGGATGAATGCTTGGCAGTTTAGACGTACTCTGCATATTCTTCGCCATCCACAATTTCACTCCTCCCTTCTGCAGAACAAACATTTTCCTTCGGCTGATCCTGTGATTTTAACACTTTAAAGATCGACCGTAAATTTACTCGTTATTTATTTTACGAAGATTATTCGTTGGCAGTGAATTAACAGTATTCATCGGTAACAATATTTATCCGCCCGAAAGTACGAAGAATTGAGAAAATATATAACAATCCGCAAGATTTAAACTTACGAAAATCTAGCAGTAAATTAATTGATCTTTAAAAGAGTAATTCTTGTGAGAGTGCGTCAATACAAGAGAGAAGAATTCGTCGTCTATGCTGCGGTTGTCACAAAGCCCTAATGTAGAATAATTACTTGGAGGGTTGGTCCGACAGTAAGAGGAACTCCGGGTGAAAATTCCGGTAGTATACTTGCAGTTGGCGGTTGAGGGTGGAGATGACAGAGCCTTTTCGGGCGTGCTATCTGCTCTTTCCGCAGTTCCACTCGACACACGGACTGCTTGGATTTTAGGGCCGCGTTCGCGACTGTTTTTGGAGTTAATTGGCCGCTGGATGGGCGAACACTGCACTGGCTGAGGTCGGCTGCATAATTAATCCACCGGCGGCTGACCTCACGGTGGACTGACCACTGTTGCCGCTGTTTGCGCATTTCGAATAGCCAGTTCCCGGTGACCAGACCTGAGGGAGAGCGGGACAGAGAGAGAGAGAGAGAGTGAGAGGGAGTAGGAGAGGGCCAACCCGAGATTCTGGCCAGGCCGGCTCATACTCCGTGCGAACCAAAACGTAGTCGAGGCCACTCTTGCTTTCGAGAGATTGGCTCCCCGAGAGTTTCGATTTCGATCAATCCCCATCACTTGCGACGCATCAAGCACAAGCTGTCTGAAAGGATTTCCTCTGCCGTGACCCATGGAACAGGTCGATACAGCGTGATGCGCGGCTCAAGCTCGATAAACGTTTAACGATTTAATCGTAAATAATTCCTCCTGCCATTAGACCGTCCTGGTTAGTCGGTGGAGTTGGCTGCTCGGCATTGGCGCATTCTAACTGAACGAGTGCATCGAGCTTCGCTGACAAAGAGAATATTCATAAAGTCGCCGTTATCCTTGGGACGGGTAGGTGGGAGGGGTGGAGGGGAGGAGGGGCGGAGGGAGGCGGCTGAAAGTAGAGTCGGAGGCAGAGGCTCGGGTAGAGGCGAGGCAGGGTGTAGAGGAGGTAGATGTAGTGTCTGCAGGATGGTGGTTCGAAGTTGGGCGGCGAAGTTCGACAGGGTGGTTGAGCCGCTTAACGGCAGACGATACCCATCTTGCTGCTCTACCCCCTTGGGCCGAGCAGCCTCAGCGTGTGCTACTGCCGCTCGAATCCTTCTCCCAGTCAGCCGATCCGCAGCTTTGAATCTCGAGTGCATAATAATTCATGTCGGTGCAGCTATACTCTGGCGCATAAAGCGCTGCGAGCCGCCCGCCAGATGATGAACCGCGTAATGGCCAGCAATTTTATTACAACGCCGGAGATTAAAATTCCCCAGTGGAACGGTGAACCGCGAGGCCAGCTTGAAACGTCCAATAGCTCCCTCGGCTTTATTAGCATCGCTATCGTCCAACCTGCACTACGAAAAACTGCATCGCCGTTCGCTCTCGGTTCGCTTCGCTTGGCTTATCTTGTTTTTCTTCCTTCCCTTCGCTACCTTCTCACCTTGCATTTGCAAACTTTCCGGAAGTGGAAGCGCCAATCTGCCCGATTAGATGCTGATTAGTTTCTCCGTTGGTGGTAAAAGCACGGTGCGAGAACTACTCGCTGTTGGCTTCGGCTGACTAGACGAAGATCAAGGTGGCGCGCAGGTTGTCCCGGCGTGGAGAGTTTGAATCGAATTTTATCGCCGCCGGTACCGTTAACGCCGAAGGCCTTAGCCTGTTTTACATTTAAAGCGCATTATCGTACAGCCCCGCCCGCTTCGAATCCCATGCGGCGATAAAATGAAATTAATGGCCGCGCCCGCCGATTCGAGATATATCGCCACGACACGAGCCTCAACACCAATAGAAGTGCGTCCAAGAGAAAAGACAGCTGGAAGTATCGGCATAAAAACCCGACCTTCCATCTTCTCCTTTCCCGACTATCCTTTATTTTCAAACTTCAAATTAATGAGCTTCACTCTCATAAATTACCCCATACTATCTCAGTATTGGCTTTATACAGCATTACCTTTTGGCCTACAATTTCCTTTTCAGTCAATTTTCATTATTGACCCTGATTTGCCCAAATAGTCGCTATAAAAGTATCTTCGAAGGATTTGCCGAACGTATGAGTTTCGAGGGCCATTGAAGACGATCCCTTTGGACGAGATTTTTCAAGATGAGGGTAGGTACGTACTCTAAAGCGATGGAAGGCCGAAAGCGGTAACACGGGACCAAAAAAAGGACGTTGAAAACTTAGAAAACAGCCATTCCCCTACATTAGGCAGGCTGCTTTTTGCTGGCGTGCGTTGTAGCCGGAGGGTACAGCTCGCAAGGGGATAGAAAATATGAGAAGGTCCTCTCGTCCCGGTAATAGACGAGCACTATTAATTAGGCAGATTAAAGTTTAAGTGGCCGTCGTTAGCCGGGTCCGGAGGCGATTCGTTATCCTCGAGAGTGAATGGAAAAAAAGCTGCAGGATACATGCACGCGGCAGTGTCTCAATGTGACATTTACACGCAGCTCCGTCGAGGATAAAGATGGCAGGATACTTTTCAGACTTAAAGCTGAAACTTCCGTAGACAGCAGCTAAAGTGGTTAGGCCTCTCTCCGGAGAATAATCAAACCAAGCACGCGAACCTTGAATATCATTTCAATGCCGCCGGTCGCACACAGTACCCGAGGATTTCTATCACAGCGATTAATTGTAATCACTTCTAATTACTTCGATATTTCGAAAACTCTCTCTCTCGCTCACTCTCTTTCCTCTTTTCTTCTCTCCCTTTCGTACAATCATACTGCAATAATCCAGCGTACTAGAAGATCAGTTCGTTTTATCATACAGTGAATGCTATTTGACTTTTTTGTCTTATGGTAACCTGATAGAAATTGAGTCAGGCGATCCTGGTTACTGGTGGGGCCCCAGTAGTAAAGGTCTAAAGCAAAGGTCTTCAGTCGAAGCAAGCCGGGGTAACCTGACTGGCCAATCCCTGTCGAGTATCGACAGTGCACAAGGTCGGCCAACCCGTCCAGACAAATCAATCTGCAGCGGAAAAAAACACCGTTTCTTCGAAAAATAATGAATTACAGAACAAATTTGTTGGACGGCATCAAGGAGTCTCAGAAGTCAGCGCTTCTTCGCGATGTACCATGTTTCTGAGTCACCGGAGTTTCTCCTTGTATTTGTATTACTCCGTTATTATGAACTGGAGAGTCAGTTTTTCGCATATATTTTGCTGGTTTCTACTTCTGCATCTAGAAATATTGTCAATTTATTAAACACTGGATCAAACGTCTTAAAAACGCTTGCAAACCCGGCGGTAGTGGGATCCTGGTCGGATTTACACCACCAAATCCTGGCTAAAAAAAGTCACCCTCCCGACCTGAGACAGGTCAGTTTTCCTGACTAGTTCCTATTTTTAAAACGAGGGTGCCCTTTCGTAGCCCGGTCAGGACCCGAAATCAATTTCAACCAGCTACTTGCACTTTTAGTAGACAGTTTCTCGCACTTTTCTCTTCAGTGGATCTCAAGGGACCTTCCAGTTCATGGCCGCCCACTTCTAATGGACTCTCCTTTAAGAGTACCCTCTTCAGCCTAGCTGGACAAGCAAGGGTATGAGGCAAAAGCCGTGTTTGCCTGAGCGATATTCTTTCATTCATCACTACAGCTGTTGCAGCCTTTGACCACTCGAACCGTCAATTTTAATGTTAGACTAAAGTATAACCGGGTTTATTCAGTTTTATAATGAAATATTACGCACTTGTCCGTCGGGATCTAGGATTTCCCAAGTGAACGAGATCAGAACGGGAGAAGAAGGAGAGAAAGAGAGGGTATATCGGCGTCGTGGACTCCAGCCGGTTTCCTCTGCTTCTCGAGTCAATAATCGATAGTACCTTGGTACTCGGAGGACCCTGAAGCACGCCACCCTTTTCCAATCCAGCTTGCCACCCGCCTACTGCTCTCTTGGTATCGCAGCTCCTTCGGAACTTTAATAAAATATCTGAAATACCAATATTGTTTCTTACTGGCACGCGCAATTCTGTCACTGGCGACCACAGCTAAAGGATCCCCAGACTCAGCCGTAAGAGGCTATTCTGCTTCCATCCTTTCCAATTGCGCAGTCTTTTAATCCACTCGGTACATAGTTGATAATTAACTAGCGGTGTGTGGATGTATCGGCTTTAACAGGGTTCGCGTTAAAGTAGAGATGATACGAAAGTAGCTCGAGTCGGAAAGAGGAAGTGGCAGAGGCGGAGCAAGGGAAAAAGAAAGAAAGGTGGAAGGTCGCGGGGCTGGAACGGTGATTCTTTCCGGCACGTGTCGCGTCGTCGCGCCGTCGCGTGGCAGTTGTTAGACGAGGCAAGAAACGCTTTATGAACAGCTTGGCGAGGGCAAAACAGTGTGGAAACGCGGTAGGCCTTCATGACCGGTGGCTCGAGTCGTGTATCCGATGCGACCAGTCGTCCGCCCGGAGTCGGAGGGTGCGTGCAAAAAGCAGCAGTTTGACGGGAAAGCAACCCTTCTCCGCTTGGAAACAGCCTGCCAAGTGAAACAATGCACGCTCCTCTCTCGCCATATCCTCCGCTCTTTCATGTTCTTCCGCTTTCCTTGCTTTCACACGGACATTCTTTTATTCCTGCCGTTTCGCCTCTGCGGTTTTACTTTCCCGAGGCGGCGTCGACTTCTTGCCGTGAACGGCTTTCTTTTTTCAAGCCCATTTGACAACAATACGGATTTCGGACTTTCAGTCTTATTGGCGTCGATGGATGAGGAAAGTTGGGCGTCACGGCTGAATAAACGGGGATGGGAGAAGCCCTTTTTAAGTCCTCAAGGTGTTAGCAACACCGCCGAGGGTCTCGGCATTTCGAGCGGTGTATGTATGAGACCGAATGTAAATCAACTCTCTTCTCTTTTCTTTATCATTCAGCTTTGTATCTTGCACCTATCCCTTCTTCCTTTAATGCGAGCCCTTCTCGCAAGATCCCCTTTCGCTCATCTAGATCTATCGTTCCTCACAGGAGGCGTCGCAGCGACCACGAGACGAGTAATCGGTGAAAAGAGAAGATCGCTTTTATTCTTACGCGCTTCTCTCATCTCTCACACTTCTCAAACCACTCGACAACCAAGTCTCTCACTTTCCTTTCCTCCCCCGAAAGAGGACTTAGAATATCTGACTTGCTAATACACCGAAAATATCCGGCAGGATTGCGGCCGGAGAGAGCAGGATCCTGCGACTGTGTTCTCGCACCGGTGAACTCTCTCAAGAGTGGTAACGATTTCCCAGTTTTAATGCTTGAAATCGGACCGGGAAATAATACAAGTTCTCCGTGAAATAGCTCAAGGGTTTTAGTTCAAGTGTTTACCTCCAATTAGCGATCACGTGACATTAACGTTGAACTATTCATGCCTGTTTCTGGACGTCTATGGAAATGTTTCATAATCGGGTAAAGTTGGCAACGCCATTGAAAAATGCTCGATAAACAAATAATTACTGATAGCAAGCAGTAAATGACTTTTTAAAGGAGAGTCTGCAGCAAGTCAGGAAGTCTGCCAATCTTTAAAGTTTTAAAATGTATTTTAAATGGCCGAACTTTCACCCTTGCATAGGAAGTGGTTATACCCTCGGTGTCCCCAAGGATCGCTGATCCGTGAAGGGATTGCTCTATCCTTGATAAGCTTTGCATTCTTCGCACAAAAAAATTAAGTACGTAATTACTTGGAGATGACGAAGCCTTCCGGACGGTATCCTCGAGAGAATGTATACGCAACAATAGACTGAATTAACTGGTGGTTAATTCGGTCAAGGAGTTTAAAACGAATCTAAAGTTCGCCCCGTTTTTGATAATTACTAGACTGTATTTTGAATAATCCGGATTGCTGAAGCGGCAGTCCGATACTCCAAGAGCTAATTAACTTTGGAGTATTCTAATAGCCCTTACCTTTTAAATGAGTCACCACTTTTTGCCAATCCTCATCCGCTGAAAATGTGAAACTGAACAAATCGATGCAAAAGGTAGGTCGAAAGTTGAAATGCCAGGCATTGCGAGAAGCATGCTTCTCCTGATTAAGAAGTCTCCCATTAAAATGTTAATCGGTCTCCTTGTCGTAAGTGACGAATGAAAAAAGCCTTGGATAAAACTTTCCGACCCACTGTTCAATTCTGCGAACCCTCTCGGTTATCCCAAGCCCCAACCTGTTTTCTCTATCTTGGCCTCTCGAGAATAAGCGCGTCCATCAAATGTCTCGTTACCAGGACTGGCGTAGCTTTAGCCGGCGCGTTTCTTTTTCCAGGGGAGCTTATCCTTAATGAAAATGAGTGAAATAATTTGACGCGATTGAGACAGCGAGCGGCGTTGGATTAATCTCGTATCCAGGGGAATTTCTCGGGTGTAGACTTCGGCTTTAATGAAGCTCGCTGCCGGATCTGTGAAAGCCGCTAGTTGAGGAACTGCCGGTGCACTTGAAACTGTATGGGACGTCGGTCCAATAGAAAGTGAGATCAAAGTTAGAGGGCGTCGATGTTCGTTTGACCAGGGGCACCTGAGCTCGAAGTCCTGGGATGAAGTCGGCTAAAAAAAAGTGAGGACGAGCGTGGCGACGTAAACGTACGCTTACACAGGAGGGTACGTTGGGTGGCATATAATGCGAGAAATCCCATCAAAGGGGCCGAGAGCCTCTGTAATTTTGGACCTCCGCTGTGTGTCCTGCGGGACAGACTGCCCGTGCTGTACTTTCTCTGCTAAATTCTAGAGAGGTACGGCGCGTATCTCGCGCAATGATATACGCACGCATGTCCGGACGCGTATCACCAGGGCGGGCATTCGTACAAAGTAGCAGCTTGATGGCGCGTCCAGCCCAACGGCATATTATGAGGCTTGGGACAGTAAATTTTTAATGGCCGCGGCTTAATTGTGCTTTGAATCCGAGTGCCAGCCGGCACCGGCAAAAAGAGTGGGAGAATTAGGGGGTAGGAGAGAGTGGGCAAGGGGGGTGGGTGAGATGGCAGAGGGAAGTAGGGAGCTGGAAAGCAGCAATGCGAGCGCGATAGCAGTCGAGCGGGAGAGCGAGCCAAACGTCGAGAGAAAGAGGATGGACTACTCGCTCGGAGTCTCTCTGGTATTCATGCATAGATGAAATGTACCGAGTAGCCGAGAGAACGGCTCAAGGCCTGCTATAAAATGCATTGCCAAAGGAGTGCGCAAGCGGCCGGGGCGGAAAAATGCAAAAGCACAGAGGCAACCAGTTGCCGCCTCTTGCTGTGTCGCTCGCGCTCTCTCGAAAATTAACTTGCAGACCGTTCCCCGGCTAGTTGACTGCGATTTTCAAGGAATTATTTCTCTCTGATTCCCACATAGTTAGCTTGTTTTCCCGGACTGACTAACTAGAGTTCGCCGACTTGCGAAGTCCACCAAAACAGAAAGCATACGTACATTCTACAGACTCTTATTACAATGCAAGAAGAGGATACTGCAATTTTTACTGTAACATTCCTTTTTATATGAGAAGCGAGTGCGAATTACTGTGATTGCCAATCAGACAGTAATCCAGAGGATGTCGTAAAAGAGTCAGAGAAGAGGGAGAAGAACTCGGTACTGGAGTATGAGAATAAGAGGGCAGGAGACTGGAAGGAGAAGGCAAGGTAGTACACCCACAGGTGCTATTCTGGCTGGCAGCAACCCTTTTCGAGTAATAATCGGGAACGACACCCTAGAGAGAGCTAAGGCGAGGCTGCTCGGCTGCCTTTGTGTATTAGAACGAATGGTAATAATGGAACAGTGCATACTAACGATGTTTATATCCCGGATCGCAAGATCCACTTCGATGCCAGCCTATTTGCATTCACCGTTCAGTCAGTCAACCCTCGAGTCTTGTCTACCTTCTCCAGGGAACATAACCCTATACATCATTCACTACCTGCATCCATACTAAATCATCATCATGATACTTTTCTCATAGGAGTTTCATCTGTCATTACACTTTAATAATACTTCGGACATTCTATAATACTGAAATTCTCAGCGCATGGGGCAAAGATAAGTCGCTTAAACTTCTAAACCCCGTAGAAACTCTGAGCGCTGGCTACGGTTTTAATCCCCGACTTTTCGTTTGAAAAGCTGAGACGATCTTGCGGCTCTATCCACTGGACGGCAGACACAGCTATTGTGTTGCTTTTGTTAGAAAGGGAACGGAAAGCCCGCCGACTTCGTTGTTTCCTGAACTAGTAATGCACGTCTGCTATTGACTGACCTCTACCACTACTCAGTAATGGGTAATAATAAGAGAGAAGTACAGGCAATGAAATTGTACAGTGGCGGGTGTAGTTTTGTTCTGATTTTAATTGGGGCATTCGGGGCTTTAAGAAATCCGACACATGTTCAACTAGCAAGAAGTATTCTTCTATAGTGTTGGGAAGCAGGCTGTTAGTGTTGGTGTCGGAGGTCGGTGTCAGAGGCGACGAAAGGAGTAGCACGCGCAGGTTGATGCTTAGAATCGAGCGTAGCACGGGATTTCTCTCACGAATCTCGGTTATTCGTCGGAGAACGGCGAACGGGGAATAGATAACAACGGCGGCTAACCACGCTGACGTAGAAGAGGGCCGCGTCCGCCGACGCTCTTCTCCGGTCGCTTTTGTGGGGAATAATTGAGACATGAAATACCGGGTGCGGTGTGCACCGGGGTTTTGACGAAAGCATCTCCCATTGTCTTCCGGCGAGCGCGCATACTTCCTTTGGAAGAGAGGCGAGATGACGACGGCGAACGAGGGAGACTGGCGTAAAAGCGCGATATCTTAACAGCCGGAGGCCTCGGCCAAAGTATTTACTTGCGTCTACTCCTATGTATGTACATTCCAAAGTAATATGATCCTCGCGGATTTAACGTATAATGGCGCAGTATATCGTGGCATCAATTTAAATATAGCGAGTGTGTAGGACTGGCGTGGAAATTTGTTGAGATGTAGAATAACACTTCGACAGTGAGATTGCAGTGGCTCGGGTGAAATTGAAAACAAACTGCCACCGTGTTACTTCATTAATTTTAATTGCTCGGCCGCTTCGTTTCGCCGATTAATTTCGCGTCTGTTGACTAGAAAGGAACGGGAACACCTAGCCGAGGGAATGTAAATGAAGGAAATCCGAAACTCTTTCCCCTATATAACGTTAACCACAAGATATTTTTCCAACGACTCATTTCGCCCGATTCTATTAAGAGGGAAAGTTTCGGCACAGAACAATCAGAACTCATTTTACTCGAAGCAACGGTGGGCTGCTATTTCGCTATAGTATTTTGTGGTGGACAAGTGGGCGATAGCGCGGTGAAATTACGTCGCGCGTTCACAGAGCTATCCCGATCGTGAGATAGATGCATTCGCTTCTATCCGAGACCCGTGGAAACCCAACACTCGGCACTAAACAGTAGACGCGTTCGATACTCGATATTCGTCGGTGGTAGCGTGGCATCAGCATAGTTCGATCCAATAGAAACCACCAGGAGAATCTTGGCATTTCCAAGCCTCTAATTGCTTTGGACCAGATAGAAGCAATACTTTTCAGGCTTCTTCAAAATGTGGAGGCGTCTGGATGCATTCTCCAAGAAAGGAATATACCAGTTGAAAGGTTCTTAAATGTTGAAAGGGGTGGGAGAGAGAGAGAGAAGGACGATGTTCTAAGAGGTTGCAGTTGGTAGATTTCGCGGGAGATATTTATTTCGCGAGGCTGTCGTCAGTGCATTTCAATCGAAGAAGCTCGCGTTCCAGGGAGAGTGCACCAACGAGAAAAAGATGGAGGTCCAAGAACGCCTTTGAAAGGGGCCGCGGACCATCTCGAGACGATGTTGACGACGTTACACCCCATTCCGCGGCTGAAAGCTCGACATCAGAGTGCGTCCTCGTGATTTCTGCTTGCCGGTCGCCCGTCGCCCGTGTTCTTCGCGACATCGCGCCAGTCGAGCCGGCTCCTTTTTCCTCGGTACATCGCTAATTTATTAGCAGGCATATAGTAGCGCATTGTATGCCTCTCGTCAGCCGGGCCATACTCCTTGAGCTATTAAAAGACGACCGACCAAGTAAACCTTGCGTGACTGACCTCTTTACATTTCCTATTTTTTCTTTAACTTCTCTTATATTCTGTGCTCCCGATGCGCATCATCCGATTATACTTGTTAGTCTTCAGTCGATGAATAATAACACACAATTCCCAATGTGTATAGAGAAGTCGTTATACAGGAAGTTTATCGCCCCGCTGCACAGTTGGTCGAAATCGTAAATTTCTATACATTCGACAGAGACCATTTTTTTACTTCTCTATCATTATATAGAATGGAAGCATAGTTATTATAAATATAATAAACATAATCAACATAATGAATATGCAGAAAGTATGGGGAAAATATGCATAAAATTTTCGGGCTACACGTAAATTTTGCGCAGTTCTTATTATGTTTATAATTATAATATAATCATTGTACATGATTATATTAATATACATATATACAATAATATAAAGAAGACAAGAAATGTTTTCTGTCAAATGCCTAGTATTTTATCTCGACCAACTGCGCTGCAGCATGGAAGTTTAAAGAGGTGACCGCACTCGGACACGCGAAGAACATTAATCTTGGTATGTGCTTCGGAAAAATCCAGTTGTACTTTATCGTTCTGAAAAATGATCAAGGCTGCCGCCCCTTTGCCTGGGATTATTTGACCGTAATTCACCTTGTATCGTACGTACTGTAATTTCATGAGAAGTTGGCACGATGCGATGCGACGTCCTGGCTGAGGAAGCTTCTCGAGGGACGAGCGCACTCCTCGTTCGTACTTCCCCGAAATCACGTCATTTCGTGGTTTCCATGATAGCAGTTCGCGTAATTCACAGGAAAATGAGGGTGCAATATATGCACATGCGCGCGTCCACCTTCCCTGCACTACGCTTTACACATGAGTTTACAGTCAACGTTCCGTCTTTCTCTCTCTTGGCAATGTTTCTCATGAACTCGATGCTGCGTGCGCTTTCATTTACGTGGCGCACCAGGCTACATCGCGATTTTCCCTGGGGAAAGTCGCCCTTGTCCCTTTATTCGACAGAGTACCTTCCGCACCTCTCAATTATTTTTGCCCCGATTCGTTCGCCTCGTAGCATGCTACTAAGCCATTAAAATTTTGCACTGCAAACAGAAAAAAAGACAAGTCGAAAACAAAGGGCTCCACAGACCGAGAGGGGTGAAGTGTCCCAGCGTAAGTGTTACGATAATGGCTATGACACAGCAAGCGAGTAGACTTTATGTTGTTCAATTATCCACGAAAGTGAGACAGAGCATTTTAATGTCGCGTTAGGTTCTAATGGAACTTGCAGTAATGCGAGTACCAACATGGAAGAAACCTAGGCATTGTCACCTTCTCTTTCAAGATAGAGTGAACAAGGACTTAGGGCCAAGCCCTTATACCAGAGTAGTTTGTGATCTACTTTACTGATGCACCGTCAATCTCAAGCTCGAGGTTCGGGCTCGCCCAAGCATTAAAGAGAGAGTCATTCCAGGGGGTTTCATGGCGAGCAGGTGCATAAAACAGTTGACGTTCCGGAGGCGTGTTGCGCGGGGTCGCGTGCTTCATGGCATAATGCCAGGTCGACTGGCTGTATGTATGTATGTATGCTAGTAGATTCAGAACACCCCCTTTCCTTGTACGCCGTGCAGCCTTGGCGTGTGTACTAGGCTTGCGAAACTGCGAACACTACTAGTACCAACACCGGCACCAGTGCTGGTACCAACGCGGCGCGCCGTTCGAGACCGAGACGGAGACGGTAGAGTGGTATCGAGTCCACGGCAGCGTTTACGCTATATCATTGATAAACGTCCATATCGCGACCCCAGCCGCGTTATCTTCACCCTTGCGAGCCTCTTCCACTGGCCAGCCTTGCACTACCCAACCCTCACTCATCCCTATGCGCTAGAAACTTCCTAATCTATCCTGTAATTCGCCCAGTCGCGTGATACACCTGTACCGACCAGAGAGAGACAGAGAGAGAGAGAGAGAGAGAGAGAGAGAGAGAGAGAGAGAGAGAGAGAGAGAGAGACCGCCTAGGGCTTCTCCACTCTTATTAAACAGTTACAGGATCAATGTACCGGCAATAACACATCAAGCACACACATCCCGGCCAGATCGAGTAAGGGAGAACGGGCGTATAACTCCCTTGGAAAGACGTATTTCACAGTGCAGTTAACTTACGTCATAATACGACTATTTCCTCATGGTACATTAACCCGTGGACCGCACACGTCTGAAAGGTACTCGAGAGTGCTCAGGGATTGGAGTGGGGAAAGTAAGGAAACTGGAAGAGGAAGCGAGGCGAGTCGAGGTTGCCTAGATAGGGGAGAGACGAGGAAAGAGAAAGAGATAAGACGAGTAGGAAGCTCTTGACAATTTTCACGTGTTGCTGCCAGGGAGTATCGCGTGCATTTCCTTCCCTGCCATTGCCATTGCCTCTTTCACTCTACGAAGCTTTAGTTCGACTCCATTCTATCCCTGAAATACACTGTGTAATTCCTGGGTTATTTCATTGGAAAGTGGTCGCCAGGAATTTCGTGCGGTCTTGATCTAATGAATCGAGAATGAATCAAGCGAGAGCGGCTGGTATCGTTTAAGAGGGCGAGCGGTGATGGTCACAGCATCCGGTTAAGTAGCCCGCGGTCATACTGGCATAGGGGTTGATACTGGGAGCGAACGGTGAAGTAGCAGTGCCACAGCAGCAGTCCCATGTTCCCAGGACTAATGTTCCCTGAGGCACGGACGGGATAGTCGGTATCTCTATTCCATAGCCCGAACCCCGTTTGCCCCACCCCTTATGCTCGGTAGCTTCCTCCTCGGGCCGCTATTCCACCTGGGTGTCATAATAATGCCTCGATCTTCGAGATAACGGCAGGGTTGGTCATAAAACGTTTTACATTCACAGTAAAAGAAACGTTAATCATGAAAGCATCTGGATAGCAGGACGGTGAGCATTCTGCCGCCAGAAGCACATCGTACTTTGCTTTCCTACATATCGCATAATCAACCCGCCGGCTATAAACCCTGCATTAATGAACCGCTGCTCGCACATTACTCCACGCGATACACGTAATTTCGACTCATTTCCATTGCTGCTCCATTAGGGCTTTTCTTACATAAATTCGACGTCTTTAAGCTCCCCGTGCATGCAGCTTTTGGCTTGGCGATGCGGAGCTTGGAGTTTGTGGCGTTTTCACAGCGATTGCACAATTTTTCTTCGGTCTATTTAAGAAGGCAAGGGGAACCACAGCACTGCGAGAACATCGGGCGCAATGTCTCGTAATTTAAGGACCGCTGACGTGGAAGAGTGGCCTAGGAATCACGTAATTTTCCTGTCGCGGAACCCTCGTGGCTACGTCCACGTCTGCGAATCGTGCCGTAAATTTTTTTCTCTCGAGTTCCCTGGCGTCAGTCCAGCCGATCTTTGCGAAGGTGGGCTATGCCGGCAAGCTTGCCTCTCCGGAGGAAAAGCTGCTGGCTTGTGCGCGGGGGGAACCAATATTTTTGGCGATTAAGCAGCCAAAGGGAGGAGGTGCGGCAAGAGCTTCGAATTCAATCGTACTCGTTCAGTAGTCCTCCGCATGTTCCTTCTCGAAGCATTTCTCGTTCCTGATGCCAGTGTCGTTGGCCCTCTTCCAGAAGTAGGAAGAAATATAGCCCACTTGCTACCTCCTCTACCACCGCCCTCACTCTTAACCGATAAATATTGCAATACTTATCCTCTACTTTTATAACTCACTCCCTAATACCCTTTTGTCTCTGGCACTAGTTTCTTCTGTTCAATGTCTAATTGATATTCCACTTCGACTACGATCATTTTACCTGACGCACCTGTACAGAGTCAGTCACGTGGAATTGAAAAGAGTTGCTGTAACAGTCGATTGGCTACGCCGACCCTATTTTTGCCAAAGCGTAAAGGGCCATTAGAGGCAACGTTTCCTGTAGGTTGGCCGGAATGAGGCAGCAATCCGAATAGACTGGGGAAGGATGTGAGACACTCGAGAAACGAAGATAATTACAGGAGTCTTACGGAAGTCTTCTCTCGAGACTACGCTATGTCGGGCTTATCTTTACATGCCGCGCGGCAAATGGAAACGCGAGTGGAATTGGATATTTGGGGGCGTAACAAATATCCCATTATTCATTAACACAGACTACCCGATTTCAGTTGATCCTCCTTAATAGTATTAATTCGCTGAGTAGCACAAGTCAATCATACAAGAAGGGATTTCTAAAGTGCTTTAATGGGAAATTAATTATGTCTGAATCGTTACTTGGATTTCCTTTTCCAATGATATCCATTTCTATTTTTGATCAGTTTTAAGTGATTTTGAGGAGGTTGATGGGTTGATAGTTAGGGAAGGCTACTTGACATTTTTTTAAATTTTAATGTTTTTAGCACACACTATCCGATATCAGTTGGTACTCCTTAATATCATTAATTCGCTGAGTAGCACAAGTCAATCATACAAGAAGGGATTTTTCAAAGTGCTTTAATGGGAAATGAATTATGCCTGAACCGTTACTTGGATTTCGCTTTCCAATGATATCCATTTCTATTTTTCATCAGTTTTAAACGATTTTGAGGAGGTTGGTGGGTTGATGGATAGGGAAGGCTACTTGGCGTTTTTTAAAATTTTAATGTTGTGAGCACACACTACCCGATTTCAGTTGATAGTCCTTAATAGCATCAATTCGCTGAGTACCACAAGTCTAGCATACAAGAAGAGATTTCTCAAAGTGCTTTAATGGGAAAGTCAATAGTCAATTGTCAATCTAGCGGAGGCTGAGCAGCTTGAACACTTGAAGATTCGTGCAGGGGCAACGACCTCACTCATGTTTATTCTCCGGAGTTGTCAAATTCATCGCGGAGTCGAGGTGACTGAATTCAGAAGATACGAGCCGAGGTCAGTTACCTTCCGCGGTCGAACAATCGGGGCATCGACCTTTTTCATTCCCACGAAGCAGCCACCGCCGAAATTAGAGCTGTCGCAGGATAGTGAGATGTTCGCCGATGCAAATGGAATCCAATTACACAGTAGCAGTTGCACTCGGGGCTTAGAATAGACGTATCCGTCCGCTTCTATTTTCGCGGTGGGCTCTTAAAATGCAGGCTGATTGACTTAATATTCCACATCGAATTAAGGAAATGCGAAGGGGGTACTGTCATGAATTACTCGTGTTGGTTGATAGGGAAATTTAGAGGATTTTTGTGTGGCGGAAAGGAAAAGGGTGGTTTCCCTTTCGCGACTGGCACAAAGGCATTCGAACGGAGCTCGATCCATCGAACACGAGGTTGGTTGCCTCTTCCGAATAGCAGTATCATTACACCGGGTATTATGCGGTTTTCGCCGTTTGAAGTGTTAATCAAGCGAGCGTCGCATTCCCGCTTACCTAAACCAACTCTAAATAGCCCAAAATGTAAACAGCGTGTCGCGACGACAAGAAAGGGCCGATTTCTCCCTTTGCCTGCTGTTCCACGTTTTTTACCTACCCTTCCGTCGTGGCAGCCCCACCTTTCTTCCACTTTGTATCCGATATCACGAGAACCCTTTGCTCCATTTTCTTCCTGCTTTAATTATTCGCTGGCGTACAGTGGCAACGACAAACATGAAGAACAATTGTGAAAGACGGTGGTGGTAAACGAAAGGGAAGGCATGGCTGCCAGTGGCGATGGTAATAGTACTAACAGTAGTATTTGTGGTGCTGACATTCCCCGTGCAAGAGCTTTCCTCTTTGAAAAGCTCTAGGCTACTGATTTCGTTAATTAACACGAAACGCAGAGAGCTTGCCGCTTTAACAATGTGGCCGAGAGATCAAAGCTGATCTCCGTCCGATCGAAATGGAATACATGGTTCCTGTCAATACTGAGAGTAGGATAGGGAGGACAGGGAGATAGACAGATAGGGAGGAATAGAGCGAGCGAGGCCAGGTGCCGAAGAGGACAATATTAAAAAGAAGAGATGAACAGAGGGTGCGACCTAAGCGGTTAGCCGCACCCGATACCATGGGTGCTATGAGGCCACGTGCCATAATGCAACCCCATAATTACATTATACGCCGTTGATTGCCTCATTGGCACGTTCGCGTTAACGCAATTATCAAGGAATCGATCACTCATCCCGACGGCCCTGTCTATGTTTCCAAGTTTTGTCGAGCCCTTTCGTAAGACCAACCTGACCCTTTCCCTGCTACTCTTCTTCGTACTTTCATTACTAGCTTGCCTCGCTCGTCCTTTCCCTTACTTACTCGACGAAAACTTCGCCCTGATTGGGCGTCGGATGCAATTAAATTGGGCGAACGCGAGGGAACACGCGAAGGGTTCCTTGCTAATGAGTTGAAAACAGGTAATGCGGCTGCGTTCCGGTACCAATTGAGAAGAACATCGCTCTGCGATCTTTAAGCAAAGGGTTCTTCGTTAACCGGTGACCCATCGTGGACCAGAACTTATACTCCCCTGCAAATGTATCCTTTTGGAGGATCAACACTCACCCACTCTGCTGTGATTAGATGTGTAACGAATTCAATCAGGGTAGGCGCAGAGCGGACAAATGCCTTTTTCCGCCATCTCTCTCTCTCTCCTTCACTGGAAACCACTTGGAAAGTTAACGCCTTCTCCGTGATATTCATCGAACGTGAGTTTTTCTAAGACCGTTTGAAAAATCGAAACGTCGGAAAGAGTCCCTCGGGGTTCCTTCCTCCCCTCCCTTTTTCTCGCGTCCTGTCTTTCTCTCTGTTACAGATGGTCTCTTTCCTTCGGTAGTGGTGGTTTTCGTCTGCGGGACTTTAGAGCGCAGAGGGTGGGTGAGTTCGTCCCGAAGCGAAACCTCGGTTTCACGACGGACGGGGAAGTACCTTGAATGGGGTTCCAACGTTTTCGTGCTGGCGGAACCATCTCATTTGCATAATGCTGTTAGTACTGCTCGAGTGGCAATGCTCCTCTCTCGGGGCGTGGAGAAAGGCTGTGCCCGGCGAATTGCACTTTGGGAGAAAGTGAAACGGCTCACGGGGCGGCGGCATGGGCGCTAGGAGTGCGACACGCATTTCACTTCACCTCGTTCCTTTTACCGAGATCTGTCTACCGAAAGCGAATTTACTTCCTTAACTCCTGACGAACGAACCTGCTGGCTTTATTCAGCCACTGAAAAATGATCAGGCTCTTTGCTTCCCTTCGCTTGCACTATGCCTGGCAAATCAGGTGGAAGCGTTGTAACAGAGACCACTTATCGTCTATGTAGTTGAAACAACACGTTCTTCTTTTCCCAATGAAGATCTTGGTGCTTCTTAAGGCAATTGGTGTAAATCAGGAGATTGGTCGGAGTCAGTTTTGAGGTTAAAGTTCTTTGGCGGCGGGACGACGCCATGCTAAAAAGGGAGAAGCAGTCTGCGAAATGGGAGGAGAGCTGCAGGAGGTCTGGAGGACTTTGAATGACGGGCACGTTCGTACAATATGCATAACCGGAGCTCGAACACGGGAAACCTCTTTGTGAGGCGCGACCGGTCCACTAAATCATTCATAGCCTTGGACCGTCTCGGATGACTAATTAACGTTCTCCTGAATTGCTGTATCGAGAGATCCGGGTTATCTAATCAAAGTAATCCGCCAGGAAATCCCCGATATTGCTAGTTTTGCCTTCGGACGCGATTCCCTTCGATGCAATTCATAAGCAAGATCTGCATAACAGAGCGTAACTCCCTTCCGCTCTTTCGTTTCGCGCTGTTTCACTTCCCTTTCCGCGAATTTACTGCTCGCTCAACGAGCAAATTATTATTACCCGGTTAGCAACGGTACAAGCTTGCGCCCCATATTCCCCGGACCTCCCTCCTCCCCTTCCTCCCTTATTAACTATGTAGCGTGTTGTTCTTCCCTGAGCAAACATTGCGCTATCGAGAAATAGGAGGGCAATGGCCCCGACTATCCTCCTAGAAGATTGCAACGTTGAAATAGGCCGGGAACATGCGAACATGTCGCCTTTTCAAAGGGATCGAGCGATTTGAATTAAGGGCCTTCCAAAAGAAGGGGTGGGTCGAGGGTGGCTTTTTATCGGCAGTGATACGACGTGTCTCCTGGGCGAGGCAAACCTATAAACCAGGAGTTGCGAACAAATCAAGGTGAGTGCCTTTGGCCCTCGCTGGTTAACCACCGTTGAGCCACGCCAAGTACCGAGGAAAAAGTCACTCATTTACTTTACTATCTGAACCAGCGTAACTTTGCCGGACTATCAATCCGCTCGTTAAAAAAGGCGTAAAAATGTGCGCGGGGAGTTGATGGCTTACCTAGCTCTGATGGAGACACGGAGAGAAGGTGGTTGGTAAGATGCAGGATTCCCTCGAATCGAAGGTAGTAATGGGAGAGGTCGATTTAAGTAGAATGAGATGTAGGCTGGGTGGAGGAAGTAGGGGCAGGGAGAGAGTGGAAGAATGGCGGAGGGGTCCAGGATTGCCGGGCAAGAGTAGTTTAGGTGGAAGCAGGGGGTAGGAGGTAGGACAAGTCGGGGTTTATCGGGTCCCGGTTGTCCGTCGGCGTCGGGACCTTTCAATGAACGGCCGTTTAGGCCAGCCGGCGTATTGTCGAACCAGACATCACGGAAATTCAACCCACGCTCCAAGCGTCTCCGCCAACTTCCCGTTCAAAGTTCTTTCTCCTCCGTTCTTTCGATGCTCGCCTCTCTTCTGCCAGTAGTCTGGGAAGGGGCAGATCGAGGAAACGGTTTGCCAGGGTTCACCCATCATCCAGGTCGTCGATGATTCGCGCCTGTGGTGCCGCCGCGCCTCCTCGCTCACCCGGGAATCTCATGCATCTTTGATATAGGGCTCGGTTCTTCAAGAGGTACGCCACGCGGAGCGCTCCGGAGCGGTGCACACATACGTGGTCGATCTAGCCGAGAAAGAGCTAATGCGCCCCTCTTCGCCTTTACATCCCTGCCGCCCATACTCCCTTCTCGTCAAAGTCGGCTGGAACCTTTCCCGGGACACGAATTGATTTAAGTTATCTCGGCGACCCTCCTTCAACCGTTCAGAAGCGTTTTTCGCGCGGCTACCAGATTCACTCTGAAGAAAGGCTGATACCAGCCGGAGAGTGGGGAAACTGGTTGGACGGGTCAAAGACCCCACTGCACCTGAAATAATACTGTTATTTTTTATGGATATCTTTATTCGATTACTCGAGCGAAGATTCGCGGGGTGACAGGCATTTCCGAGCACCGCAGATATTATGATTTCGATGATGTCGGACGGGTTGAAGATTGGATTAATATCGGAGAGTGCATTCGCTGGATGGCGGCTCCAATCGACTTATTTGCAGTTTTAAAATAGAATCCGTCCCGCTGCCAGGGACGTATTATTTCAAACGGTAATATCTCGTCGGAAGCTCTTGGTAATTGACATTAATTAGATCGGATTCATTACCCCGGTGATGTCGGATCAGATCGGACTCGGGTAATTGCATAACAACTGCAGAGGTAGATTTAATTCATTCGTTGGTTCCCTGAAAGCGATGATTTCTATTTAACATGTACTTCTCTCGATGCTTTTGATCTTTTGCCAGTCGAGTGGCGAAGTCCAAATAGTTGGGCGGTTAGATGGAAAGAGCGTGAAAAGACGGCGAGCCGGCTATTCTTCGGCGACCGCGAACAATTAGCCCGAATTAATTATCTCAGGATTGGGCTCCTTTCTTGGGCGGCATTCTGAGGGCTTGGCCTGGCCTTGCCCTCTCTCCTTTCGGTGTCTTCGTCTCTGAGTCGGTCCCGTATAATAAGCCGTGCCTTTAACTTTGAGCTGGGCGTCGAAGTCCCTTAATCCTACGGATTCCAAGTCCGCCGGAGTAACTTCCGGCTCCATTGCCATACTTCGCCGGGGCTGCGGTACTCGAGGCAGCGGCGACGCGGGGGTTGACTCGCCGCGCGGCTCTTTCCCAGCGCGAACCTTTTGACATTTTCCCGAGGGCTAACGACCCGAAGAAAGTACCGGGAGAGAGCGCGGAGCATTGAAATTTCTAGAAGAAACGTCAGCGCCCCCCCCCCCCCCCCCCATTATTCGTGAGACACCTTAAGCCTCTTGCTCTGGTTTCCCGACGATGGGCGTACCTACCCGTCGCTCTGCCTCGCTGCCTACACACCAGAGCAATTTCCCCTTAGCGTACGACGTCAGGACCGTCTTACCACTGAACCGTTTCTACTAGATCCTCCCTCTTTCTCGGGAGAGATAGAGATGGAAGATCGAGCGCATCCTCGTCTGTCGGAACTTATTGGGTATAGTGAAAAATTCCTATCTCTACTCTATCCCGAGTGGCGCGCACCCCTAAGGAAGTAGGAAGAGGATACTGCTCGATGGTATTAAGCTCGCAAAAATCGCTAGACGTTCGATGAAAGAAGGAAGGAAAATGAGTTCTCCCGGAGGATGACGCATCAGAGTGACGGGATCAGGAAGCGGGGCTTACTGTTAGTTGGAAAACAGCAGACTTACTCGAAGCGACTTGGCATCTGTTCCTGGTAACTATCTGTTCCAGCATGAGAAGTAAAATTATCATTTAGCTTGCGAGGACTAAAGTACATGCACACACATATACACAGATGTACGCATACTCGTTTAGTCTGCCGGGAGACAATTTACGTGACTTTCCAGAGCACCGCGTTTAATCCGCGCACTTCCACAGCCGAGTGTTTCCTCCGACTGCCGCTTAGCGCGCTTTCCTTCATCCAGTCCTAACCAGGCTACACGTACATTCGTACTTATCTTGGTGTACATGTAATATATGAATCGGGCTTAAGTCGCTGCCGTTCACGAATCGCAGGCTCGCATGCTAAGTCAAGTTAAAAGATGGAAAGCCCCCGTTGATCCAGCTTCACTGGTACACAGTCCGATGTGTGGTGTCCTGAGTTGTGTGCATATCCAGCTGTTTTGGCCCGCTCGCAGCGCAGCGCGCGGTTGTATCACGGAGACACCTGTTCCCAGGACAACATTAGTCGGACTAATTACTGCAGCTGGCCTTCATGCTGGCGCATTATTCAGCCAGAGTGCGAACAGGCAGCGATGCTCGTCGAAAAACGGACCGTTCCAGAGCTGGTTACCCATAGGCGTGATTAATAGGGTGTCGAAATCACCGTGAGAGGAGTGTTCGATCGGTGAGCGGCGAGGGCGCAGAGGTTAGGTCTGGGTTTACGCATTGGTGTGAGTCCATAATGCAATTTGTCGCAGCGAACGAGAGGGGTAGCTATTGGCCGCGTGGCTGGAACATTTTTTTAGGAAACCACTCGAGATTCGAGGCTGCTTTATTAAGCGGGGCCAGCGAAGGGAGAAAGGGGCGCGAGAGGGTTCCGCGTTGTCGAAATTTCGAGCTATTTTTCATCCCCTTTCACGGCGGACTCGGGCAAGAGGGTGTGGACGAGGCGGTGCCGGGTTCCGAGTGCTAAACGCCGCGTATGTACCTACGCCGATGTTCAACGCACACTGCTTCCCGCTTACCGCCAGCAGCGTCTAGTTCCAGAGATCTCGAGTAATAAATGGGCCGGAGCGAAAGTCCGGACGCACACCTACTTTTCAATTGGGGGTCTCCAAGAGTCAATAAGTGTCGGCGGATGATGTACAACCCCATACCTCCTGTAATAAGGACGAAAGAACGGTGTTTGCGAGTTGGGAGGGCCGTTGCCGTTCAATGACGTCGAGAGCGGCAGTGAGGCCGAGAACGAGACGGACAGCGCACCGCTCAGGAAATTCCTATACTTGACAAACTGGAGGAAAGTTCCTTCATGCGGGCATCCCTTAAAATCGCAGCTGCCTGCCGTTCCCATTCAAAAAATGCAACCTCCGTTCGCTGGCTCCGTAAATTCTCGCATATTTTTTCCGAGACAAATAACTCTTTTTTGCCAGCATTACCGCGTTTCCGGAGCCGGCCAGCGTAACGACGATGCATAATAAGCAGCTTTAAAATTAGCCCCTGGTGGAATGCGAGTATATAAAAGTCTCAATATAAATTCATGCTCGTTGCTTCTATGAATGAATTATTCAGAATGTAATTTGAGAAAGTAAATGTTGAATGGTCAAAGTGTATAAAGAGGTATCCCATTAAAAACATTAAAATGTAAAAAAATGCGCCGAGTAGCAGTTTGATTCCCCCACAAAATTGAGATATAATAAAAAAGATATAGATATCATACAAGATAGCCAAGTTTTTATTAAAAATACCTGAATTTAACTTCCATTAGCAATTAACAATAAATCAACAATAAAAAAAAACTTGGCGTATGCGCACTTCATTTGAGGCACTTGCTCTGGTAATATTCCTGGGAAACTTTTAAAGGAATTATATTATAGTAAAGTCAGTGTTAGGTTTAAATCAGTTTCCCATTCGTTCATATCTCCTGATCGAATGAACTAATTAGCTCGTTCTATAACTCATTGGATTCAGAAAAAAATTAGACTGTGTTTGGTTCATACTTATACGCCACCGAGGTGTAACTTCTGCACAAATCGAGGTGAAAGTTTTATATCGATTGAAAAACTCTATGGTTCGGGATAAGAATAACTGGCGGCCATGCGCTACTACTACTTTACGTGAGACTCTACCGAGTCTCCTGATATAAGTGTAAAAAAGATGATTCGCGGGAGACTTTAGGGAGAGACTACCATTAGACCAAATACATTAGACACTCCCTGGGCTACTAAATCTTTCAAAACTTTAGCTAATTATGCTTTAAATCTCAAATTATGATAAACTCAAGAAAGTTGGAATAACTTTAAAAAAAGATATACGTGTCTACAGTGTACATTAGAAGAAAACTTCTCTAAGTAAGTTAAATGGGGGAAGTAGTATTTATTAGGAGAATAGTTAGTTTGTATAATAGTGAGACACAGGGATTGAGTAATCTCGAAACAGAAAATATACAAAATACAGACTTGTCCCTAGGCAATCAAATAGGAGATGGTTGATGTAATATTTTAAACTGCCTTTGAGTACAAAGCAAATTGAAGCTACTGATATGTGCACTGTGCAAGCGATGAGAAAAGGGTTTAATTGCAATTGCAATTAACCGATTGCAATTTGCTAGCGAGTGAATAGCGATACGTTGTCGTTTGTGGTCTTCTTATACATATATTTATTTAACAGATCAGGGAGCTGAATGCATGCGAATATGCAAACTTTCGAGAAGCGGATGAAGCTGAGTATACATGTATAAATTGTAAATGTTTCCGATATCAATACTTTTTATTTACTTAAATTTATTCGATCTCTATAGCACATTGTGCTTTCCTCTAGTGAACCTACAAACTTCGTTTTCGTTATATTGTGCCAAAATGCGATAAATTCCAACTTTATTTTCTACGTTATTCCACCAGCGCCGGCAGTGAACCGTACTTATCGAAGAAGTTCGGGGTAGTTCGGATGCATTCGAGTGTCGGCTTTCGTTACACTTTCTCGTTACACTCCGATCTTCGTTAGACGAATTCAGTCTACCGCGCCATAACAAGTTTCACTTGAAAAGTCGGCAAAGAACCAGCCGGAAGAAGCTCTTTTTCACTCGACATAATAAGATGATACCTAGTAATCGGAACTTTCCACCTCATTCGTCTCACTTTCTCCAGCTTGTTACCCTCGGGGGAAGATCCTTTCCCCGGAGGATGGCAAGCAGTCTCATCCTGATCGTCATAAGTCATAAAGCGTGGCGGATAGGAGGCGCAGCTGGTGCAAGATGCGCAGTGGAGACCGAGACGCTTAACGGTGCGATGATAAATCCCAGCTGCCGGCAAGTGTCGCGAGATCAGAGTCGAATTGTCGAGAGGAAGGCAACAGTTGCGGAAAAGCAGCAGGGAGATTGCTCGGCATCAGTTTGGAAGAGCGTAAACGAGTGGAAGAGTAAAATGAAGAGGATTAGGGACGAGCGCCGGGGCCATCGAGCGAGTGAAGCGCGTGCGGAGTCGAGGTAGTCGGCTCGTGGCGTATACTACACGCTTCTTTCCGTCCGGGACACGAAACTGCACTCTCGTGAGTTAGAAACCGGCGAAGCGCCATTAGGAACGTAGCTTCCTTCATTTATTAAGAGTTATGACCGCGCGACACGCTTATATTAACCCCTCGTCTGCTCGGTTTGCCCTCTCATTATCAGAAGCGCGACCACTTCTTGCGCCACTGCATTGATCTGCTACTGTACTCCAACTTTCACAGTAGAAGCAGTGAAACCTTTCGATCGTTTCTGAAATATTGAAGAATCGTTCGACTTTAAAAACGACAATCCTTGCGCTGGGGTATTTTGCGGTTGCTTTCATCTCGGTGGTGGTTCCCTTTTGGCATCGACATGGGGAGAAGATGCTTCCCGCACAGATCAGAGACCTCGATGGCCCGCTAATGCCGGCATCCGGAGCACTTTGGCAGTTTAACGAGTCAGCCGCTCTCGAACTTGATCTACGTTTAGATATTTTTCTCATCAGCGCTCGCCCTCGGCCCCTCGGGCACTCCCGCCTATCGGTATCGCCGCCAGGCGAATTGGAGTGGGCGCGCGAGACAGGGCTAACAGTACTAGCTACTAGCTAGTATCGCGAAAGTAGAGAGAACATTGAAGAAGGATGGTTAGCTAGTAGCTGGTAGGGCACAGGGTGGCCGTGACAGCGGAGCGAACATATTTTTCTCGAAATTTGTCGCTACTATCTCACCGAAGGGATCTACCCTCGCGTATAATTCCTCGCTGGAGAAGCTGCAAATCTCGAGTTCTCTATCTGCCCGACACTCCCTTATAGACCGAGCGACGCACGCCCATGCTCTGCCATGTAAACGGTCTTTAAGACTAGCGAATTTCCACATGAATACTTGCCTCTGTAATTAATGCAAGGCAAGCCATCTTCAGGAATTAGTAAAGTTACTTTCGAGAAGGCTGTTTCCGCTGTTTGCCGGCGCACCGGATTAGTCTGTTTAGTTTTGGTCGTCGTTAATCAAGTAAAAGGAAGCTATCTGCACGCAGCTGCGAAATAGTGAATTCCGCGGCGGAAATAGGAATACTATGTATTAGGTAATCCGTGCGCGTGGTTCAATGGGTAGACCCTCGTTAAATCCGGCTTCGGAGGCATCTGCGACAATCGGGGTTGGGTTCTCACTTACATCACTGACGCACCTTGTAAGGACAGCCGATTCCGCGTAGCTGAAATCAAGAAGATTTGTGCCTGCCATTCCTGCGGGGAAGGGCGTTCGCCGCCAGGCTGAGCTAAGGGTACAATGCTGAGAGAGTAGGTGGAATAAAGTCACACACACCCACTAGCACGATTTAGGGCTAGATTTCGTGCGAGGAACGACGCCAGGCCGCTTCTCTTCGTGCGTGACAGGCCCTACTGGCTTTTATTTCGCCCTCCTAAATCCCGGAATCATCGTTTCGTAACATTAGTACTTCCTCAGCACTCCTCTTTTTTCCGTGATCCTATGCGATACGCAGTGGACGGGACCCTCATCGGCTTCCCCGTCAGATATTCTTATTTACCCTTTCGCGTTGGAGTGTCCCGCTAGAACGAGTCAACCGGCCACGACGACTAGCCAATCTCGGCATCTTAATAAAGGCTTTGACTCTCTGCTAGGGGCGACGGTGACTGTGGTGGTGGAAGACGGGAGAGAGAGATTGTATCTTCTACCCTGGAGTATGCGGGATGCCAACACCATCAGATGTGGTCTTGTCACGTTACCAGAGTAGCTACTTGTAACTCTCTTCGCGGAGACGTGTTGCTCGTTCCTGCTTAGAATTCACAGGGTGCTCTTGGCGTTTAGGCGAACTACCCTAGTGGTAGTGTGCATCGCGCCAAGAGTGGGTCAGTGAAATCAAGGCCATCTTCTTTAATTCGTCGATTTCGTATGCGGAGAGTGGTGGAGTAGCTAGGGCGTTTGGTGTGTCGGTGCAAGAGGTGACAATAAAAGGCAAGGGCGAGCCAGACAGTACAAAGAGGAAGTGAGCTCGGGTGCGAGGCCGTTTCTCCCTGGAGAAGTGTAACCCCTCGCGATTCCGGCGTAGCGTTCGGAGCTGCCAAGTCCGTGCCAACGTATAGGAAGTGTACGAACGGTACATATTTAACGTGACCCCGCGTGAATAATCGATGCGCTAAGGCGCTAGCCATTTGTACTTCTCCGCTCGCTAACTGTACCGTCTTTAAAGATTCAAGGAGCGAGAGCTCGGTACAGACAAGCAGCAACCGCTTCTTCTCTCCACTTTTCTGCTTTTCCGTTGGCGAACCACACCAACTTGCCCGCTACCGAACCCTTCAAACTTTTGCTCACGCCCCGTTCCTGTCAGTCTGCTCTCGCTCTGGAAAATGACGGTGCAATCGTGTGCCACTGACTCGACATTGCTGCGATAGAAAATTTTCTTTATCGCCTTACTACTCCTTCGCGTGCCATTCGACCTGACTGTCTCGAGGCGCAAGTGGAAAGAACAGTGGTAACGGCGTGGCACGTGCCGTCTTGACAGTAAGAATGTGTTCAGGAGGGTGAGAGAAGTTCTTCGGCCTGGTGATAAAGGTTACTTTCCATTCGGCGAGACTGGGATTCCCTTGTTTTTATGATGAGATGTCGGGCGCTAAGAGCCTGAGACGTCGCGCCCTGTTTTCTTACTGCACTTGTCGAGAATTTGCTTCCCTCGGTGGCCGCTGACACTTTGAAAACTTGTGTCAGACGAATAGAAATTCTTATGAAGTCATAAAGATTGTCTATGAAAGTACTCCAACAATAAGAGAGAAAGGAAAGATCGTATCTGGATAGTCGAGCGCATGGTAGATTTAATTCTGTTTAACGGAAGAGTGGATTCTGTCAGTTGGAGGATGGCGATCGCGACACGTAATACATAGGACGCTCGGGGATTAGGGGAACCATCGATATCCCCGCAATCGGAATAAATCGTTTCCCGGTGTGAAAAGCGTAAGGTTTGCTTTCGTGAAATTTAATCTGAAAAAGCAAAGACAGGAAGGGAACGGGATTGAATCGTCGCGCGCGCGCCGTGCGCTCTTTCGTATGCGGCTACTTCCTCTCGTTCCCGCCGCTTTCCAAGATCGACTCGGATAGGCCTCATGAATAAAATCGTAATTTTTCAGATTACTTTCGTAGCAGATTCGGAGCGGGATGAGATGGAAGGATAGGCCGCGGCACGGCACGGTGCGGCCTCGCCCAAAATCACGTAGCTCCACTCATGGGAGAACTGCTTCCATCGATTGGGCTCCTCTTCGTTTCGATATCGAGTGTCCATTTTTCACTGGATTCGTTCCAGCGTATTTCAGAAGTACGGCATTTGCGAGGCATCTCGCGTACGCGGCACGTTCCTTTCAGTATCGGGTGGAAGTAATGGCTTGTCAGTGACCTTTTGGCGCGAGACTAAACAGTGGCGGCTGATGAAAACAAAACAGACTTGCTGGCAGGCGAGTCTCCTGCAAAGTCCTGGAAAACTTTGCTTTCTCAAGCGAGCAAAATTAATCATGCTACAAAATTAACGTGCTCCCCAAAAAGCATGGCTTTCCGGCCGTCTACCTACAACTTTAGCATACAAAGCAGTCGAGTTTTGCAAGGCGAGACACAGACATTTATTCGCGGATGGGTATGCGGTGCACATTGCACATTTTGGTATTCCGATATTTCCTTTAAAGTGTCGCGGCGCGCGAGATATCGAGGCGTTTTTCCTCGGGATGGCGGCAGAGCGATGCGCTACATTTACGAGCTCTCCACGGAATTCGAGCATGAAAATCTATCGGCCGGAACTTGCGAGGAAGGTATTCGGAGCACGTGGGTACCTCTATGGTAGGAGCCACGGGAGCCATTCTCCCTTTCTTTTTACGAGACTCGTAGGTAACTCGAGGGCACACTTGGATCGGCGTTTATTTCCAAGCACACGCCATCAGAATTACCATCCTCACCTCTAACGCGAGTTTCCTCGCTCGCACCCAAGTTTCCGTTGCGGGTTCTCGCCTTCCACGGTCCCGAACTTCTCTCCTAGTCTCCTAGACGTCCCTCCTATTTTCCACATTGATATTAATGCCATCCTTTCCTCCCCAGATTAATATTAATCGTTGCGACACGTACGTGTTGCTGCAGTCGCACCTTGCCTGCCTGTTACTTTCCCCCTGAGATCTGTTTTTCCCGAAAACATTTATCCTCTCTAAGCCTTATCCTCCCTCTATGCTTAGCCTCCTCCGGAACTTGCCGCCCCTCGCCCAACCCTTTCTTCACGGCCAACACTTTCTCACTTAGCTATCCCACTTTCAAGGGTAGCCTCTCCTTTCAAACTGTCACCATCGTGCATTACTCGTGAATGTCAGCACCAGTTTAGTCTGCACTTTGCCAGGAGCAACACCGTCCCAGTTCGGCACGCTCGACGGCCAGTTTCACCCTCAAAATGAATGCGAATCCAATCTGGAAACAGGCAGAGATAGAATGACAGGTCGGCACGTATAAAGCTTCAGGAAATATGACGCACTTTTCTCTATCAATAATATATTTGAATCAAAATCTATTTCGCTCCTGTGTCCGCTACGCATATTTCCAGCATTATTGCGGGATTATTAAAGGATTATTGCAGGATTAATTCGATTGGTCCGATTAATTAGCGACTTGCTCGTTCTATGATAAATTCCTGCCTCGACAGATGACACTTTGCGAAAGTAATCAAAGGTTACATCGGGCGACATGACGAAGAGAAGAGTTAAGTGAGAGGACGCAGTGCGCACCGGGTTCAACGATACGGTAACTAGAGTAATAATGGCAATTTTAGGAGACAGAATTATCACAGGATTTTTTTCGTTACGCCCGTCACCCTGGGAGCTAGCTCTTTCACCATCATAACCTGAGAGTATAACTCGGCGAATTAACCAGGTCAGAATCGTTCTCGGCTCCTGCGGAACGGATTAACTCGCAGCCGGTGCGGCGTTCGCACCGCGCGGAGCGGTTTAAAAGCTGTAACCCATTAAGCGAATGAAACGTTACGTAATTGCATCGTAATTAAACTAGCAGTGGGTCGACGGGATAAAAAGAATAGGGAATGCACCGGGAATCAAAATACGAGAGAGTGGGGTGGAAAGGTGGCAGGGTGGATGGCGCTGGGTGACTGGATGGTTGGATGGACGGATAGGATGGGGAAGCGAGAATTCCCTGGGAAAATAGGTGAACTGCGCGTGCTACCTCCACTCTGAACGAGAGGAAGAGCGCCACCAACTCAAGAGGCACGCCTGTTTTAACTTTAACCAATACTTCGCCTGGTACTCTACTCTCTCGACAATACATGTGGTTTTCACTGACGTGGGAAAGAGCGAGAGCAGAGGCTGAAGCTCTGTTTTTGTTTGCCCGCGAACAATCTATTCGATATTTCAACGCGCACCTTCGCCACTCCGCATAATCCTAATGGATGAATTCTAAATCCGAATGGACCAACTTCAATACTGATATGCACCACCTGCTTCTACTGCGAAACCAGCAAGCTCCCATAACTCGACTCACTTTTTCTGAAATTATAAAGCAACACTTTCCACCTGCAACGCTCACTGGTTACTGCGCCGAGGGACTCGGGAATTCCAAGTTTTAGGATCTCGAAAATTCGACTGCTCCTTTTTCAACAGCACCACCCATCATCCCTGCAGTCTCGCATTTCGTTTAATCGCGCCAGTACCAGAGTGCAGTTGGCTCGCGTGTTACAAAAGAACCTCTGGTAACTCGTTTCTCCTGTGAAAAGCTTCCTCTTCGAATCGCAGGAGTGACAGGTATCAGAGAGGCTCGTCGAAACGAGAAACCGGGACGAGGCATCAGCTCGCACCCCGATGAGATTGATAGACGAGCCGAGAGAGGTATGACGCAATTTTGAGTTTTTATCGGCCTCCATATGTCTGGGAATCAATCTTCGGCCGCTCATAAAATCTCCGGACGAATGCTCTCTCATGAAAGAGACGTCCATGTTCCAGGAAGAAAGGCTTGCTCGGCTCGCATCTATCAGATAACGTTGATAAAACCATAGGATAGAAGATAGAGAGAGAGAGAGAGGGGGGGGGGGAGGGAGAGGGAGTGAGAGAGATATTTACGAGCGATACTCAAGCGAATATGGGTTAAAGTTCTCTATGATTATCAGGGTTCTTAAAGCTTTATGCTTCTGTCGTGAAAAATTCATTCCCATTTGCGGGCCCTACCCTTCGCTAATAAGTTATACGAGTGGTCGTTACGTTTCTTACTACTTTGCTACCTATATTGAACACAAATCGATTGAAAAACTAGCTCTACCAATTGAGGCTAAGAACAGTGTAAAGCCTGGTATAATGGAGACTCATTCATTCTTCGGTGGTAGGCATCGACGCGTAAAGTAGAACCCGACTTATGAATTATGAATGAGTTTGAAATCACTTTTTCTGCCACGAAGATTTTCCTGTTTCTGAAATGCACGTCGAGGTGTAATTGGGACTTTATAAGATGATTAACAAACAATCTACCCTTTCTTTACTCGTGACATAAATCCATAGAATTTCTATTAACAATAGCAAGAGTTCTTTTCACAGGGGAGAAACAATGTATCGAGAAGGGTGCACCTGTTAAAAGGTCCATGTGCGTTGTATGTCGGCGTGTTCAGTTTTCTTTCGCTAGGCTATATTCGGTAATTCGATCGAACGGCAGCTCGACGTCTGGCCTTTTTCCGACTGTACTTGTTTATGCTGGGAATGTAGCAGCAGCGGTCGTGAGGCAGGAAATTGAATAAAGTTGGCAGTGTGCGAGAGCCGAAACGTTCAAATAGATATCGAGTGGAATGATATATTTGACAAGTTCGCCTATTGGTACGTGCATATTACAGGTATTCCATGGAAGGGAAGCTAACGCGTGTCTGACCATAGCTGTACTCGCATCACTTCTGCCGTCAGTTCCTGCCCTCGGCCCCACTCCCCCCTTTACTTTCACGCCCCTTAGTCCGCAGTCCGCGTTTCCGCGTTAATACCTGTGCTGTAAACGCGATCAGATATCGCCGTGAAACATTCGTCATCATTCTCCTCGTACTCCATAGTTGCGGAAGTGTTGGGACAACCTTTTTTTCGAGCTCGCGTGCGACTCGAGTCGAGAAGCGCCTACGATTCCGCCTATAGAAAAGAGGACGATCGGCGATACGTAGGTGCATTTAATGCTCGGTGACATTTAGATGTCTGCATGGTAGGAAATGCCCGAGCACACACGTTTCTCAAGTACTATCAGATAGCTCTACCCGCTACCGTTCTGTATGCCCTAACTTTTTTCTGCTTTTCTCCGCGAACGATCGATATCACCGGCTCTTTCCAGAAGGCGGCGCGACGGATTCTCCGGCACAAATACTCCGGCAGGAATCGTAGAGGTGTTGGCGAAGTATAGGAAAGACATTGTTTTATGCTTGGAGAAACAGCTGGAAGGTAGTACAAGCGATTCGATCATGCTTGTTGGCCGTCAATGTAGAAAAGAGGTCCGCAGTGCGGCTCGCGGTCTGAGTCACCAGGATAATGACGTACTTTTTCCGCAGTGGCATTTTTGTCCTCCTTATAATGCACACTCTCCTCCCGCCTGGCGTGTGCATCGCCGCGGCTCGGTTATGAATATGTAGAGGCCCGTACGAGCACCACTGCTGGTCAGACACCGGAAAACTCGGGATAGCGGCACTCCCCCATGAATATGCTAAGCACATCGTGAAACGGGGGCTAAAATAATTTTTTCTCTAGCTCCCGAGACCGCCGTATTTAGACTCTCGATCTCCCATAAAATATGCGAGCGTATAAGCGTCTTTATTCTCGCAGACTTTATTTAGACTGGAATGAATGCAGCTTCGAGGAGAGATTTGTTTCTTCACTTTAGAAAGTTTGTAAGCGAACATGTATTTGTCGTGCTAACCAGTGATTGCATAGTTTTCGCAACGTTTCGCTAGAAGCGACTAATGAAAGAGCAGACGATGCGGCGGATGAGGGAGCAATTTAGTCGATCAACTCGAGCCATGACTTTAAGTGTCGCCTGTCAGTGTGTTTGGAAAACTGAAACTGCCGTCAGTGGCGTGACGGTTGACCATAAAAACCACCGAGCGATTATTGTCGTCGCCAGTAATTGTGCGCACTTCTGCAATAGGCGTTCTTCCCCCACTCGTACCGCTGCCCTGTCCAATCTGGCTCTGGCAATCAATGTGCTAAAACCCGAGATAAAGCCCACCCTTCCGGACTTCACCCCATCATCCGCCCTTCCTCGTAATTTTCGGTTTTCATATCCAGGAATAACTATCGTGACCAGCGGCCGTAACGAAGGAAATCTCGTGTCATTAATACGTCGCTTTGCAAATAGTTTTTAACTCGATACGATAAACACTTTAACGGACAGGCAAATAAAGTAACAGGAAAAATGATGTTAACTATCTTTTCAATTTTAACGCTTGCCAACAGTTTCTTTTTAGATGAACATCAGTCCTACCTACGATTTTCTTAAATTCCATCCGTGACATGGGTGATTCTTCTTTGCAGTACGTGACGAATTTTTCAATCGGCCAATTCATGCTTCGTTCTACCGAATTTCCCGAGAAATAGTTTCCTCGACGATCGGCGTTCCATCGCAGTTTCGCATCCCAGCTTAGTTTTGGAAGCGTGGTGAATGTGCGTGGCTGCGTCCGAAGCATCAGGAATATCAGTGCGGTCTTTAATCCCGGCATGTGATTCCGGACTTTATCCCAAGCACGCTAGACGGCAATCGTCGCGTCTTCGCCGTCGGGATTTATTGCTCCGTGGCTTCAGGCAGACGCTTGCAATTTACATTCCCGGCTACACGTCGCTCGCACTTGCCCCCTACCGTTTGAAGGTGTAGCCAATCGCCGGGTTGGCTTTCTCCTCCCATTCCAGGACTAGCCTACTCCTCGAAATTACCAGGGATTGCCCAGCTGTCTCACCTCTAATACGGAAAGCAATGAGAAAACCTTCGCAGTTGAAAGAGCTTCGCAGAAGGAAGTTCTCCTAAACCTAGTAGCCTTATTTCAAATGCTAGTATATAAAATTATTACATATATATACAATATTTCATGTCATTTTCACATTTTTCTGTAGCATTAAAAGAAAAGTCAGGGTCAAGGTACGAACAGATTATTCTGTAGGGGGTAGTGAAAAGTTTCACTAACGAAGAAGTGGAGAGCTAATGGACCCCTCGGAGAGCGGTATTATGCGTAAAGGATGAAAAGATCCTTCAAAGGATCAGGAGCTCCACTTTCATTTACATTCAGGATTGGGAGAGGTCGGGCCGACGTTCGTCAAGCCGACGGGTTCATTCCCATAGAAAAGCCAGACGATACGGATGTATGCCCGTGGTTTTCTCTTGATAGAAAATTGGGTCAGCGGGCTGGCGAATGAAAATAAAAGTAAAAGGCAGTGGTCAAGAGGAAATAAGCGAAACTAGCCTCGAAGAGGGCAGCTTCCTCTGGCGGATGAGACGAAGTGGCTCGAAATTAGTTTACCTTTGGAAACCAATTTCTTTCTCTTTCGTGGCTGCGCTGTCTGGGCACTTCCTGTCCGTCATAAGAAAACGGCCGCTCCTTCTCCTCGTATCTTTCCCTCTCAGGCGGCTGTCGAAGCGTTTGTTCTACAAGGCGAACAACAGCCGCTACAGAAAGAGCGAGTTAATAAAGCAGGATCGGAAAGGGCCGACGGAAGAGGAGAGCCGATGGCTAATAAAGTTTCGGCTAATATCCAACGCGCCGTTTTTTCTCGCTGCATCGCTCGTTCATGGACTATCGGATATGACCGGGCGGAGTTGGCCGCGGCATACGCCAGGGCAAAATATACGTATTGGGAAAAAAGGAAGAGCAAAAGAATTTTGTGTCCCGATAATGCCGGACCTCCGATAAAACCAATATTTCGATTCTATTGGAAGGCAAAAATACACGAGGGGGCCCGATTCTGTCTCGCTGTACCGCCCGATATTCGCGGGGTAATAACAAAGTGTGCGGATCCGGTAATACCTGAACTGAACGGGGGGAGGTGTGCTCACCCAACGAGGCGACAGCGACGCAACTCGATTGGCAATAGCGCCGCGGCGGTGCTATAAGTGAATTTCGCACTGGAAATATCGAATAAGCGTAATGGCGATGGGATCCGTAATGTCTTATCGAATTTCCTCGCGTATTCCTTTATCGGCGCTCTACTCGAATCGTTTCCTCACCTTTCTAGTTCTTTCCTACCCTGTATCACTGTACCACACAGTAGAAGCCACCCTCTTCTCTTTCCCCCCGCTCGATCCTTCCAACACCAGAGGCACCTCACCACGTTAGTGGTTTCGAGCTTTAAACTCCTCGAACGCTCGAGACTCCTGCCAAATGGTACACGTGTCACCCCCCCCCCCCCCCCAAGAGAAATCGAGCTCTTCCCCGCCACTCTCTCTCGCTCTCTTGCTCTTCCGCTTACTTTTGCCTAACTTTATACCGCGAGGATCGATAACCACCGGTGCGCCGATATTTGTTTAGCTGGCTGAAATCCTGGGGATAAAATCTCAGGAGCTTCCGGTATCTAATCCGCATAAATCAAGGGAGCAGCCTTTTTCTTCGGTTGGTTCTCGGCAGTGTTGGCCAAGACAAAAAGCGAGAGGAGAGTTGGACTCGAGGGAAAGGAGGGTGTATGCTCTGCAAAGAGAATTGATGTCACTCATAGTTTAGAGTCTCAGTCGACCCTGCGTTTGTGGGCCGAGAGCACATATAATCCGTGAATTTATTGTCTTAACGTCGAGAAGGACATTTGTACTCCAGCTGACAGGGCCGCCAAGCAACCCTTCGTTTCTTATTGAGCTAATTGTAACACTACACTTCTGTCTTCTATTATTTAACGCAATAGCTTATCGACCCTTTTACTTTTGCAGTGTTTGTCCATGCGATAGCAAGAATTAGCATATGTATGGAGGTATTTGAGCATGATAGTAGTTGGGGTGAAGGTGAAGGCAGGTATAGCGAGCGGCCAGTTCGGCCATGGTTGGGGGTTGCGTTTGTAAGACTAGCGTGTGGCACGCTTCTGATGCAACGCTGTTGCTACTTGACTGACAATCCTAACCGAGCAAGGTCCCTTTTGCGAGGAGTCACTCTTCCCCGCCTAGGCTCCTTCCTAGTGTTGTTTGGTTGGCCCTTTGTTACCGGGACAAGTGCGGATGCGGAAGTATTGCCTCACCTTCCACCTAACCTTCCTTCCTTCCATGCTTCCTTCCTTGCTTCCTTCCTTGTTTCCTTCCTTCCTTCCTTCCTTCCTTCCTTCCTTCCTCGCTTCCTTCCTTTCTTCCTTCCTCGCTTCCTTCCTTACTCCTTCCACTCTCCACCTTGCCTGCCGCGACGTCGCGTCCTGCCTTCCTAGTAAATCGCGAAATTCCACAGTGCCGCGAGATAAGCAACATACCAGAATAACAAACCACCCCCGGCGGCCAACCCTCCACAGCCGAGGGGAGACGGCAGTCCTGGCATTATTCGCACGAACAACTAAAGCGGCAGCAGACTAGCAGCCTAGCTTGGAGAACGGGTGCACGATTGTCCCCAAAAGAAACGTTAAAATGCTAATTTTATCGTGCGAAATAGAGCTGAAAGTTTCACGCTAGTTTCACAGTGATTATCAAATGTTCCTTGTTGTAGCCAGTAACTTTGACACAGAATCATCTCGGCTGATGGTTGGTGGCAACGCCTCCGTGGGATTGCGTTCTCGTCAGACGAAAATCAGATTTGCCAAAGGGCAGAGCCACCCTCCAAGGGCTAAAACACCCCTGACCCATTTCGTGACGCAAATTTCGTTCGGCTAGAGCCTCAAGCATTTTGGTCTCCGAATTCCTCAACACTTCACTCGAAGACTTTCACCCTTCGATGTTTCCCTTCAGGGCTCGCTATTTAGACACATCTCTCCCGCTATCGATAAGATAAGAGCACCCTCACCTAGTCCGCGTCTCCTGCGGCAGATCTGCCCTTCCACAGAATTGCAACTACGCTTCTCGGGGTTTCGTAAATTTCAATTTCTCTAGCAGAATTCTTTGTAGAGTGTATTTTGAAAATATCGTACATGACTATACCCATTTTGTAGAGGAGGAGACAGGAATCAAAATGGCTGTTTTCAAATTTGGATTCGAGTTTCTATTTTCTTCCTTCGGTAGACGAGATAATTGGTTCTCAATGATGTATTTTGTTTACGGTTAACAATACGGCTAACATGAAGATGGCTGATCTTCGACCAAAGGGTTGCAGTATCTCATTGGCCACGAGTTTTTGGAATGTTTTCGAAAACGGAGACTCGAATAAAAATTTAAAAATAGCTATTTTTGTTCCCATCTCCTCTATAATTTGGCTACAGTCATTTACAACATTTTCGCCGCAAAATCAAAGATCTTGTATCCACTTATAAGAAGTCTGCTCGCCACTGTGCAATTATGGATCAATGTTCTTCTCCGTCGGGTTCTGTGCAAATGCGGGTGAAAGAATGAGTATCGACGTCTCCGGAAACAGTAGAATGCCGATTCCCTACCTCTCTTATACGGCCTTCTTCTCGTTTCCATTCGGATTAGGGTGGATGTATGTCGATTTGTTCGCTTCTCGAGCGACTTGGGAGTACAGTTGCGTAGCTTCTGTTTCGAGAGTTCAAGTGTGCACCGAGGCTTGGAAACGTTTGCACGCTTGTTCGGAGAGATACTCTCTGAAGGAGAGATGGATGCCGTTTGCCAGGGGCGATTGTTAGGAATAAAACCGCAGGACGAAGGTAGAGCGGCTGTTAGGCGAAGTCGATCACCTTCGTCAATCGCTCGAGGCTCTTCATCGATGATGTTACTACCGTTTTAACGAAGGGTTTCCTGCGAAGGGAAAGCGCCTCCCCCTTACGCACTATTCTGCCGGCGTCCCTCCAGAAAATGATTATTTAGATAATCCGCTATCATCGAACAATCTGTGCGCAAAGAGCGCCTCGTCTAGCTAGCAACCCCTTTCATGACATTTCTCGTTGAAGTTCAAGTTCCTCCGGCGATACAACTCCCTCCTCAGAGTTTAGCTAGACTTTGTGATACCGCCAGTTCCATCATACCGCCAGTTGCAAACCTCCGTACGATTAGTTTCTACCTCTTGTTGACGAGTTTGTAAGTCAAGATCACTTAATTCCATTATGATGGCCTTCGGGTCGAAAGATGTTGGTAGAGAAGCGGTGGAAGAAAGCAGGGCGGCAGTACTAAGGGCGTCTGGAGTGAAGAAGGACGTAAATTTCGAGACGGCAGCCAGCACTTGCGTATTTCACGGAAGCTCGCCGGAGGATCGTAGCTACGGGGAAATACGGATTTATGCGGAAGCTCATGCGGGGTATCGGAAATTTATAAGCGCTGAGGCCGGCGTTACACTACGATCGTAAATTGGCGGATAATGCCTGGTGGCCGAGAGCTGCCATAAAGCATTTATACACTTTAACGTCCGTCCGGAAAAGACGCGTGGAGGGCCCGGCTATGAGCCAGCCGCTACCTCCTGCCTTCTACTTCCTGTCTCATTGCTACTCGGACACTGAGAAATTAACGGTCCACTTCCGGCCCGTGGCTAGCTTCCGCTGTCTTGGTTAGTAGCACCCGTTAAAAGTGAGAAACTGCCACCGTCAATTGACGCTTTTCCAACTTCCCTTATTATTCGCCCGCATCACACGCTGTTCGCCACGGCCTCCGCCGCTCCCACCTGCATCTCAAACTTTCATCGCGTATTGTTAAGAAAATTCGTGAATAACGTAGAATTCATGGAGGATCAAACGATCCCAACGGATCAGGATTTATCAAGAGAGGAAGTATACACATGCTCGTCTGAAATTGACTACCTCCTGAACTTCAGAGAGCAGCGATGCTTTTCCCTCAACGCAACACCGTCTTCGTAGAAGCATGGAACTATCCAACTTTCATTTCCGATACTAGAACTAGTCTGCTCAGCGACGTACGCTTCAAGCATATTACATTTTGCGAGAGGAACTTCGTCACAGAATAGCACAACACGTTTGAGACGAGAGAGCTAAGGAAGTGGAAGTAGGAAGATGAAACGCGGTATGAAATAGGAGAAGAAGAGAGGATCTTCCCGGTGGCTAAGAGGTAGAGAATAAGGGAAGGATGGGTGGAGGCAATCGATATGCAGAGTTTTTCCTTTAAGGGATGTAGGGTTGGGGTGGTTCTTTATTTCCGGTGGCTCGATCAGCAGTGGTCTCGGAGCTCTCGCGATAAAGCAGGGCGGCACGCACGCAAGGCTAGCCAGGTTCTTTGCGCGTTGAAGAGCGGGTGGTTCCGCATGCAAAGGATAGCAGACGTGCACCGCAATCTGAACGAAATCTGGAAACGCAATTTCCTGAAGCGGCCAGAACGTCCAATGGACGCGTTGTAGTCCTCTTGCTCGCGACGATGGAGCATTGATCCGGAACTGAGTCTCGAGAGGAAGGAGCCGCTCTGCTAATGATGCATCGGCTCTTACCCACTTCAGAAACGGGGACCCATCTCTTCTTTCTGTCTTATCGTTTCACGCTTTCTGCTCCCGAATTCGATTTCGCTCGCTTTTTCGGCCCGGCATTCGATCAGACGAATAAAAGGGACCGAAGAGAATACAGCATTCCCTTTCGGTCACCACTCACATCTATCTCGAGATTGAGTGCGCGCTATTAAGACTAACAGGGAACAGCACTAAGTCGATAACTGCCGATATTATTGCCAGGATCATTAATGCTTAAGGGCTTTGCGTCTACCGTAATAGATTCACTTAGGATCCGTCTCAGATCTATTGTGCTGGATTAGTATACGTGTCAAAGCCTCGGATCGTTATGCAATATAATTTTGCAGCCTTTATTTGAAATATTCTAGGCGGAAGTTGCGAGCAGAACTGGCGTACTAATGATACCAGATTATTTGGTAGAATAAGTGGACGGAGAAGGGAGCAGGCAACGGCTGGTGAAGTGCCATTGACAATCAAGGAAAGGGAAAGATGAATGGGTCAGATTCTAACGAAGGCATGGCACTACGTTGCTATCATTAACAAATTCTCTTTTTTTGATTGCAGGTTAAAGTTATGCTACGTGTCTCGCCAGGAGACGGCGGGAGTTTCTTCAATGCAGACAAAAGGAAAAAGCAAGTGACGCTGGTCGATCCAACATCCGGGCAGTCCTCCTCAGTGGAGGATCGCCGGCCAACCGTAGCCGCCCCGAAGATGTTCGCTTTCGACGCCATCTTCACCGAGGAAGATTCCCAAGTAAGCGAAGAGTTTTTTTCTCCCATCTTCACAGTTTATGAAAAGTGAAATCCGGCGAAGAAGGTTCATTCGTACTGCGCCGGGCTTCGTAATTCGTGAAGGTGCCAAGACGGCCAGTTTCTCGGCGTAGTGTGGTCTTCGCGTCGCATCGTATCGCTCGATGGTCGGAAAATTCCGGCGTTTCTCTTTTCCCTGAGCTTTAACTTGTACTTGGAGACCCATTCCGTTCGCGGAACCCTCGAAGATCTCGAGGATTCCTTGCGTTCACCTCCTCGAGGAGCTGGGGACAATGCGGCCGCGCTAGGTAGATAAATAGAGAAAGCGGAGAATTCTCGAGGAAGTTGCGCCGCAGAAGCGAGCGAAAGTCTGCGAGATGGAACGTGTACGTGCCTCTACTCTAGAGACGCTGGAGACGTAAGAGACGTCCCTGCCGGGCGCATAACTAAACTAATTTCCCGGCCTCTATACTCTACCGAGATCCTCCGCCTTCTCTCGCCGAGGCACATCCAGCCCTCGAGCTAGTGTTGCTTCTGCTTCTTGCCGAATGACTTCTCGCCGGGATGCTCATCCGTTCGCAAATCGTTCGGCAAAATCGAATCCTCTCTCTTTTCTCTCTCTTTCTGCTTTCTGTCTTCCGGCCTCTCTTTCTGGTGAGAACTACACTTTCAGCTTTAGTGCCTTTGAATCTAGATCCTCTCAAGAAGTTCGAGTCAGCCGTTTGCTTTTTCCAGCAACTATTTTTCCCCTCACTGCTCTGCTTGATTAGGAGCAGGTTGGCGATGAAAGTTTACGGTGTGCCAGTACTGCACATAGAGGGAAATTGAGCGACTGGATCATCGATCAGTCTGCATCCTTTCTGGCTTGGCAAGGCGGCCGGATAAAAGCTGCAGTAGAGCCAGCGGCGGCGTCTTACCGCGGTAAATTTTATTAGGTATTTGGCATTGATGAACGACATCGCTGTGGAAAATACCGGGACCGCCGCAGGCTCCAGCATAAGTTAGAGTATCGCGCGTGCTGTCTACAGATATGTATGTATACACGCGTGTACCGAGATATTTCGGTCCTCTCTGGGGACATTATCGAGCGGTGGATTCAAATGAGCCCGGAGCTACTCGGTTTCCCTCTCTGCTATTCTCTCGCTTTCTCTTTCGTTGGAGAGATCTGACTTGCTCTCTTCTCGTCCTCTCAGTCATTCTCTCTCTCTCTCACTCTCTCTCTCTCTCTTTCTCTTTCTCTGTATGCCCTGTCGCCCAATCCTCCGGGGACTGGCCCTTCATTCTTCGTACCCGCTTCGCCTCTCCACCTAGCCAACCCTCCACCCTCACCTTCTTCCACGTTCTCTCTTTCACTCCCATTTTGACGCGCCTCATCCCCTCTTGATCGGACTGTGTTTAGGAGAACCATAGAAACCAATTGATTGATTCGATCAAATGTCTGCCGGCTGGGTCGATTGTCATCGAAAGTCACAATGGCAGCCGGTGCTCCTTTTTCTCCCTTTCGCTTTGGTCGCCGCCCGATGGTAGTCGTCCGTGCAGCTTCCAGATCGGATGAACTTCAGAGAGAGAAAGAAAGAGGGAGAGAAAGGGAAAAAGGGAGAGAGAAGCTGCTGCCTTGACAGACGAAATTCCGGGAGAATGGGCCCTACGTCCTATGGGACTTTTCGCCCTTTTCGAGCGACCATCAAACGTAGAGCTGCGTGAATATTTTAAGGACCACCAGCACCGCCGTCGATCGAGACCGTCTACACAGGCTCGTCCATCTTTAAATAGAATCCCTCTGGACCTTCAACAAATTTTTTCCCTCGACACCGCTGCTCGCCTGACACATTTGCGGCTCGCAGTATATTGCATCGATCACTCCGCCCCAGCTATACTGGCTGAAAGAAATATTTATGTAAATCGACGTGCTAGCAGAGTTCGTTAAAATTGGCCCATGTAAAAGCTGCCGACATTGCCGTATATTCGACGGGGTTATTTTTAATTGCCGCATTTGCGGCCCTCGCCATCGCCGTATTTATTCGAGGTTCGACGGATAATTTCGTGGATTATTGCGCCCCCTCAAAAAAAGAGCGCTCTGTTTCTCTGGCAGAGAGAGCATTGTAAATTTGACCCGGGTACCGGTACGCCTGGAAGTTCGATTTATCGATGATCACCCGATGACAGCCTCTCATCGCGGATGTGTTGATCGGCGGCCTCGGGTGGTAGTGAGGCGGGTAGGGATGTGTATCCAATATGATGCGCAAATAGACCGCGTCATGTTGATTATGGGTCAGTCGAAAATTAACGTCGTCGCTGGAAGCCATTGGTTATTGATAGATGTCCACCAATGCAATTACTCGCTTAATGCGCGTTACCTGTTCGCGCGGCTATCACCAGTGAAAATTGAAAACCCACGGTGCCCGCTGTGACGGTTTCAGCGCTCGCTGCTGGCTTCGTTCTCTCTTTTGTCCCTCAAATAATCCTCCCCCTCAAAAGCGACGAAAAGAACGGTCGCTCGGCTTGGAGAAAAAATCGCGGAATGAAGCATTTACCATCCGCGGTATTCCCCGAAGATTCGAAACCCGGCGAGCTGTACGGTTCTGGGATATACATTTTCACAGAGAACATAGGCGTATTCCAGCGTAGCGGGCGTTATCCGGGTTTCCGATAGCGGTCTAGTGTTCCCGGGCGTTGTCCACTTGTCGAGCGTCGAGCCGAAGCGGGGCGACCGAACGACCACGAGCATCAACGGAGGATACCAGCCGACTTTGCTATCTGTCAGAGCCAGCCGTACGCGACAAGTTAAAGTACGATTCAGGCATATGTTACGTAAGCTAGTAGCTGTTTCTGCCAGCGTGTACACAACACACATTCTCACGCAACTGAACCTAAGTTTATTTCTGTGCGCGTGGCGTTCGCGCGACGGGTCGAGGGAACGAAAGATTCGCCAGAGCAGAAGAAAGGAGAGCTCGGGAACATTCGGAGCGTAGGAAAGTCTCTTTGAAGTTCCAATTTGTCCGATACTTTCTTTCCGCTCTCGCCCCCTGTGGGTGTAGCTTACAAACACAGCCGGCAATTTGCCAAGCACAATACGAGTGAAGTAACAAAACTTACAACCTCTATACATGTACTTCCGCCACAGAGTCTTCCGAATCAAATTACGCTTCAGGCACTGCCCCTTTTGTCTCGCCCGTATCTTCCCGCTCTCTACCCCGTCCCGTCAACCCCGTACCGCAGCCGACATTTTTGTCCTCGTCGTAATTCGATAAGGCAGCTTTCCGCCGATTGAAGAATTTACTCGGCGCGATATTAAATTTCTTCCGTGCTCGGAAACCCTGATGACTCGAAACGCGCGCCACGAGAGTAAGCTTCTTCCAGTTTGCTTCACCACAGAGTCGTAGTTGTCACCGAAGTAACCAGGTGAAAGATAAGATTATAAAAATGGAAAATGAGAGAGGAGAGTGAATTTGTGGAAGATCGACAAGGCAAAAAGTTCCTGGTCGATGTACCATTATTAGCCAAGGGTGCAAATGAAACCTGGTCGAATCAATTGAACATCCATCTCAATTACGCGGCAGCATAGGTGAATGCGTGCATAGAGATCTAGGCGTATACGTGGATATACAGGGCATATATCGCCGCTGGCGCCGACAATTCTATCGCGATCGACGATCCTCCAGGACAATGCATTCTGGACAGAATAATTCGCAAGGGGCATTATGCTCCACCCAGGACGGGGGCTTTATTATTGACCTACGACTAATAGCCACTCTGCGGATTACGCAATATTACGCGCTTGCATCGGTCCATTCGCCCTTTTGGGGTTATGTCATCCTTTCTTTTGGCTTTTCTTCTGCTCTCTTCTCTCTCGGGATTTTCGTCGATCCGTTGCTCGCTTTCAGATGAACATCAGGCAAAGAAACCCTTGGCATTCGCGCCAGGCATCACTTCCTTCCAACAGCTTTCGTAAAACTCCCCCTGGCCCTCCTCTCGTGCGCACTCCAATCTTCATAGGGAAAATTGTGATTCGAGTCCGCTGTCGATGACACGGGAAATCGACAGCTTAATTTCCGGGATGGCAAAATTTTCGTTCGACGGGTAGGAGACGCCAGGAATAGTTGGCGCCATGATGGAATTAAGAGACCTCGTCGAACCCTTATTAATACAGCGCGAACGGAGCCGGCCAATTATTATTAAGAGAAGTGAGAAAAGAAAGAGAGTTCTCGAGGATCGTTCTTCAGGAACTTTATATCTCCGGTCTAATTTCGAAGTCAATTCGCTTATGGAGATTATCGGAAAGTTATCCGGGTTCTCTCCCACTTTCTCTCTCTCTCTCTCTCTCTCTCTCTTTCTCTTTATCTTTCCCAGCCTTCCTTCCTGTCTTCATCAAAGATGATTGAATTAAAGAGCACAATTGCGGCTGATATCGCCTCTTAGGGTACAGCGGTTTGAACGGGAGTAGGCCGGCCGGATACGCATTCAATTCTCGAGCGGAGAATCTGCCTCTATTGTTGCTGAAAATAAGGAAGAATGGGATATGGGGGTTGATGTATTCAGCAGTAGTAGGAGCAGACGTCCAGTAATCTGTAAACCAATCATACGGGTCCGTGGAACGGAAGTTCAGTCAACCATTCTCCACTTGCTCTCGCATCCATATCCCTCCGACTCGGCTGCTACGTCCAAGCAGATTCCCATGCTCCTCTCCCGCTACCCCGAACGATGCATTTCCATATTATAGTAGGATTAATTCGAAGCATGCCACGTCGCCGTGAAAAGCTGATCAAGTTTGGCAGCTGTCTGCCAAGTGGCAGCTACCAGACTCGAGCAAACCTGACACGTCCGCGTCAGCTTCCAGACTGCTTTCCTCTCAGCTCTTCGCCATCACTAATTTTTACTTTGGCACGTCAGCTTTTTCCGTCTTCTCGTTTACTTGCTAGTATTAATAATTCGATCTTAGGGTCGATCAGAGAAGGTGTCGAAAGTTGAAAGCTGGTAGCACAAATGCTTTGTTGATTTGGCCAGTGGTAGTGCTGTGTATGTAACGATGCGTATGCTTTGCGACGCCGAAACGGGCGGTTCGGCGGTTCGGAGAGTGAGCGAGGGTGCTCCCTCACTCTCCTGTTCCCTGGGCGCCAATGACGCCAATCTCCCGTGTAAATCGCGACATATTTCACGAGCCAGCGGTGGGAAGAGGAGCCCTTCAACCAGTGCTTCCGAACTCACCAAGCGCGCGCACCACCCCTTTAGCCAGCCAACGGCCGATCTCTGCGTCTCTCTCGCTCCGCTTAAACCTCCGGCTACCCCCGGCCGCGATTGGCACCAGCCACGCGGCTTCGAAAATCTCCCCGAGAACCGGATGAAAAGTTTTCAAGTTGTTATCCCGGGGAGTTATCGGGAGCCGTGCGGAGTTGCCGGTGCCGAGGAGTTGCAAACAATGGCTGGCGCGCTGGCGCGTACCATACCCGTACACCCTAGCCGAGGAAAAGGCCGACTAGATCTACTGAATCTACTCTTTCAGACCGCTCTGATCTACTGCGCTCCTGGTAAAGTGTGGAGAAACTTTGCTTCGCCATGTCTCCCAATGCAGTGGTGCTCGATACACGTTTACAGCCTAACGCTGTTAACCCTCCCAGCTAGACCGATCTATCTTTATGAAATATGGAGGCAGACCGACATCCTCAAGAGGGATGATGAGGTGTTGATAATGCAAGAATAACTGGCCGATTTCACAATTGGCTTTGTAGTTATTTATAAACGGGCCGTGAAAACGAGTGACGGATGCACTGGCGTACTCTGGGAGAACCGGATGGCGGGCATCATGTGGTGGCGCAATTTTCGGAATTATCGACTCGTGAATAGCAACGAGGGGATTTTCTGGCGGGCGGTGGATCGCGGCATGGCTCGGCTCGGCTCGGCATAGAGAGTCGCCAGGGCATGGCGCAGGGCGCAGCCCCCGCAGAACCTCGAGCTCTGGAACCAGAGCGAAAAGCACCCCCTCAGGCCTGTTTGTTTTTGATACGGTTTTCATCGAGCGCCGTCGCGACGCGACGCGACGCGACGCGCCCGCTTTGCGGCACGGAATGGGCTTGCACCTACATCTACATGCAAATGCTGCTCTCGTGCCCGGCGCCTTTCTGCTTTCAGAAACGTTCCTTTCCTTCCCACCTTACCTTCCACACGCACACACATACACAGTCACACCGTCTTCACCTTACCCCGACGAATAAAACTGCACGAAATTATCATAAACCTCGAATTCCCAGGAGCCGCTGCAATTGGCAGCGGTCGCAGAACCAACGCCTCTCCCATTACAGACGGCGCTATTTCATGAGAAGAACCCTTCAGCATTTTACTGCGCTCGCTAGTGTCGCCATTTATTCATCGGGCCTGCTGACGGCTCCGGAATTCAAAGTGGCTCGATTGAAAGTTCGGCTCAACCGGAAAAGGTGGTCAGAGCTACAACACTTGTTCTTTCGAGGGAGGCAACGGCGACTTGGGCGGATCTGGAAACTTGCGAATTAAGAGATTTCTCGTCCGCGAAAGAGGGTCATTCGATTATTTCCCACCATTAAGAGGTAGAGCGGGCCTGAACACCCTTCTGCTTCGGTTCTAGCGATTCGTCCATCTCTTCTTCCCCTTTTTCTCCCCCATGACCAGTTCCTTCCGCCCTACGGTTTCCTTCCGAAACTTTCTACACGAGTTTTACATTTGCCTTGGCGAATGCAAGTCTCGAAAAAGGAGAAAGATGAGGATGCAGAAAAGTGAAAAGGGAAAGGCGGCATGAAATGGGAAACGGGTACAAGTTTGTGGTGGTCGTTGGGCAGGGAAGCAAGCAGGGAAGTAGGAAAGCAGGAGGCAGGAGAACGGCAGCAGGGAATGGTAGCGGGGATCGGAAGGTCGCACATAGTACGACCTGGCGAAGGAACCCCTCTAGCCATTGGTATTCCAGGCTGGTGTGCCAATATTGCGTTACCAGGACGCGGCCTGCAAGCCGAATTCAAACGACCCCGACGCCCGACGTCGGGGCTTCCCAGTCGACCGGCCAGACCAGCCTACCACCTTCAGTTCACGTCTACGACGTCGCTTGTAAGTCACACCGCGAGAAGGCCACTTCGCTCCCCCTTTTCATTTGCGCCCCGCCGAAATTAATGTCGGCTCCTCGCCTAATTGAGACGATGCCTTCTCGCTGGAAGGCACGCGTGTTTTTTTTCAATCGACACTGCTCTCCTCCGGCGATAGTCGAGAGGCGAGTGCGATGGTGGGGGGATGGGCGATGCTGTTGAGGAAGAATCCGCTCTCGTATCCTTTCTGGTCGAGGTGCTTTCTCCCTGGGATCGCGCGGAATGAGCGAGAGAGCATGTTTGCGTGTCAGGGAGAGAGAGGGAGAGAGAGAGAGAGAGAGAGAGAGAGAGAGAGTGCGTGCTCGGGAATGGGAGTTCGTGCCGGTAGGATGGATCGAGGCGGCATGAAATTTGAAAATTACGAGGAGCTCGAGTCTGGGGTGCTCTTTCCACATCGAGTGCGTAAGGAGGACCCTTCGCTCCCCCTCGATGCCAGCCGCGCACACCGCATGGTCGTGGAATCAAGTGTTTGAGATTATGACGGAAGCTCCGGTCACGTATTTCATTAACCATCATGCCGGTGCCGTTGTCGTTGCCGTTGCCGTTCTCCCTGCTTCCAAGGGGGAAAGAGAGAGGGTGCCGCGAATCTTTTGAGGGCGCAGAGCTCCTACCTGTGAAATGTGTTTGTCTTCCGTTATAATCCGTGGTATGATCCCGTTATAATTATGAGTGTCCCGGTGTTGTCCTCGGCAGTCGCGCCTATTCTTCGCCTCGTTTCAATTTAATCCCGTCGAAGCACGTATACCACACCGGCAGCAACCTCTCTCAGCAGTCTCTGTGGGGATGTATGCCGTCCCCGACGAGCAGAGATTTGATTTGAAAAGCATTTCAGTACTGCACTCCTCCACAGCTCCGGATCTCCAAGTTCGGCACCACCTGCATTTCCATTCTTCGCCAACTTATTTATCGAACCATGTCAGACGGGATTCTAGTCGGGTCGGGTTGGGATCGGAGGGGGGATATGCAAGGTTTATTTCGTGATGCTCGTTCTAACATGCCTCCGAACGAGCAACGACAGATTGGAATTACCATATTGGAAGAGGGACTGGACTCCTCATTTCCCGTCCCTTCGCCGATAGAACGAAAAACTGCGGCTTTCCCCTTTCCCCAAATCTCTCTTTTTACCTCGCTGGCTCCTTCTTCCATCCACTGGCCAGGGCCGCAACCCCGGCAAAACTATCTCCTGTCCTTTCTCAATTTCTTGCTATCTTCTTCGCGATCTGGCCAGCCCTTTACCACTACTGGTGGTACGCTGCGGTTTCCATCGCTCTCTTTCCTTCTCTCTCTCTCTCTCTCAGTATTATCCATCCTTCTTTCGAGCTTTCATCTGTCCCGTTTTCCATCTTGGCTCTCGAGAGTCTCATCCGATTCTCGTCCTCGAAGATTTCAATCTTCCTTGCTCGAGGCATCGACACGTTCTCATCTTCCTCTCGATATTCCTGGCAACCTGCTCCCCTTCAGCTATATCTTTTTCCCTCTGTCAACCTGTCCAGCGCGAACCACCAACGCGCTGCATCGTACTGTGCCAACCCTTGCCGATCTAAGGGACGATGCCCGCACTCGACGCCCTCATGAACTACAACTCTGATAAAAATCCTCCGCAGAAGGAAGTTTCCAGTATACTTGGCGATATGCAAAAATTGTACGGAAACTAGCCACGAGCACGTTGGAGTTTTCAACAATCTCGGAGGAAAAATGTCAGTTACGGTTATCTGTCACCCACTTAATACTCTGTAATAATACTGTACATATGCGGATGTGTCGAGGAAGGAACTAGAGAATTTCCCAGTGCGAAGGAAACCTCATGCTTCCTCGCCCGGAAAAAGACCTTTCCAGTCTATGAATATATTAAAAGCAAACAAAGATCACCCTCCTTCCTGTAATCCCACCGCACCGCGCTCGCGCTTCACCTACTCCCTTTTCACTCGGAGGTCGTTACGCGCGTTTATTAAAGCGTCCCACAGACACTTTTCTTAAGTACTTTACGAGGCGATCGTTATCCTGAAAAGTCCTGGCCACGTTCGTGACCCTTCACCCGTTGAATCAAGTCTTCAGAAGGTTGACGATGAAGATGAAAGCAAAGCAATTACAATCATCGATGATTCGACAGGTTGTTCATTCTTGGACAGCCAGCCTGTCTTTCTACAGTATTGAATCAATCAGTGATCTAATGTATGATTTACTCTTTACTTTACAGACGGAAATCTGCTCGAGTGCTCTGACCGACGTGATCCACGCTGTCATCAACGGAACGGACGGCTGCCTGTTTTGCTTCGGCCATGCGGGATTAGGTGAGTCCACTTGACGAGGATATTGCATTCATCCACTTTAATGTTTTCATATCTAGTTTCGGAGAATACGTTGAGACATGTGCGCACTTGGTGTATTAGATTTCCAGGATGTGCGAGTAAACTGATGTGTACTCAGATTCAATCAGTAGGTACACATAGAGTTGTGCCCAGCTACGTGTCATAGCGGAGCACCGCTCATATTTCAGACGACCACGGGAAAGCTACTTTCGAGACTTGCGACTTCGACACTCTTAGCGCTTGGCGAAGAGTGCACCACCGAGACAAGAGAATCGCCTCGAGGCTCGACGCCATGAAACTCGTTTTATTCGGTGAGGTTCGACGTCCTCGTGGACAAAATCCCATTGTCGCCCAGCCGGAAGACTCACCGCGCGAATAATTAAATGAAATATGAATCCCCGCGCGAAACTCTCTCATCGCTCTTATCCGAGGCCACTTCATCCTTCTTATTCTCGCGTTCTCGCTCTGCAGCCGACACGCGCTACTTCAGAATTTCTCATTAGTGCCAGTCGAAATATAACTCCCTCCTTTCTGATGGAGCATCTTCTCGCTCTGGAGAAAATTGATTACCCAAGTACACGCTCGGGACACCATTGTGCCCGGTGCTCCGATGCACCATGAAAGCCGAGTGCATTCTGCGATCCCTTATTTCGAATTCCTCGGAGCCGGCCGTTTCTGTTTTCTGTGCTCTCTTCTTTCGAGAAACAGGCTCGTAAGAAGATTCAGATTGAGAGAGTAAGAGAGTAAGATTGGGGGCGGGTGGAAGAGAGCCGCCGAGTTGCTTTACATTTTAAGTAGTGATATCGCGTTTGCATGCAAATGCACGATTATGCGAAGCAACCGAGGGGAAGCCCGGTTTCTCCGGTGAAAATACCAGGTAGAATGGAGAAGAGAGGGCTGCGCGACAGAAAGAGGGAAAAATGGGGAAGCAATGAACAAGAGCGAAAATGAGGGCCAAAATGAGAGATAGAATGAGGGATGTATTGTAGAGGAGTTGAAAAGCGTGTTGCCGTGATAATGTATGCTACTGGGGCAAGCTCACCCTAACTTATCTGTCGAATCTTAACGCACATCTCTCAACAAGATTATCTTTAGCTCGTCTCGCTCGCTTCGCCAGCGACTAACTGGCAGTCTTGCGGATTTATGCTAAACGTTGAGAAAAGACTGATTAAACGCCTCTTCAGTGGCGTCGCAGTGTGTAAATCCGGAGGCAACCCACACTCTCGAGGCACTTGTCAATCGTCGACTTAGCCCCGTAAATAGAGCAGCTCGCGCTTTCATATTCCAGCGAGATAGTGGGTTGGCATCGAGTCCTAGCTAGCTGGCTACTCGAAAGAGCATTATCGTGTTGTAACAGAGTAGAAACGAAGTTTGCGAAGGATCGTGAATGGGAAAGGGAGAACTACAGATAAGAGTGTAACAGGGAAAGATAAAGGAACGCGATGGGAAGGAAGTCCGACCAACTTTTATCCCTTCGCCTTGCCTTTCAGAGCTTTCTCCTTTCCATCTCCCTCTTTCTCACCATTTCTCTCTCCGTCTGGCTGTCCCCTTTTCTCCCTCCGCGACAGATACTTGAAGCGAGTCCGCGAGCAAACTGCTTTTGATCATCGCTACAACAACGCACTTTTCTCCCTCTCCCTGCTTGCTGTCTCTCTCTGTCCTTCCACCTTTGTATTCCAACTTTCCCGACTCTTCAACTGCGTATACTGGCTGCAGCGGTGACGCAGCCAGGAATGCGAACTCGACGCTCCTCGAGCCTGAAGGGATAAACCCAGAAGCGGAGGAGCCGAATTCCGCGAGAGGAAGTGGCGCACTAGAGAAAAGGAAAGCTATCCGCTTACCCCAGAAAGCCCCCGGAGCGAGTTGGTGAACGTGCATCAATCGATGTTTCGGTATCTCTCACCGATGAATGAAACATCCTTGATGAATCCGCGATTCAGACGCGAAATTAGCAAATGTTTCGGCTTTAATTTATTTCCAGATTAATGCTGCCAAGCGCTTTGGTTTAAGAATGCGTCCCCAAGTCCGGACTATATTGTTGCTTTCATGCTGGCATTTGTTTCGTGAGCTTTCCACTAGAATTCTTCTGGAGCACTAGATTAAAAGTAAATCGCGAGAGAAAGCGAAGCCGGGCCGGAAAAGTTACAGCGACATTCAGATGCGAGCGGAGCCAAGCGTTTACTTCCACGTCAAGGAAGAACGCCAGCCCCTTCTCGGGATTCTAATTAAATAACAACATAATTCACCGTCTTACATTAAAACAATTAAATAACGTTTAAGATTCAGCGGGTGCTGCTACTGCTGCTGCTTTTCCATTACTTCACTGTTGCCCGCCGGCCGGGCTCGAACGGCAACCCGCTCACCGCTGAATCTTACGGCTTTTCCTTTCAATTTCGTTCTTACTCTCTTACTCTTATTTTATCCCTCCTCCGACCAGAACTCCGCATCTCCTCGCCGCTTTATCACTTTCCCTCTTCTCTGGCCGGAGCTCAACCGTATTGTTTTATGATTTTAATAAGGCTCTTTCCTTTCTCTACCAATAATGCCATCTCCTTTCCCTCGGCGTCCTTGCTGAGCTTGCCAAGCTTGTCCCTCGCGTTTTTTCTTCCGGAGAAACCTTCCTTCCGTTAGTAGTCTACTTCAACTCAGTGGCGAAGGTAAAACCCCACCCGCATTACAGGTACACTCGCGCTGGATTCAGTGCAGCCCTCTCTAGCACTCACGTGCACCACCCTCTCTTAGTCGAGTGTGTGTGCTGAGCGCAACCTTCATCCGTGTGAAAACTCCTGTTCAAATCGATTCTATACGTTTTTTGTTTAATTTAAGGACCCGCATAATGTAGACCGGGCTTAACGGATTTCATGGAAATTTTGCTTTTGCCTGAACGCGAGTAGAGTCGGCGAGCACAGTCGGTGGAATGTGGAAATGCACGCACAACCAATGCTACTAATGAAATCGGTAAACCGAGCATCACGCGACTCGCGTTCCTTTGCGGTCTACTTAATTAGTCGCGGCTGCAAGCTTGTCGCTTAATGGTGTTAATCAATTTCCATGGTGGAGCACGTCCCGCGCAGTAATTAGATGTGGTCGGCCATGATACGCTTGATTAGCGCGCGCCCGACAATAATCGAGGGATGTTTATTATGAAGTTCGCGGATCGACACCCCCGAGTTGAGCCGGGCCGAGCCGAGCCGAACCCGGTTGAATTACCCAGTCCATCGCTCCCTCATCCACCTACAGCAAACAGATTAATTGTCACAACTCGGCCGCAAATCAGACATCGCGATTGTCGGGTTCAGCCGCTCCTACGGATTTATCGTTCTCGTGTAGATCCCATTTTCAAAGCCAGCTGCACCGATTGGTTCGCCCTAACGCCCAACCATCCGATTGGGAAAACGCTCGAAACAAGCTTATTTGTCATGACGTTCAGATACAACCGTCTGTACACACGTCCCCGTTCGAAATTTATCGAAATGTACTCGCTCGATTCTGAAATGTGGCTGGACAGTTGACTTTTTAAAGAATAATTAGAGATTGTCAAAGTCACTGTTGGTATTAAATTGTATAGAATAGTTGTAGCATGTCGTAATTTCGAATTGTTTTAATAGAATAATTTCTCTTTTCAGGCAAGTCTCATACGATGCTGGGCAGTCCGGATGCCGGACACACGCTCGGAGCGATTCCATGTGCGATCGCCTGGCTTTTCCGCGGAATATCGGAGCAACGCCAGAGAACCGGAGCAAGATTTAGCGTGAGGGTTAGTTGCGTGGAACTAACAACCGGCCAGCAACAGCTAAGGGATCTCCTGGCAGCGCACGCCAATGGTAAGACGCCATTTCAATGCTCTATTTGCCGTTTCACTTTCTAGAGATCGAGAGCGGCCAACTCGGTCGCAAGCCTCCAGTAAATTCAACATCATTCCAGCCGAGTGCTCCATTCTAGCAGAAAGAAATGAGCCGAGAACTTTATTTCAAGTTTCCTTGGTGGTGGATTCAGTTTATGATTCGTAAGGGAGACGGCAAGTTGCAATTACAAATTACCAGCGAGTACTTCCAGCAAGGTACAATATCGTCGGCGCGGAAGTTTTCTCGTTTGAGCGCTCGATCGGGACAGTATTGTGTTCAACGCGGCGTAGAAACTTCACTCGTAAGAAACACTTGTCCCAAGCGCGCGCAGCTTCCCTCTGCTTCTTAAGATTACCGAATCTTCTCGCGGCCCACACTAATTGTAAGATCGAATCTAGGCAGTCCGGTGTGGTGCGACGCAGCGGCAACCAATGTCTTCGGCAGTGTGTTGGCCGTTATCGCACCAAGGCTTGCCAAACTTCTTGCTAGCGAGAGTGTGCCGCGTTTCTCTTGGCTCAGCGATAGAACCTTCAAGATTGCGGCAATTAATTCGTCGCGCTTGGATATAATCGTTTGGATTAATTCGCAAGGAGTAAGACGGAACAACGAGAAGCGGCTACCGCGTTGCGCACCAGGCACCACTGCTCCGGCTCTACTAAATTTCATTGTGGAAACTCTGCCAATTGTCGGCTATTCCTACTAATCGTTTCAAGCCACACCATCTCTCTGCACTGGAGATGAACGGGTTTGTTTTCCTGCTAGCTGTGAAACTCGACTGTATCGGCTCTCGATATTACAGTTCGTCGAGTTACTATTTGTCGTAATTTCACGTCAGTAGTCGTTCTTCCCAGTGTTAGAAACCATTGCGAGTCAAATCGTGCAATAGTCTCGAATCAGACGGAAATATTATATAACAAGACTAGAATTACTATAATCATTTCAACAGAAGTTACCAACAATCGAAAGATGCACGTTTCTCGAGTATTCTACTATAATATGCCAGAAAGGGATGAAGAGAGAGAGAGTCGTTTGGCGGCTATTTGGTTTCGTCTTCACGGACCAGCTCGTCCACTCGGTGGTCCGTAAAATTGGGGGGGCAGCATTATTTCTTTTTTTCCCCCTCCGCTGACCCCGCAACTCTTGCAGCTACTCGACGTCCATTTCTGGTCTGTTCTCCTTTTCTCGCGCCTTCTTTCACCGCGGAAAGAGCCCGCAGGACTAATATAGAAGAGTCGGCTTGGAAGGCGGCGGCGAATGGGGAAGATGGAGGAGGATCAAGTACGTTGGCTGATGTAGTGCGAGGGGGGTGCGCTGGTGCACTTATGGGAACTTTGGACGACCAAGGGTCAGAGTCCATGAAGAACGGCCTGGTTCCTCTGAAAATTAACTCCGGCCACCACTGGCGTCCACTCACTGTGCTCTTGGCAAGGACTTCTACCCTCGAGAGAAACCGAGAGAGATAGAGGGAGAAAGATAGGATGGGTTGAAACACTCGCGGAAATCGTTAGCGTCACTCTGATACGTACAACCTCGTACATTTTCATATCGTTATTGCGGTAATTATTTTACGGCCAATATACCGGTTATCCGGCGGAGGCCAATTAGCGGAGGGGTTGAGAGGAAGAGAGGGAGAGACAGCGAGTGGACAAGGGCTGCCCAGGGAATACCCGACGAGAAACGGGAAAGCCACTCATCCTCGCGAGGATTATTACACCCTCGGCGCACTCGCTGTCGCAATTTCGTTTGTTCATTACTGCCCAATAAACCGGCAAGCCGCCACTCACTCCGCTATCGCTTTCTCTCTAAGAGCCGCGCTATTTTTTTCAAGTGCCCCATCAAGGCGTCGGGGGAAAATAAATACGAAGAGATATATCATTGGACTCACATGGTCGCTGGTGTTATCGCAATCCGTACCGTTTAAAAGATCGCAAAAGATGATTGCTGAAAAGTCATAATCGTTGGCGCCGTAAAATCGTTGTAAATTTAACGGAGGCGTTAATGGGGGTGGTTCGTACACAGCTGTGTCAGAGTATAAGAGTGTTCTGGGAAATGAAACAGTACTTTTTGAGTGAAGAGCTCGCTCGAATGAGAGTGCAGAGTAAATAGGCGCGGCAGTTTATTTCGGGTGGAAAATGCAAGTTCAGTCGTATTTCGGGAGCGGGGGCGATCATGCACATTCTCGAAGGAGTCTTAAAAGGACTGCTGCTTCCGGCATCCCAGGACTCGAACTAATTAAGGAGCGATGCAATTAATTTTCCAGCTTATTAAATAATTAACTGGTGTCTTGGAGGCTGCTTTATTCTGGCTCGCATAAACCACCAGGCACCAGCAGGCCTTCCAGTTCTCAGTCGTAAAGTCGCTCTCGGTTTTCTCGTCGTCTTTCGCGCTTCGCCTCTTCGCGACTGAGGCCTGACACATTCTTAACCCTCGGGACCCTCGACCTTAACACCCTCCGAGTCTCGCTTTCCTTCAGGAGAAAGCCCTAAGCTTCGTTAGTAATTATTTCAAGTTTTCAACGGGTCAATTCTCTTGAATAGGTACGAGCAATCAAGGAAAACTCCATTTGCGGCTCCGTAGTAGAACTCCATTCTTTCTCCCTCCGAGTAAAGGTACGCAGAATCGTGTTAGAACGATCGTTCCGGCCCCACGAATCTTCGGATATATATGTGCAATTTTCGAAAGAGAACTAGCTGAAATGTCATATCCATTTGCGACGCATTGCATGAATTGCAGGAGTTTCACTTTTCCGTAATAGTAGCGGGGGCGAATCGGGGATGTTTAAAAGGGCGTTGCAGGACGGCAGACACTTAAAGGCAGATCTTTTTTTCGAGCGAGAGCGGATGGCTTTCAATGACACCGGGAAGGAAAACATTTTCTGAAATACTTTTGAGCAATGGCTCTCGGGCTTGCTATAATTCTTGTTCCGGCTCGCTCGGCACGGTTATTGTTTTATACATCCCCAAGCAGGCAAGATAAGGAAAAGGGATAAGGGCGAGGACACGAAACAATGGGGATGAATCCGACTGGCAAGCTCGCCACGAGACACGCGTGCAGCTTTTATCGGCCCCTGTACAAATTGCTCGCCGTGCCAGAAAGGAGTGCTCTAGATTAGGGCCGGCAGTCTGAAAGTCATACAATTTCAGTTTTAATCGAGTATCGCGCGACGCACTACTGAAATAAGATACACATATGCGACAGTTCTCGGATAAACGAGGCACAGCAAATATTGAACGTGTTCCGAGTGAGTTCACCACTAGGTGGACTTACAGTGCGGCGAGCTTTTGATTGCGTCAAGTGTTTGTTAATATCCATGTGTTTGCGGACAGCCAACAGAAATAGTCGATCAAATAATCCCAAATCCGCAGGTTTGTGATTCGATGCGCGGCACAAAATATACAGAACAGCGATATTCGACCAACGAGGGATGCTTCTTCGTATCGATATAGTTCTTATCGAGAAAACCTATCGCTTTTCTAGCTCGACATTTTCCATATGACTTTCCTGGCCCTCTCCGAGCAAGAAATCGGCAGGCACGAAGGGCGTCCAAGGGAGTCAAGGGAACTTTTACACCAGAAATAAAATACATGCTATGCCTGGCAAGCTCTGCAGTGTCCTTTAAACGATCCCGTTTTTTTCGTGGAAGCGGCCCTCTCCTGGCTTTATGTCAGTCCTGAGTTTATCGCGCTCGTAGAGCAACAATTTACTGTCAGAGCGAACTAGGAGTGCTCGTCGCTCGCTCTGTTCCTGTCAGAATCAACGAGTGACGAAGTGAGGAAGCCCGTCGTTAACGGAACGACCTTCAATTTCTCTTCCCCACAAAAGAGCTAAGCATGGACCATTGCGCGCTTCCATTTGCTCGGGAGCTGTTCGCCCTGTAAGACGTTGCTTTTCTTTAATTGTTCGCTGCAAAGTAGATTCAGCAGTCTATTTCCCCCTTAGGAATGCCTGGAGCCAGCAAAGTGTACCCAAAAGAACAACCGTACAATATTTTCATTTATTCTCTTTTTCTCGGATGCGAATTCTGCTTGTGAGAACGACATACTTGCCGACAACTATGTGCCCAGCATGTGTCCTCGCATATAACTGTTAGTTGGGATGTATAGCTGTACGTGCTCTGTCTGGCTAAAAATATCTCGAAAATCATAATGGCCAGAAAGCTAACATTTTAAAAAAGTACATGAATACCTTAGCAATGAAAAGTTTTCTTTAGCTGTGGTATATCTTTCGATTTTATTTATTTTTTTTATACCCTTGATTTATCAAAGGGTTTATAGGCTAAACCAAATATAAAGGTCGTTATGTCTCGACGGAAATACCAGTGACCGCAACATGCTATCCTCTACGGCATATATTTTGCTCGTGCGAAAAGGTGTCATCGATCTCCGGGGCTATCGATTGGAGCCCAGTACGCTATTCTTCATCCAGAACGATATCCTGCCGTTCCCAAGCCATCAGCCGCACTTGCTGGAAGATAAAAGACTAGCAAAAGTCACGTCGGCCCTCAAACTCTTCAGTTATCCCAAACTCTATGTATGCACCTTCAAGAACTAAGAAGATCCTGACACCTTGACGTTTCATTTAATATTTACGTCGGTCAAATGACGAATTGCGTTCATGGAAAATCGTCTAGCATTATTCAGCTTCCACATTCCACCCTGGAAAGTCCTCGTTTCGTGCGAAAAATCGCTCTTTTATTTTGTTCGACTATACTGCGACGGGTATTCCACGTTGGTGTCTGGCAAGCTCTTCCCGTTCTTTCTCGAACAGCCTGGCTGCGGAGATGCCGACAATATTGCTTCCCGACTCGGTCCCTTTTATGGATATTGCCACGCTTCTGCTGCATTATACATCCATATGTCCCTGCGAGAGAGCGAACATTATTTCGGTTCGTTCGTTAAATATCCTGACAGCCACGTGCGCGCCATTCCAAAGCGAGTGAAGGAGAAAGAGGAGGCAGATATCTACCCGCATTTGTAATATCGGAGTAGAGTCGACGATGTAATAGCTTGCCGTTCCTGTTCACGATGAACCCTTTCCGTCCCCGAGCGTGCCTTTCTCTTTAAGCTCTTTAAGGCCAGAGATGTAGTTCCTTGGCGGACCTCGGAGGACCTCGTAAAGTCTTTCGAACTAACGGTTATCAGTGGAAGGACCTTTGGTAGAAATAAAGCAGGATGAAAGCGGCAGCGAGTGGCCGCGGCTCTTTTTTGCCATTTACGATGTCGTTTACGGTGTGGCCAGAGTGAAACTACTGAGAGACGATCTCGCGTGTCGCGTTTCGTGTCCCGCGAACCTGTAAAAGCCTAATTGGCAATTTACGAAGAGGGGCAATAGAAGGACAGAAGGGAGAGGGCTTCTAATCTAAACACTGTATTACTACGAACATCGAATGTCCTCTTGTATCAACCTTTAAACCCAGCGATTTCTCTGTTACTGTTATAACTGGCCTTCGCAGCCAGTATACGATTCAGCTAGTCGAGTGTGCAGCATTCGAGGAAAGCTTAGCGATAGCGATTAATCTCCATAAAGCCAGATGAAGTAATATGTACTGTGTAATGTACTTCGCGACGAAAAACGATAGTTACGAAACAAACATGAGAGGAACGAGCGCGTAGGGTCTTTAATCCGGCGCTTTAATCTGGCGAAAAATCGGGTGTTCCGTAAAATATGGGATTCAGAAGTGCCAAGAGATTTTACGCCCCCGTGGACCTCGCAATCGATAGACATACAATAGCAATCGTTGTCTCACTGTGCTTCTCCCTTTTTGCCAGAGGGGCCGGCCGCATGTGTAGTACGTGTGTTTCGCATCGAGAGACGGCTCCTCTCTCCCCATAGCGCGAGCGCCATAAACCGGAGACAATATGTCACAGAGTTATACTCGATACACGAGCAGGACGTGCAGGTATCTGCATGCGTACAGAGGCTTTATGGGTCGATCACGTGTCGGATCTTTGCATGCGAGCGCGCCTACTTAATTAGATGGTCTGGCATGCCGGGCCGGAGCTTTCCGTTAGTTCAAAGGCACGCGACCAGCTCTCTCGGATAGGGAGACCGCTAATAAGAAAGAAGAACGGCCGTGGAAGGGACGAAGAAGCATTTAGCTTCCAGTGGGAAATCCTCATCTCATAAATGGCTACAAAGGGAATAAAATAAATCCTTAGGCAGTTCCATATTATACGAGAGAGTCCCAGCTAGAGAGTGCGAGTCGAATCATTTTCGGCGAGGAAGGCACGTTCCAACGGAATCCATTCGAGACAAGCAGGAAGAAGAGATTCATCGCGAGCGCGTGCACTCGAAGATCTCCATTTACCTCGCTCTCTTCTCATCCCTCACCCCCTCTTTCCACTACTCGGGGTCACTAACCGTAGCTTTCACACTGATTACTATTTACAACTGCATTCCACATTACGTTGATTATTCGGCCTGCACTCTTGGAACTGGCGGCTATATGACTTGGTGCGGGGAATAAGGCTGGCCGAACTATCTGGCGACGTGTATCTCTCGATGTTTTATCGAGGCCGTAATTCAACAGGGGACATCCCGCGGATATTCCGGGGCCATGGACCAAGCGAATTACGGTCGCAGCATGTTGGCCACCTGCATCCACTGCGAACACCGCACCCTAGCTATTCTTGCCGGATATTATTTTTCCGCGAAATAATAGAATCAAATAACCAGGGGATCTCTGCGGGCTTACACGCTCCTTCTTGCCAGAAGAAATGCCATATCCGTAAGCGTGCGAACTGTCCTTCCAACCCTCCCATTTCCGTTCTATTAACTGATCCTTGCGGACCGAGGCCGGATTCCCTGGCATTGTCATGGTGTTTCATGTGTAATCATCAATCTCGGATGATATCATCGTTCTTACCAGAGAAGTATTCCACTTTCAGATTCGGAGCAATCACCAGCTGTGTACTTGAGAGACGATCCGCTCTTTGGTAGTTTGCAATTGCAACAACACAGCGAACTCCGCGCACCGACCGCAGAACGTGCAGCCTTCTACTTGGACGCTGCGGTTGCGGGTCGCCAACGAGAGGATGGCGATGCGCATATGCTCTACACTCTGCATGTGTATCAGTACAGCGTTGCAGGCAAAGGCGGAGGTGAGTTTGATATCGCAGTATCACTGTAAAGAATGCTGATGAATTGCCGGCTCTGTCAAGCATAAATGATGAGTGGGTGAATGAAGAAATGGCTGCTGTATTTCTTTGAAGCATAATGTAGGAAAAACGTTCCACCTTTTTAGAACTTAAACAGGCATATTTTGTTGCATTTTGTAAAAATAAAATCTCTCATCCTATAATTTTGTATTACTTCTATTAAAAACTCTGAAATATTTGTTGAAAATAGTGTTTAACTAAGGTTCTACCTATCATATTTTCTATACAATTAGAATAAAAATGCGAATTTCTTTGCATTCCAAACTACGGAACCCTTTCCGAGTACGTCGCACTTGAGCGTCCTTTTACTTGTATTGTATAAAATACTATGCTTCAGAGAGGTAGGGAGTATGCGGCGAGAGTGGATAGGAATGGAATTGGCGAGTGGGAGATAAAGGGGTGTGAGGTATATTGGGCGCTAATACTAAGTGGTGCTTATTTCTCGGGTGCATAGTTGCGGGTGGCCGAAGCAGACTTCACCTAATGGACCTGGGCAATTCAGACCGCGGCAAGTCCTCGGGCGGAATCCCGCTTTCGGGTTTGGGCAACATCCTCCTCGCGATCTTCAACGGGCAGAAACATCTGCCATACAAGGAGCACAAACTAACTCAATTACTAAAGGAATGCCTTGGCTCGCTAACATGCCATGCGGCTATGATTGCGCACGTGTCGCCGAATGCCCAACATTATACAGAAACATTGACCACAGTCCAGTTAGCATCTCGAATCCACCGAATGCGAAGACGAAAGATCAAGTTTGTAAGCGGTGGAGCGCAAGGCGGTGGAAGTGGCGGAAGTTCCGGAGAAGAGGCAGCTAGACAAAATAGCGAATGTGATCCAAGCTCGAGTGATCTATCAGCTGACACTGTCATCTACGTTGGGCCAAGTGCAGACGATGCAACTGACGGCGAGCATCCACCGGTCTATATCCCAAGTCTGAACTCCGGAGACAATAGGTGCGCGATGAGCCGAATCCTTCGTGGATCCGTAGCGGAGAGAGCTTGCAAATTACCAGAGGAGAGAAGTCCCGCGCACAAAGCTACCAAAGCCGTGAAGACTCTGACGCAAACGGCGTCGAAGCAGACCTCACCGGCGCATACAGCTACCCCGAAAGCTAGTCCTGCTAGAAAGAGTTCATCGACCAAGGTGTCGAGTTCAAAAGTCAACGATTCACCTAGTAGCAAAATGGCAGTAGCCGCGCCTAGTGGAGGATCGGATGAACAATGGATAGACGGTCCGAGGATCTCTAAATCGAAGGTGGCTGAAGCAAGACATATGTTGAAGGATCCTCATCACAAAAGAGAGACTTGGGTGGACGGACCAATGCAATTGTCTGGAACACCGGCGCTCCAATTGCACGCCCAACAACATTCCACGGGTTATGGATTCATGGATAGTCACAAGAAGAGTATGATCAGAAAGTGGGTAGAGAATCAGTCGTCACAGATTCAAAGGTCGAAGCACGCCGCAGCGAGAATCGAGCCAGCAAAAATGCCGGCGGGTCAGTCCTCGCAATTCAAGGAGCTTACTACCTTCAAAACCTGTGGTGGCATCGACGATGACGATACGTCCTTGTCGACGGTCGAGAGCGACAGTTTGAAGGCGAACGAAATCGAAGACATCACGGAAAAATTAGGCGCCAAGCTGAATCTGTTGAATGTCAAATCGAATACGGATTCGGGCTTGGATCTGACGGCTAGTCCGGTTATGGACGACAGTGTGGACAAAGGAAAGCCTGATCTTGAAGAGGAAGAGGAGGAGGAGGATGACGACGAGGAAATCGTGGTGCCGCCACCGCTTCCGCTGATCGAACCCCTCAGTAATGGCGTCAGCAGGGAGGTCTCCATGGAGAGTTTGAATCTCTCGCACAAGGACATCGTGCTACCGTCGAGGCACTCATTATCCTCGGAGGACGAAATCCTTGAAATCGTCGAGGTCGAGGACTTGGAGCCTGTGCCGATGCAGGACTCCTGCCTTCAAGTGACCGAAGAGGATATCGCGTTGTGCATGGGCGAGAATCCTTTGCCAGAAAGTGATCAGGAGGAACATCCTCTGAGGATTTTGAGTCAAGAAAATCTCACAGTTGTTTCAACCTTTACTGGTAAGTTATATTCGTTATATTGTAGTAGACTTCCGATGGAATTGCAAGCAGCATCTCGAAAGACGCGGCTCTACTCTTTTTTCTTTCTTGACTACTTGACGAGCAGCGGATAGGTTCTTTCTGAGATTGTTCCGATGTAGAATCGATTTTAAGATCCTTCCGCTCGGTAATAGCGCATCCGATGGAAAACAATTATTCGCGACGGGTAAGAGAAAAGAACGGAATCGTCGGAACTGGGAGGAAAATAAAAAAGAAGAAAACAGAGCATAAAATAGGCTAGGCAGTCGATATAATTACGCGTCAGTACTTTTCTCCTCGAATGAGAAAAAAGAAGCGATTGCAGTTCCATGTTCTTTTCCATCATTCTTGCCTGTCTACCTTGCTCATCGCACGGAGGCAATAGGAGTGAAAATGCCGGAAATAGAAAAGAGGGAAACTTAATTTCCAGACTCGATGTCGGTGATGTCGGACACAGAACGGTACCGGCCCCAGTATCCACCACCGGTGGGCGCTGGTGTATTACCGAGGCCGTATTTCGACCACGAAGACTTCCTGGAGCAGGAAACCAGGCACAAGTTCGACCAATTGGCCCGTCTCCATGAGCTTTACCAGAGCAAGCTCGCGCTAGCCAACGTTTCCAATTCCGCGACTTACCAGAGAGAGAACTCCTCTAATGTCAACGTACGAGAAGCTCCATGTAAGTTCCTCCTTTGCGGTCTCGTTTCTCTTCGGAAGTCAGGTCCGCTCAAGTGGACAAAATAAATAGGAACGCATGCGATTCCTTTTAACATCGGACCTTCCTCTAAGATATCGCTCACCCTATTTTAAAAGAAACTCGAGACTTTTTGCATCCTAGTAGAATATCCTTGAATCCTTAGAAAATTAGTGTAGTATAGCCCGGCTAGAAGACAACTCTTCCAGTTGAGCGCTGTTGCTATACACCAAGTATAACATTAACGCAGGACAAATTCCAGCCGCGACTGTCTTCCGTCCACCGTCACGCTGTCAATCCCTGTCCCTTTCGGATATGATGTTCAACGACAATGCCAGCAATCACGGCAGCATCTACAGCGAGCCCGCATACATAGCGGGCAAGTCCGATCAAGAGAAGATCTGCGATAATTGCCGTCAGAGTATGTCGAGGCCAGCCACTGCTTCCTACTGGTATCCCAATAGCGTAGCGCACATCGCCAGCCCGCGGAGGTATTGCGCCAAGCTAGGCGACTGCAACATTTCTAGTCTCAGGCACCCCGACGGTGCTTCCAATCCCAATCTCAAGGAGGAAGTCGAGAGGATACCGGGGAACGGTGCGTCTGGCTCGGATCCTGAAGAGGAGTACATCGAAGCCAAGAAATTATTTACTGCAGTGGAAAGGTCCGAAAGAACAGTGACAGGAAGGTCAGATATCGAGGAAGAGATTAAATTGCCAGGTACGATATCTTTTTCTATAATTCTTCATTTTAAATTATACAATTTTGTACTTGTAAAGAAATTAGTTTCATCATTTTGACTATTGCAGCATCAGTACCACTGCAGTTATCGATACCATCGCCGGCACCATCGTCAGGTCGAATGCAGAGGAAGATCCTGAGTATGGGGTCATCGATAGGCTTGAATAAAGAAGGCTACGATTCCGGGGCGGACTCGACACCACGAGCAGCGAAATTATCACCAGCCACATTGTCACGACACCGAGCTGAGAGTTCGGGTTACGACAGTATAGTGAGGGATAGCGAGACTAGTAGCATCGCCAGTGATTCATCCAGGCAAACCAGCGCACTTCAGGAACACCCAGGTATATTCAAACGAAAGACCCATGCCAGTTTTCCTATCGCTATCTTAATGATATTTGCCATGAGAGATCGATCAATTCGTTACGATTGATATTGAGATATAAGTCGCTATTGACTGCGGCGTTCTTTCGAATTTTTTGGTATCTATCCATCTCTAAAGTGGTCCCTCCGTACGATGGTTCTCCTCAGGTGGCGCGCTGGGGGTTTTAACGTCGACGTTGTGCGGGTGTTTCAGCGGTGGAACGACGAGTGGCAGGATACGGGCTCCGGTGGCGAGCTCATTGCCAGGCACATCTGCCTCGGCTGCGGCCTCGTCCTCGGCCTCGGTCTCGGCCTCGCTGCGCCCGACCGGAGATACTCGCCTACACAAGCGAGGACGTGGACATCCTGGACAAGCGCGCGCAGTTGCGCTCGGATCCACGTGGCACGATGTCCAGGATACTCAGCCTTCGAGTACGCCAGCGCCTTCTTAAAATCGAGCTACGCGACGCCAAAAGGCGTCTTATGCTACCTGACTCACGCTGGTCTTACGATCGTGAGTACTTTTTCATTTTAGTCTTTCTTAGCTTTCGAGTCTATGTTAAGTCATTCCTTCAGAGGCGGAAGTCGACACGAATGGGATAATAATGAAATGGTGGTTTCCTTTCTGTAGTTCACGTGGAGGAGAGCATGGACTGGCGTGACCCAGCATTCCTCGAAGCCTTGGAGGTTGAGACTCACATTCTACAGAAGAGGGTGGATGCCTGCAAGAGTCACGTCCTTCTGGTGACCTGTTTCGACTCCTACCCGAGAGGGCAGTACGGCTGCAATGTCGAACCACTGGCCGACAGCAGAATGACATAACGTAGATTTGGATCAGTGCGCACAACCGCGTGCTGATCTTAAATTTTGATTCGCAGCTGGTTTAAATAAATAAAGTGAAAAAGAATGAGACGAGCGAGATCGGTAATCGATTCGCCGATTTCGCTCGACTCCGTCCAATACCTTGTTAACCACATAGTCAAATCCCCACCGTACTTGGTCGCCATTGTTGCATTTATGGGCAGTACATACTGAGGATATACCTTCTCTATTCGCAAGGAGGACACATTTGCGTAGAGTTGCGTGTCTCAACAAAATTTAATGTAGGCTTTAGACTCGAAGAAAACCTATTCGCGTTAGCAATAGTCGCTGTGTTTCTTGTGTTTCGGGAGATGTTACGCGATGTTATGATGCTGGTTGTTGGATATGGATAGGCGATGCGCGGTTCAATGAATCGCCCCGTGGAATATTTGTTGACTTGATAATTTAACTTACGAGTTGGTGCTGCATTTTTATACTTAACCCTTGTCAGGGTCACTTAGGTAAATTAACGCCACTGCTCTCGTCCGACTCGGATAGCTAAATCGTAAGAAAGGCACAACTTCCAATACTTAAAGTTACTGTTAGCCGAATACGGGAACAGCTATTGACACTCGGAGAACTGAGAGTTACTCCTACTTTTGGCATTCAGGCATTCCCGAATTATGAGACAAATATCAGAGTGCGACGTGCGGTGCATGTCTCAACCGATCGAGGATCACGGCTCGTGCATTAATTACCGAGCATAAAAGCGGAGCAAACCATATATGTACAACTACAGAAAGATTTTATTTCGTGGCGAGATTTCGAGGGAATATACACTGAATATTAAACACGATCCACGAACGGTTATCCGGGACCGAAATCCGAGGCGTACAATGCGCGGAGATTTTTTTACCTCCATCCAATTTACTATGTATATATGTATCTATATATATCGTATATATACCGTATATATATATACGTATACATATATATAGAGTAAGTTGACAATGGAGAAATTAGCATACTTGCTTAGAAGTAGTAGGGAGTGAACAAGTGCTCGCAACGGTCGAGCGACGTACTGCCAAAACAGAGTAAGGATCTTTTATACAACGGACGACTAATTAATGACGGAACGCGTCGTGTTCCCAACGTATTTAATGCACGCACGTTAATTCAAGATATTACTGTAGCTTTAATCGTTATCAGCAGTTACCGCACTTCGTAGGGCTCCGAAATTCACTTTGTTAGAGAGTGAGTGGGAGAGAAGAGACGCGGATCGTGTCAGAGAGGTGGAACACGGAACTTATTAGACAAATAAATTAGACAAATAATTCCGTAACTCTGAAAGAAAATCACATAAAAATAGAGGAGTCGAAGGATGCAATCGTTTCCGGTAGGAGTCGCGTTCCACTAGGCTTTCTCGTGCAAGAATACCGAGAGCCGATATTGATGAAAACGAGCCGTCTTTCTCGTCCGAACTGCTGTACCTTCCGGATCGTCTATGCATGATAGATATATGAGTATGTATGTGCACCGAGCATTCGTTTTAAACGCTCGTGGAATCGAAGGCATCGATAGAAACGATCGGTCGTGTCTCACGCGAAGCTTTGTCCACTGTTGGAGAGAACCTCTCCTTGCCATGCATCCATACCTAAAGACTGTTTTCAGCCACTCACTGCCTGAGACATGTGATTTCCTTACTCGAAACAATCCCCGCGAGCTTCTTGGCTTGCACTCTTACGACGCGCTGTTTTTCTGTACTTTAGTGAGATGTTAGAACGACACGAAGGACTACTTCCAAAGGGACGTCTCGTTCGTCGCCGAGTCCATTCTCAATTCGACTGATACGACAGCGACTTTTCTTTAGCGTCAAACATTCGGCGATCGTTCGCGCCCTCCTAAATTAGTATCATTGCCAAGAGTGTGTCAATCCGTCTATCGTGAATACAAAGTAGTAGTAATAGCGGCATAGTAACGATTTACGATAATACTCCTGTCCTAGAACAAGCACACACAAGACACAAGAACACACTCGAGAGAAACACGCGTCTCTGTACCATAGTACTTGTACCATATTTATATTTTATATGTACAAATTAGTCATGTAATTTCTTGTAATAAAGATCAATTTACAACGTGGATGATTGTTATTATTTGCATTAAGTCCGAGGATACGAAAGAGGAGGAGGAGCGCGCCAAACTAGGCCACAGCTTGGTATAACAGCAAGTGCGTGTATGGCAATGAAAGTCCACCTCCGTTTGTCTGGATCTGTTTGACTATGATTGTCAGTGGAGAATGGCAGGCGCATGCCAGGCAAATGTGAGGCGGTCCATTTTCGGGCTCGCCGGTAGAATGTGTTAAGGCATTAAACTATGAGGTCAGTAAATAGCTGATGAGAATGCAAACGGGATGGACCTTGCGCTCTGTTAGTAATGACAGTCGATAAACTGAGAACCGGCGCAATTAAATCCTTAAAATCGTGGACGGTATGCATATAGGAGCGCGTAATCTCCCTCGGCCTTGGCATTAGAGTTGTCCGGCCGAAGATGCAATTGAACGAATCGGCGCGACGCTTAACATGCAAAATAGGCGCGCCTCGTGGTCTCCCCTCTTGCAATCAGAACTACAATACCACACGCATATACGTATAGATATATCGAATCGAATATAGCTAGTCTAATGAGGGCTAGTTGAATGCGGCATTCCAGCGGACGATCGAGGACGTCTTTTCGAGAGCTTCTTTCTTCCTCGAGGGAAACATTTCATTCACTTACTTGCAAATACAATTTACAGGAAAGACTTTATTAACACGCTATAAAGATCCATCATCCGAGATATATGAATGCGGATGATCATGCAAAAGAAGATTATCCTTGGGAAGAGATCGGGCGAAATGGGAAAACTGCGAGTACCGGTGAGATCGAGAGCTTTTCGCACTGACACCGAGTGGGAGTCTGATTAGAATAACGAGGAATTCCTTGATAGTCGATTGCGCTGCGTGGCTGGTGTCTCGTGGGGGTGGGGCTCGTGAAGCATTAGAGTAAGTGATAGAAGGAAGAAGATATATGGGTTGGTGAGATAGAAGGGAAGCGGGGGTGGCGGAGAGCTGAGAAGGCGAGGAGAGAGAAAACGGGGTTTTGCGTCGGTATTGGGAAGAAGAGCGTTGTCGGTGGTGGCGGTGCGAACACTCGACAACTCGACGATAGGAGGAAGCGCGATTAGGGGACGGCAAGAAGAGACGTAGGAGAAGTCGTGGCTGTGCTCTCTCGTCGTCGTGTGTGCCGATCGTAGCAGTAGCAGTAGCAGTAGCAGCCAGTAGTAGCGTTCAAGCCAGTCCGAGAGAATGGCTCGTGGTGCGCGTTTCAGCCTCCTCTGGCTCCTGGCCTTAACGGCCATTGCCGCGCCAACAATCGAGGCCGTACCCAGGGCTGACTTGTACCCTTATTCGCTACCAGGATTTTCCGCACTCCAACCCGACGAGACCGGAGCCTTACAATCGGTCGAAGCTCAACTCAATACACCAGTCGCATTCTACGATAAAATCTACAATTCCATTTTCGTGAGTACATCTACCACTTGAACAAATCCAACAAATTTACCCTGGTTCCATCCGCCTGACACAGAGTATTTGCATCGCCGGAAGTAAGTAGGGAGTATGTTCTTACATTTCACTGAAACCCGAGGAAGCGAACAGATTCCGAGAGTGGGAAAAGGAGAATGTTTCCACGTACATCAGAATGCGAATACGATATCACTGAATATTCGCAAAACTTATGTCGAGGGCGGGGAAATGTTAGAGGAGGAATGTAGTAATGGTAATTTTTATTTTTTCACCACCGTCTCAAATGTTCACGAACGTCCAGCGAGGAAGAACAATTTCAGCTATTCGCGTCCCTGCTCCTATTAGAGTTGACTGCTCACAAAAATATACAGAATTCGTGGAAGGGGAGTAAAGGCGACGGCGGTGCCGGTGCCAACAAAGCGAAAGGGTTCGAAACTTACCACCAAAACTGTATAAACAGGCGCGAGCGCGTGGCACTGTTTACACGTGCCCACCGTGAGCCATAGCGTGCCAGCCCCCCGGTGAAATGTAAGCGTCGGTTAAAGTTTAGTCAGAGTTAAATTAAGACAGGCACAATCGACAGTACACCGTCAGAAAGGGGCTTTCGACTCCGAAGGAATCTTTTGTACAGGTGAAACGACGAGTTTCCAACGTCTAACATTTGCAATACTACCTTCTCTGTTGGTTTGCATTTTATTAAATTTATTACAAACAACCCTGAGTTGAAGAACGTCAGACAGCGCTGGGTGATCAGGAAAATGAGATAATCATTAGAGCGCAGTAATTTCTTGGATTAGTATTAATTCGAGCAGTGCTAGACGAGCAAAAAGCGAGACTGGACATCCTCTCAATTGGTCGCGTGGTCTAATCTCGCCTCATCTCCTGGAAAGACACTCATTCATTGGTAGAGATGACGAGCAGCCGGCGCGATCTCTTAATTGCACTTGGGTCGTCGCACCAACTTAATTCGTCTCTTGCACAGTCTCATTGGAACGGTGAGACTTTCTGATTAGTCCGCTCGCGCTGTTCGCCAGCCACGAAGACGACCCCTGTCGACTAAGGAAAGGAAAATCTCGCCACTCTTTCTCTAGCGATAAGATTTCATGTCCTTGATCTTATTTGCTCGCGCGAGACTTTTCGGAAATCTGTAGCGATCATGGTGGAGGAGAGAGGGCTGATTCACGGCGCACGCCCGGCAAACAGTAGATTAGGAAGATTAGGAACGGACGGGACTACGGGTAATGATCTCACTGTTCTTCCATGAAAACTATTGTATTAGCTAAGTCGAGCCTGTTTTCCACGGAATGAATGAACGCTGATTACCCTGGTCATATATCCCCGTCGGAGGAATGGAATCTTCTCCTAGACGAGACGACGAAAGGCATCAAGGCGAATCAAGGTGCATGATCTCATGCGACGCGCAAACGTCATCTATTCATTACACGGCTGGCCGGAGAGGCCTGTATTACAAGAAATTACGTGTCAGTTAAGCTGATTAACCATTAGCGGGTAAGCCGTCTTCTGATAATGAGAGACGCTGCGCTGCTGGTGCATTGACATTTTTTCGTCAACTTAACGTCGTCCTTGATCCAGTGATCTTAATAGATCGTTTTACGCTTTCTTGGACACTTCTAATCATCCAACGTGAAAGAATAGACATTTCTTGCTTGACAAAACAATGATTCTTCTTCAGATGGGCAGCTCGATATGCGCGCTCCACTGGTCTCTCTAATCGCGACCCCTCGCGCACCGGTTGAATGACAGGGTCAATAATTCAATCGTCAGCAGGAATGATCTCGTCTCGCATTATTGATGACGCGCGTGCGTTTCGGCGCAGCCGGCGAGGTTACGCATATCAAATCGTGGGATCGAAATTGCAGTATGTACATGCCGAGCGAAGCCCGGGACAAATGAAGCCAGAGATATATTCACTAGGCCGGAAGGGACAGAAATTAATGACGGATAATTGCGGCGAGCTTGCTACATTAACAGGTCAGAAATCGCGATGCGAATCGTGCGGATATATCTGCCGAATGTTTGTAATGTTTGCGTTGGCCGAGATTCGTCGCTACTATCGCTAATCGTTTACGAACTTCTGAACAGATTCGAATGAAATTAGAATTTCTAAATAATAAAATAAGTAACCAACCAAGCTAAAACAAGTATCGGATTTCAAGAAAACACGCCTGAGACATGTTTGCTGGCGAATTGATCGACACGAATCTCTATTGCGATACATCCGCGTCGAAGACGCGACGCTCTACTTAGAAGATCTGCCTACACGACAATCATCTCCATTCCGTCTCTTATCGCCGACTATTCTCAGTCATCAAAATGATTGCAGCCGATTACAGGATTGCGTTAGCGCGTGCCTTGCATGGACCGCCATGTGAGAACGCTTGCCCCGACACTCTTCCCAACCCCCTTTTTCACTTTACCTGTTGTTTCTGCCATCGTGAATGATGTTCATCATAACTTCATACCTGGAATTCTATTCTTAAGAAATTTATTTAGTTTCTTCGATAAGGAATATTAATCCTAAGTCTTGAATCAAACAGTCAAGTTTAGGTAAAGTGAAAGAATTCATGAAATAAATCATAGAAATGACGCAGTCGACCATAATCGGTAGCATCAGGAAGGGAATCAGCAAGCGTGATGAATTCAACGTATTACTGGTGTAGCTATCTATCTATCTCATCATTTTCTCCGCACTCACGAGTAGCAGGGTGGGCTGTGTGGGTGCGTGACAACGGCGTGGTCGCGACCTACGACCCCCGGCGATAGCCCCGAGCCCCCGATAGACGCTTCAAACCGAGCTCCCACTCGTCTGTGCCTTTCACGTCTTGCGAGTACAAGAGAAAAGTGTTAGGAGGCGAGCGTCGAGTACGTCAAAGAGAGGATCGATGTTCGAGCGATACCGATCGCCCGGTAAAGCCAGACGCCGCTCTTTAGAATGAGCTATTATCCCATCACGAGAATTCCAAGCCGACTAATCGTGTGCGAACCCCACTGAACGTTCGCACGATAATTCGGGCGGCGACAATCAGCGAAATAAAAGTAGGCCGTTTGCTCGGAATAATTACAGGAGGCTCTGCTCTCTGATTGGTTTCCGTGATAGAGCAGGCCTTCAATTCATCGGAGAGCAACGCCGCGATTTTCCAGCCTGACGTTTCCTTTGCAATGTCGAATAGTTTTCCCTCGTTCTATGCGAGAGTGAGAAGTCCATGACGTAATTAGGGAAAGATAATCGTCTGGGCATAGTCGGATAGTTGGAGTTCCTTGTCGCCGAGGCTCGTGGAAGTGCGATTTCCCGAGGAGCGAACAAAACGCTTTGGTAAATCGAATGGCGAGCACACCGAGCACAGCACCGACTCCAAACGGAGATCATTACTTTGTCGGCCTAATTCGCGTCAATTCGCTTGACCGGGTCACCAGTAGTTAACAATGGGTCGTCCACTAAATTCGACGGCGCCCGCGATATTATCCTCCACTGAAAACAATACCAGGTCGGCACGGCTCTAGTCATCGGAGAATCAGAATGAACTTGAAACGATCCTACCGCATATTTAGTGATCTGTCATTAGCATTTAGTAAGCGGAGCGTGGGAGCGAAAGAACGGTTGTTACGATTCTAGAATTTCAACAAAGTCTCTTATCTTTCTCGTTTTGCATTAGAAGGACGTGAGCACAGGTTAGGTGCAATTCCAGAGCGCGCACGCAGCACCTTCTTTTTTTCTGTTCTGCTGGAGTTTGGAGAAAGGGAACTGTCTGGACAATTCCAATTAAAGCGTGCTTGCTTAAGGGCCCGTGAAACTGTCAGGCCTGATCGTCGCACGCGCGACACTCCCTCGAAATACGAAGCGCGACGAAGTAGGTCGCCCAGATGGCTTCTCCAAGAAAAGCATTCTCGAAGCGGTCCAGCGTGGAAGGAGAGCGGAGAAGAGCATCTCTTTCGGGGAGTTTTAATTTCGTCTCGTTAATGACGGCAAACTTTTCCCTCGGCACGAGTGTCAGGCAGATGCGGCGAAACGTGTGAGAGAAAGAGCGAGAAAGAGGGGGCGCATATTTATACGCTTATAGTATACATGTATGTACACTGTATACACGGGCCAGCTTCAAAAGTGGAGCAGTACGCGCGGGTGGCGCACTTCACTTTAGCCAATTGAAAGTTTAGTGGCTGAGCGGCGCGGCGGTGTGTGTCCAGGCCAATTGAAAAGAATGAAACCTCCTCCGCAACTAACAGTGCCTCTCCTCCAATACGTGTCAGCCCGCGAACCACTTACATAGAGAATTACTCACTCGGATTTTTAAGATTTTTTTCTCTCCAATCTCAAAGAAAAAGAATCGCGCTGGATATAAATATTTCTGACTTTTTCTCTCAATGTACCTGAGGACAGGTTCAGAGATAAGTTAGCTCGAAGCATGCAGACACAGGCTTTCCTTGAGCCCGAGAGTCGTGTCGCTTCATTAAGAAAAGCACTCCGCCACTGGGTTGAACGACTTCTCGAGAAGTTCACTCTCCGACAAGCTTTTTCAAGACATAGATCAGCCGGCGCGGCGCTTGGCGTTCGCTGCGATTTATCGTGACATTGGCACTTATCTCCACGTGCCATCGATTTACCTGTTGACCCGATCGCGTCGATTTATTCTGCGAAACGCGTGACCTCTTGTCCACTTGTATTATTCGCTCGAGTGTTACCCATCGCTCATTGAAGAGACGTTCCTGTTTTCTCATGCGCATCAACCCAAATTCCATGCAAAGTAGCTCACCATACGTTTTTTAATGCAATGTAGGCAGAATACCAGAGGAGCGTCTGTGAAATTTACAAGTCTTATAAGAGGATAGCACGAATGCATGAGTTATCTTTGGACGCACCGAATGGAAAGTAGGATTTTTTCGATTCCAGGTAAACGGAAATGGCGTGCTCTCCTTTACCAGGGCAATGCAGAGGTTTTTCAACATCCCTTTCCCACTGGACGACCCAGTGATAGCTCCACTTTACACGCACGTCGACACGAGGGCCTCGGGAATGGTCTATTGGGGCGAAACGGATTCCCCTGATGTTCTGCCCCGAGCCGCAGGAATCATCCGAAGCGCTTTCACCGATGCAATTGATTTTGTGCCAACTCACGTATTTCTCGCCACCTGGGTAGACGTCGGTTATTTCAGCGAGAAAAACGATAGAGTGAGTCCGCAGATCGAGATCAACCCCTTTTCTACCCACGGGATCTTCCCAATATCTGACTTATTTCATTTTTAATCGAAGAAAAAACTCCTCTTATCTATTCAAGTTTAAGTAACTTCATTTGTGCTGAGAATATAGATTTAAATTACACGATACTTGTTACTTGACTCACAAAAGTAGTAGACCAAAGTAAATGCACAAGCAGAAGGTAAGGTACATGCGAAGAGAAAATTAGAATGAAATTTCGGCAAGATATATTTGCACAAGCGAAAGGGGTTGGTAGAGAATGTTCGTATGGAGAATTCGCGTCACGTCCTTGCCATATGTACATGTATGCCTGGAATACGCCGCCCTTAGGTGAACACATATCAAGTAGCCATTTCTTCGAATGGCACGCATTCCTACGTCGAGTTACTCTACCCCGAGAACGGCATCCAATGGATCCAAGGTGAGTCGCACCCCAGCGGACTTCCCGACGCGAAGGCGCAGGCTGGATTTATGAGCGAGGGAAGAATGTTCACCCTCAAGGGTTCTGGCACCGACCAGATTCAAAATGTCGACAAGTGAGTTGGACAAACTGATTTCAGCAATTCACGCTGGATTAGCCCACGCAACTTATAGTATTCTCTTCATTTATTTGCACAAGGTGGTCGAATATCAATCGACCGGGTCAATGGTTATTCCGTGTGGGACCAATCTTTGATGAAGAAGATATAATGACACCGGATGCAACAGAAGGTGGATGTACTAAAGATTTAATGATCGTATCCCTTATGTGGATATTTGAATAGAGGTCTGAAACTTTGTCCATTTTAATTAGATTCTAGTTCAGGTGATCAAGTTCCAAGTTGCACCACTGGTGCTACGATGTGCCATAGTAAGGCTACTTGCGTCGACTACGAGGTTGGCTTCTGCTGCGCTTGCAAGAATGGCTATTTCGGCAATGGAAAGTCTTGCCAGCCAAACGGTGAGTTTCCTTTTTCGTTCTTCAGATTTAACCCATTCACTGCTCCTTTAAGTGTTTTGAAATTTCCGTTGGTGTATACTTTTGATGTATAAACGCTCTATAAAAGTGCGTTTCGATAGCATTGGTCGCAGCTACGTTTGCAGTTTGAAACACGCGTTCCACAGTAGACTCCGTGGCAGCGAAAGGGTTAAAGAGACACTTCAAGCACGAAATTGAGTTTGTACTCATTAAGGGGGCGCACACTTGCCGTTTGAAGTGGGAAAGAGGCGAAAAAGTCACGGGGAGAACTTTCTTTTTAACACTTTCCCTGAAACTTGTTTCCTCGTCCAAATATAAAGAGACTCGCTGAAGAATCAGTCCCGGTCTCTTGGATACAGAGCGTGGAACCCTTTGAAGTCTACGTTCCGTCTACGGTCAGGCCTTTTTCTTCGTGGGGATAGCTTTTCACTCGAAGTAAACTCGTACTTGCAGACGTACCGCTTCGGGTGATCGGTCGAATACATGGCCACTTGAACGGCATCGAATTCCCATCAAGAGACCTTCAATGCTACGTGCAAACGAAAGACGGTCGGACTTACACCGCACTGTCACGTGTACCGGAGGAAATTGGTGCCAGTTTTCAACTTCTGGGCAATCTCGGCGGTCTCATCGGATGGCTCTTTGCAAAACCAATCGGTGAAACGAAGAACGGCTATGAACTCACTGGTAATTAATACGGGAAAAGCATAGATGGACTTGAAGTGCATTTGGAGTTCGTGGAGGTGTACGTATTGACAAACTTTACAGGTGGCTTGTTCAATCACACGGTCGAGCTTACATTCCCCTCGACCGGGAACAAGGTGACAATACAAAGCACTTATCTGGGATTGGATGTCTTTGGCCAACTGAAGATGGAAGCTGAGATCAAAGGAACAGTACCCCGACTAGCTAGGGATACCAGGGTTGACCATGGCGATCACGACGAACTATACACGAGAGCGCAGCCAGGAGTGATTCGCTCTCAAAGCGAGAGATCCTGCAAACTCATTGAGGACGGCGAGGAGACCGACCTAACATACACGCAAGATGAGACCTTCATTTATCAAGAATGCTCATACGCTACCAACGAGCCAGAGGACGACACTACCAGGCTTAAATCCTTCCGTGGAGTTACCAATTACGAGGCGACCGAGGGCATTGTACGTTTTGCAGTTAATACCAAAATTGCTCCTTTGGAAGAAGCAGATCCTTGCATTCAAGGAAGAGAGACTTGCGGCAGTCATAGTTCCTGTGTAGTCGACGGAGACAGTTTCCGATGCGTTTGCAATGCAGGGTAGGAAACGTCCACTTTCTTTTTTACCGCCTTTAATATCAACGAACGCTCTTTTATACCTTAGTATTTCTTCATTCTCGCAGTTATATGTATCTTTACGAAGAGGATGACAGCGCGATTTGCGTAGACGTAAATGAATGTACCGCTGGAAATCACATGTGCTCGCCCGATGCACAGTGCATCAATCAAGAGGGTAGTCACACTTGCCAGTGCAGACCAGGCTTTTCAGGAGATGGTCGTGCCTGCGAGAGTAAGTTCCAATCGTAACGCAAGCCACTTTATCTACTATCGAGAAACACGAGTAACAACTTCTTTCGGTAATCTAGAAATACCAACGTGCGAGGATACCCGCTGCGCGGAACACGAACACTGTATCATGGTTGGAGGAACTCCCACATGCATGTGCAGCCCTGGCTACGAAGATACGGATATGGGTTGCTACCCTACCCGGCGCGGTAACGTTGACTTTCTTCTTGCCGACTAGTTTTAATCGAATGGATTTACTACTGCCAGTACTAATTGTGTGATCGATTATTCGCTTCGAGTAAACATTAATAGTATTAGAAAAAATGTATGTTGTTAGAATATCAAATTTTGTAATGTTATAAACGTTTTCGAGTACTGTCAAAATTTACTCGAGGTATATAATTGAGCACTCAATTATATATCCAAATGCAGTATTTATCTCTTATTGCCATAGTTATTACAGTGCAGGGTTCTTACAGATTCTTGCGACGTCGAGAATAACTGTTCGCCGAACGGGCTCTGCAGCTTCGACGGAGATAGACAGAAGCACGTCTGTATCTGCTTACCCGGCTACGTTGGTAAGTTGGTTCAAACTGTGATGAAGCCAATATCCAAACCCCCTACACTTTGTGATGCAATTCCAGTTCCGTTTAAGTCGAGGTTGAAAGTAACAGTGATTCGTCTAATGCCCAGCTTTTAGTATTTCAGCATCGCAATCAGCTACAAAGTTGCATTGATAAGGTTGTGGGCAGCGTTAGTAAAATAGCGGGACAATTTAAAGTTGGGTTGTGCATCTAGCAAAGAGTTAATTAATGCACTGTCTCCGCGCCGAAACTCCTAATCACATTAGAGAACGGCGAACTAATAAGTACCAAGTTCCAAAGCGGGGTATTAGGTTTCAGTTTCGCGGCGGAAAGTTACGGGGCAAGTTTGTATGAACGGTGGAGCCACATGTTTCATGAGAGCGCGTAAATAAAGTGAATTAGATGGATACAAGGTGGTGTATGGCCGCGTTTGATAAAGGGTAACGGTAGAAGAAAAGCTTGTATGGTGGTTCGAGGGAGGTGCACATCGTCTTTGCGGCAGGAGCAACCAGCCACTTGTGATCCATTTCCAGTCGAACGATTACGATTATTCGCAGGTGATGGATACATGTGCTATCCCGAGGCGGAAGCGACCACAACGGACGAGCCACCGCAACCACAGTGCTTGATGGGCGTGTGTTGGTGCCTCACTGGTTGGGACTACCAAAGCAACACTTGCGTGAAACACGAAGGGGATGAGCAGCCTGATTACGACCGTGATTGTAAGTCCGAAAACCCGGATACGATATATTGCGAATAATTATAATTCCACGGTCGATATAATTCCATTTGAATGGACAGTAAAATCAGCATCGATTCAGTATGGAAGTGCACGTTCAGAAGGGGTCGGCCATGTCTGAGTGCTCGGTGATCGGCCCCTTGAAAGGCATGTAATTCACAGATGCATCTTGCATAATCCACCGGAAAGTCGAGTCTCCACTAGCGCTGGCTAAATATTAGTGTTAGCACAGTAGTAATATGTGCGGATGAGAAAGTGCATGGAGACTAACCGCACGTAAATCGAGTGGAAAGAGAAGCGCATGGCGTCGAGCCGAGTAGAATAGAATCGTACGCCGTGCGAGATTAAGTTAACCATCGCCCGGAATTTAGGACATTCACTAACCAACAACGACGAAATCGTCCATCGTGCATTTTAGTATCGGCACACCCGTTCCCGGAATGCTTTGAAGACTACTGCATATGTCCGGGGGGATACGATTACGACCGCTCCGAGGAGATTTGCGTCCCTCGGCCAGAAGAGAAGCACGATGCAACCGAGCCATCCAGATTTCACCGTATGCCATCTTTCCCTTGCTTCGCTTACGCTCCCACGATCAATTAACAACTAACTTTTATCCAATAAAGCGTCATCGCATTTCATTCTATTTGCCTTGAATGCCAGCGATCGAATGTCCCTCAACTCAATTGCTTAAGTTCTTTGAAACAAGAAGACCGTTTCAAACGAATTCCTTTCAAATGATTAATAAGACTTTCTCGTATTCCAATATTGGGTATTCGATGGCTGAGTGTTTCTTTACATTTTTCGATGGTTCTAAGAGCTCTTGGAAGCGGGAAGCATTTCATAGTATATTACAAGCGCAGCTTCAGTAGATTAGTGTCATAATTGCACATGCTTGTCTGCAGTATCTTGCAACGTGGTGAACAGGTGTCATCCGTACGCTCAGTGTATCTTCGTGTCGGGCACCAGCGATTACGAGTGTCGTTGCAATCCGGGATATGAAGGAGACGGTAATGAATGCACGAAGACAGGTACGTACATTTAACATGCACTTTGCACCTACTTTGCACCGCTTTTATCAAAGTTCAAAACAACGGAACTGATTCGGTCGAGGTGATGTGACAGAGTGAATCACAACGATGGTAAACGTACGAAACGAATGATTATTCCTGAACAGAGGTATCCTGCTTGGAGGTGGACATTTGCGACCCTAATGCGTCCTGCCAACACGACGAACCACTGGCAAGATGCGTCTGCAATCCTGGCTACGAAGGAGATGGGACAACATGCAACCCAATTGGTGCTCACTACATATTTCAGTAGCCCATTCCTCATTCCCTATGAAGTCGTTCTCTTCCTCTCTCTCTCTCTCTCTCTCTCTCTCTCTCTGTCTTTTTCTCTCTTTCATTCTCTCTACGTGCTGGAATGAATCTAGCTTATTAACGTTTTAAGCACCTGTCGCATCTTGTTCCACGGGTCTCGCGATTTTCACTTCCGACTGTTAGAATGAGCGTCCTCGCGCGGGAATTGTCGAGGGCCCGTTGACAGTGAAATTGATAATAGCTCTTATTGGATGTGTAGACGAGTGCAACATAAACGGGGATTGCAAGGACAACGAGCGTTGCACTTATAATCCGTCAAGCTCACGATACGAATGCAGCTGCAATCCGGGATACAGCATGGTGGATGCCCAGTGCGTCGTGTCCGATTGTTCGACGAATCCGTCTCAGTGCCACGTGAATGCACAGTGCGTGTCTGGCGGAGAACGGAGCTTCAAATGCGTTTGCATCGAAGGCTATCACGGAGATGGCATCCGGCAGTGCGTTGAGGATCACATCGGCTGCAATGTCGTCAACAATTGTGACAGAAATGCCGTTTGCGGATATAATCAGACATCCGGAAATTTCGCTTGCATTTGCCAGCAGGTATGTATATTTAGAATGTTCTCGATGATGTTGGTCAATCGCTTATCCCCACGTCCTCGAATTTCTCTCGCTTGGATGCGTTATCAGGCACAGAGACTGATCAGTGAGGAATTAAAACATAGACTTGATTGATTTTGTAGGGTTTCTATGGGGACGGATTCATGTGCCAGGCGGAGACTTCCTGCAAGCACGATGCGAATATTTGCTCGGCGGATGCCACTTGCGTAGCTGGCCGCGATAATCAGTTCAATTGTGTGTGCAAAGAGGGCTTCACCGGGGATGGAAGTAGTTGCAAGCCACGGCCGAGACACGAGTCGAATTTCCTGCTAGTTAACCAGGGAATGGCCACTCATCGGATACCATTCGAGCCGAGCCCGACGGACCTCGGATCTCCGATTTATATAGCCTACGCTCAAATGGCAATCGCCATCGACATCGACTGCCTCAACGGCAAAGCTTACTCCAGCGATATTACCGGTAATTCGTCATTTCCTAATGCCAGAAATTGCCAGGTGTACTGGATGTATACTATATATGCTAGCGTGTAACTAAAAGGGAAGAGGAATCGGGCGAGATAAAACAGTAGTTGAGAGGAAATTTATTTCGCAGGTAATCGAATAATCGAGTTAACGTATAACGGATCGGTGGCGGAGACGTTCATCCCGAAAGTGCACGGTCCCGAGGGTCTATCGGTCGATTGGGTCTCGAGAAATATTTTCTGGACCGACTCTAGCAAGACGACGGTAGAAGTTGCCAATCTCGAGACGAAGAAACGCAAGGTCCTCGTTTCCGATGGACTGGTCAATCCTCGAGGAATTGCTGTTCATCCTTACCGAGGGTGAGTCTTTTTCCACTTCCTCGCCGAGTACAAAGTTCCACGGGAAGGAAAGTGATATTATAAGAAAGTCGATATCTGTCGCGGCAGGAAAATATTTTGGTCCGATTGGAACCGAGCCTCACCGAAATTGGAGTGGGCCAATGAGGACGGTACTGGCCGTGCAATTTTCCTTCAGGGCGAGTATGTCAAGCTACCGAATTCATTAAGTATCGATTGGTCCTCGGACGAGCTTTGCTGGGCTGACGCTGGCACTTTCACGATAAGTAAATATCCGGCTAATTTCTCGAAAAGCAATTTACATCCCTTGCTGATCCAGTGATAACGCTAATGCCAAAAATGTTCAAACGAAAATTTCAGCCTGCATCGAGATCGACACCAAAGAGATCAGTGTAGTAGCCAGCCAACTTGCCTATCCCTTCGGTCTGGCCATCTCCCAGAACCATTACTATTGGACCGACTGGAAGACGTAAGTGACCAAAGAGACGAAATTGTCCTTAAATCCATTAATGCAATGCTATCTATCTCACCGTTGCTTGCCTCTTACTCAAGTCACAAGATCGAGGTAGCGATGAAACACAGCGGCGAGAAGAAGACTTCGATATCGGTACCTCCCGGCGGGAGCGGTAAATTGTACGGAATAGTCGTGGTGCCGGAGTCATGCCCAAGAGGTAAATCAACTTTTATTTCAAGATGGGCTACATCCCCGCGAGAAATCGATTACCAATAAAAGTCGCTCCAAAACGCGATGAGATTTACAGCCTGGCCGATACTTGGAGGTAACATGTTGCTCTTGTTTCATGACAGTGACCAATGTCTGCCAGTACGATCACGGAAAGTGTAGCAAAGATCAGCTTTGCCTGCCGGACGGACAAGGAGGTAGAACGTGTGCCTGTGCGGACGATGCAGCAGGAGCTTGCACCGACAGCCGTTAGGCTTTCTAGTAACATCGAGGTTCGACTGAAGAATGGGCCGGGTGACCGGCAAGAGTGCGCACTGGCCTTCGCATCGAGCTACTGTCACCAGTACCCACTAGATCAAGTGTAAATTATAACATTATTCCTAAGACAGAAAAAAATAGCTATCATCGACATTATTGAGTAACATCTTTTGTATCTACTAGAGAGGAGCCGCGGGCAGCCAATGCGCCTCGCCTGCATACTGCCGCGGCCGAACACGCTCGTTATTTAATAAAATCCCTGGAAATTAACAAAAGGCGGCCATTTCTCTCTCTCTCTCTCTCTCTCTCCTCGCTTTTTACTATGAAGCCTATTAGCGGATTTTCATCAGATCGGGTGAGGTCGAGGAACGTTTCAGGTAGCATAGGGACTCCTGAAAAATTCACCCTGTTAAGTGGCGACACCGGCGAGTACACTCCGAACTCCCCGCCTCACTTTTATCCGGCTGAGCCAGCAGAGAAATGATATTCTACGCCTGGCAGGGCATTTCCACACCTGGCATTTATTCGAAAGAGCGAACCGGCTGGCGTTCACGCGGCCGTGCGGCCAAGAGGGGTACGAAGCGTAGAGCGTAATAGTAATAGTGCATTAATACGTAGATTGCCACATATGAAGAGAGTAAAAGCTAGAGTGTTGAGAGAAGAGGAGCATGGAGTATAATCGCGATAGCGCTAAAAGCTCTGCAAGAAGAAGCGTCCAATTATGGGACGTTCATTGTCCCAGTAACAGCAGGCAGTTGCATTTAGCTTTGACTCTATTATCATAATAAGCAAGCAAAGGATCCTTGGTGCCGGGTGCGGCACAGAAACCGGACTAATAGTCGAGCTAATCGGAATTTACAAATACAATTTCTCCCGAGTGCGGCGATCAATTACTTTTCACGGTGCGCGTCGAAGACACAACGTAGAAAGGACTCTCTTCTGTGGTTTAAACCGGCGCCGCTCCACTCTGACATTAACGTACAAAGAGTCCTTTCGCCAAGGAAGCCTGGCACAGCTATTAATTCGCTTGGTTGTAAGCTCTTGGAATATAAGATATTTAATTGGACGGCGGACCGCAAAAGTCGAGGGTAGTGTCGCGATACAACGAGAACAGAGAATCGGCAGGAAGCTTCAGAGGGAGAAGATAAGACGCCGCGCCGTAGTCGCGCCGCCAGCCGATGCTCGGAACCCGACAAGGAACTTGGAGTTCTCTCTCTAACTCTGGCGGCTCGAGTTCCAGAGACAAGTATCTTTAGGCAATGTGTCTCTGAGGACTCTTCTTTTCTCTCGGTACTCTCCTTTACTCACCGCCTTCCCCGCCCACTCTTCTCCCAATGCATTCTAGATTCTGCAAATGGAAGAAAAGCATACCGCAAGTACCCTTCAACCATCCTTCAAGTTAACTCTATACTTTCGCTTCGATCAATTAGAACAACTTTTACAGAGCCCTCTGCTCCCATTGTCGTTACTATTCCAACCCCAACTCCAACCTCAACCCCCAACCTTTCCTCTTCTCTGCCAGCCCTCTTCCTAGCCCATTTCTCCGCTCGAAACTTGTTTTAAGAGAAGGCAGATTCTCGAAAGATACGATCTCCATTCGGCGGAAGAGGTATTGGAACACGCGACTCTCTCATTTTGGCAGCGGCAACAAATATGGAAAGTTGACAACGGAATCGATCACACATCGCGAGGCAACAGTCATTCCGATTAAAATATAACTTCCGATAACCATCGGCCAAATGAAACGGCGAGATCAGATTTGTGAATCTGCAGTGCGGAGATTGCACAACAAAACCCTGTAGTGTGGAAAAAGGAGATCAAATTGCACACAGTCGATTTTCCCTGAAGTAGAGTGAAAAACATTTTTCGTTCGTTCGACGAATAAATTTTGATTAGCTGCGGCTCGAGAGTGAATTCCGAACCAATTTGCCTTGTCCACAAGTTCCAATACAACCTCACCGTGCCTCTGTTGTTATTCAGCTGGATAACAAACATAAATATAATGAATAATTAATTTTCATGAACCAGTACTAGGTATATTTTTGAAAAGTGGTAACCAGAAAATTCATGGCTTAAGAAAAAACATTACCCAATCCAAACACCCCAATGTTTTTTCAAATAACATTGAATGCATTTTTCCTGTCACGTTTGAGAATTTTTAGAACTTTGGCCCAATTTTATACATTGCTCCAAATTGGGCGGTTCGTATACTGTTGCTCCCATTCCAGTTTATGAAAAGAATAGTTATTGTTTTAACACTAACCGTAGCGGGGTCGATCAAATGACCGGTTTCAAAGTTTGATTTAAAATTGTATATTCGTTTTTTTGTTCATTAAACTTCACGTAATTTCTTTATATGATTGAATATTTTATTATTACACTTTCATAAAAACAACGTCCATTTCGTAACCGGTCATTTGACCGGTTACGATATGGTTAGGTACATGTGAAGTGCCAGTACGGTTAATGTTAAGGATAAGTTCATTCACGAGTGTTTTGTTCAGAGAAGGCGCTCAGCCGATATCTCTGCGAAAGGGAGTGCATGAATTTTCACACTCAGTTAAGCTGGCTAATTAAAATCATCACGAGTCACAATATTCCGTGGGAGCAAAAGGGGAATGAGAGGGAGAACGAGAATATCACACAACTCTCACGAAGAGAAGAGGGATGAAGTTCGAAAACGGCTCAACGAACTGTGGCTAATTCGGATTTCAAATAGAGTTCAGCCATTGTCTTTCATATCGATAGAAATTGAACGGTAATATTTATATGGCAGGTTCAACGGAGTACGAAACCCAGAGTATTTCGCTTAATGAAACACTCATCGTGAGCGCGCGTGTGCTGTATGTAGTTCCGATACCGATTTTCTATGGATATTTTCATCAAAGTCGACAATCAAACCTCTTACCTCAATGAAACCCAAGTGGGATCGAAACAAACCTCTTTTAATTATTGCGTGCTTTCCGTCTCATTTCGTACCTCAAATGTAGGACGATTGCTTTGGTTGGAAAGGGAAAGGACGTCGGCGGCCAACCTTTGACGCGACAGTCTTTAACCGGGTGATAGCATTTCTCCGTCGGGAAATAAGTGGTCTGTGTATTGGGTAGGTCAATTTGCAATTTGCAATTTGCAAAACAGCCAATGCCTATGTCGATCAGAGCCCGGTGAATGGCCGGGTGAATTGGAAAACGTCGGTGCGCGACTGGCAGTGACGGGTACTCGATCAACCGGTTTTGTACCGTACCTTTTCACCCTCGAGAATCTCGGCCTTCTTCCCTACGTCCACATTAATACACCCTGCACATTGCTCGCCCTGCCCTTTTTAACCTTCTCCTTTCTCTCCCGGCTTCGCGAAAATTAACATCCCTGATATTCGCCTAGATTTTCCTATCTTGGTTGCGAAATAAATAAATATAGTCAAATACGATGTTACCAATGCGTAAGTATCGTATTCAGCAGTGGATTGTATCGCATCGTTGACTGAATATTTTCCACAATAAGTATCTACATAATGTCATTCGGGATTACTTTCTGAAGCTGCACAGCCTTCTTATACTTTCTGAAGGCGACTGCCACGCTACGACGGGTTTCCCATCGCAAATCTTACGGACTGCAGTGTCGCGAGGAGTAATGATATTAGAAACTTCAATAAGTCTTGAGTGGGGCTTCGCTCAGTCAAATGTTTTTGATTACACGATTGTTAAAGAGGTCAGCGCATCGCGTCGCGACGCTGCATGAGAAATATAGAATATACCCGGAAGGCGTAGCGAGTCTTTTCCAGTAGACTCATTTATAAGCGATGCTCCTCTCGAAGAGCTGGGTACCTGGTAAATAGTCGTCACATTCCTACTCGTTAGCGCTCTCGCTTTCCTATTAGCTTCGGTACACCTTGCCTGTTTGCGAATTCCTGCATCACGTTACCTTCCATCTCTCTCCCGCTCTCTCTCTCTCTTCTACCTTTCCAGGCTATAACTCTGAAACCGGCTCTGTTGTTCCTCACTCAAGCAAGGTACCGTCCTTTTATACCGTTATCGTGCGAAAGCTCCCGCGCGCTCGATCGAGCGCGCGCTCTTCAACCATTTCGCATTCGAATGCTTAATTCGCCCAGGCATCACAGGCGTTCATATTTCAATTTTATCCCTGCGTTAGTCCAAGCAGCATTTATTCAGTGGAATTTAGTGGAGCTCTAGGGATTAACTTGTGTGAGAGAAGCAGTGTATGTGAATATGATGCTCATGCTTTGGCGTTTTCATGGGAACACGGCTACGGTAATCCGAATTTGGCGCATAAGGACAAAGTGAAGATCCCATTTATATGACCGTGCAATTTGTCTATGCACAACACGAACATATTGATCGCTTGTAAGCCCGAAATAATGATCAGTCGGTTGGGAATAGCAGCTAATACGATTGAAGCGGTCAAAAGTGTTAATGTCATCGTTCAATGTGAAACAAATAATCTACTATATCCTCGTTCGAAATCAGTATTGAACACTTGAATAGCAGCCGGGGGCAATGGAAGAGAAGTTAGAGCAATATCGTATCGTTGGTAATATACTGTTTCCTAGTGAATTTGAATCGCTGTGGCTTTTATGGCCCCGTTGCTACGGCTGGCGTCCCGTTCTCATTGGAGCGGCAGCGTTACGGCTAGCCAAGCAAGGGCTTTCGTGCGGGAGAATCGCGCCGAGCTTCTATGGAGAAATAAGGGCAGGTGTCGGGCAGTTGCGCGCGAAATGGTGATCCCAATAGTCGGGCGAGTACAGCTACTAGCCTTCTATTGACTCCGCTGAGAGAGCGCAATATACTTCCAATAGTCCCGTACCGCAGCCACTAAGACCCAAGTAAACCCTTCGGACAACCCTCATTTTCCAAGGATCCGTATAGTTGAACCAGAAACAAAAAAAATTTAAACCAACTTTGAAATCTGGCTGCACTAAAAAAAGCTCGCAACACAAAGTAATACGCGATTAATGTTCAGCTTAGAACTAAAATGCGCTAAAAAGTACAAAATAATGTTAATTCTGTAAATTGATACAACTTTGCAGTAACATTTAAAATAAATTATATAGAATCTTGATGCAATACTAAATATGTTTCAGCTTTTCGCACACCGGATGTCCTTGTCGAAGTCTGTTATAAATACATTTCCCCTTTTCAGAATTCTGCACTTCTTAACTCATTAGAACTTAATAATCCGACGGTAATTTTAAAACCTTTTGTTTGGTTCGAGTAAATGATTAACGACGTCTTGCATCCTGTGATTTAAGGGTGGAATATTAGTGAGGCCGAAGAAGGAAGAAAGTTTATAAAGGGTGTTGTCTCCGATTAGGAGTTGTCAAGAATGAAGATGGGCTGACAGTAGGGTCGGGCTTCCGTCTGAGAAGGAACGGGTTGGCAGTAGCAGCCGTGATGTCTGGTGCGCGTCGAGTCGGTGAGGGTCGGCGAGGGTCGGGCAGGGGGATGCCGGGTGCCGGGTGCCCTCCTCCCTGAGTGTGATGGTGCTGGCGTGCGAGTGCGAGGGAGGGCAGGTCAGAGGAGTCGCTCGACTCTCAGTCAGTCGGCGGCCAGACTCCGCGTGCGGCGTATCATTCGCTCGGGGTATCAGTGCCCGTGTCTACATTATCTCCTGTTAGCGCTGTTGCTGCTGCACCGACTGCAACCCCCGAGATATCAAGAAAGGCCCTAGTCGATCCCACGTGTCGACAGTAGTGCTTCGTTGCTTCTCATTCAACCAAGCCTCGTGCTAATCAGTGCTCTCATACATTTTCCCTTCGAAACCTAGTTCCTCGTGTTCTCCGCCCTACCAAACCACTCTCACACTTCCTTCCCGCAGAGGCTTGTCCTGCGGTAAACCCGGAGTTCACCGATGTTTGTGTGTTTGGCCCTGCAGTAAAGTGATTTGCCCGCCGGTACGTGTCAGGGCTGCTCTCTGTGTGTCGCTAACACCGGCCTCCGGATTTCGTTTAGGCCTTCTGGAACTCGAGGTATTCGGTGATCCGAGCGATCCCAGCCTAGAGCATCGATCTAGAACCGGTGCACGCCGTCGACAAAAATATCCGCGAAAAATCTCGGCACCCGGCCAACTGGCCTCGGGCGCCTATTCCCCTACGCTCACTCTACCTTTGATAAGATAATCCTCGGAAAAACTGTCATTTACATAGAGAGCCACTCGCCCAGAAACTGAGTGAGAGAGAGAGTGAGAGAGAGAGAGAGAGAGAGAGAGAGAGAGAGAGAGAGAGAGAGAGAGAGAGAGAGAGAGAGAGAGAGAGAGAGAGAGAGAGAGAGAGAGAGAGAGAGAAGGAGAGAATTGAAGAGTTGAAAGAAGCAGTGGACTTGCAAGCTCCAGTGAGAGTCACGTTTTAATTCGCATTTTAACCTCGTAGTTTGCAGTGTATTCACTGCTCGAGCGGGACTTTTCGAATGGACACTGAAGTTTATATAGAAAAGGCATTAAACCCCTATATTGACATGGCACTGACCGCTTGGATTTCTCTTTAGTCGTTTTTCTTTTACCCCCGAATTTTTATATGCACAGCAGTCTATCAAGCACGTGCGGACTACCAGATTTTGCATAGGCACGAGGATGAGTACGGTTTTGGGATACTTTGAGAGTTTAATCTTTTGCCAACGTTTACTCGGTGAAAAATTCGCGTGCTCCAACCGCAAAGACGCTTATTCTCGACAAGCGGCTCTTCGCGTGGTCATGCATATTCAAGGGTTAAGAGTGAAAACGAGTGAATGCCGCGTTTACATGCAGAGAATCACTTGGTGAATGCTTGAGCGACTGTGCATTCTATTGTAACTTTTCTTTGGGTTACGCTCTAGCCAGATGCTCTTACTGACACAATACACCTCACAGAAAAGAGCAGTAGTCACATCAAAATATATTAGCTGACTTCAATAATTTCACGGCGATTACTTTCGCAAATCCCATTTCTTTTGATTGCTATTTAATATTTTATTCGAGGAACTCGAAGACGTCGGATTGTCTACAAATCCAGGTTGAAATATTCACAAGTTCAAGTAGATTAAACATCAAATTCCCGTCATGCATAATTCAGTATGGCTCATGAAAGATAATCGCGACGAAGACAGGAATCGAGCTTAAAGAAGAATCGGTATTACAGTCATCGACGTACGTCAGCTTGGATGAAGCCTGTTCAGTCGAGCGACCACTCTTCTCCAACTAACTCCGACTTGGCCGTTCATTTGAACACCGATAACTTGGTCGCTCGCAAAATCTAGTATCTACAATGTGTAGCATGGGCTTCGGAGCCCGATACTAGCCGACACCTGTCAACTTGTATTTCGCTCGTAAATTATTTCTCCATTGGCTTAGCCATCAGCCTTCAAATCCTCACCTTTCTCTCTATTTCTCTATTTCTCGCACCACTGTTCCGCTTGTAACTCGATGCGTTTGTCCAGCACGGTATAGACTGATATTTATTATTCACAGATAGTAGCCGATCGAAAAGAGGATAGGATTGGTGCAGTTAGAGAGAAAAATCATCGAAAACCTCGAGAGAGTCGTAGCAGTGGCGAACGGTGTTATCGTTTACCGTCCGAGTTTGCGTTTACAGTGCAACCAAGTGGCGAGAGTATACTTGCCAGTATGCAGGGCTACAAAATCCACAAGCTGCTGGCTATTTCGTGAGCCAGTAGATGAAAGTAGTAGCTAGAATTGAAAGAAAAAGGACAACGGTGGGACATTTGTAAGAAATGCAGTTGGATCGCGAGTGAAGAGTTTAATGTGGACGTGATTATCGGCAAAGTACTAGGAACGGAGAAGAACTGGAGGGAGAAGAGTACGAGAATATTCTCGGCTGTCGAAGGGCGGCTGGCAACGACTGCTAAGGGCGAAGGAAGATTAAATGAATGTTGTTACACCGGGTGCTCGTGGTGATCGTGACAGTCAAATCGCGGCACGCCAGGATCGCCCGATTTAAATTCATAAATGTACGAGAGGAGGAGCCCACAATGGTGGCTCGGCTCCCGCAACAAGTTCTACTGCTACTCGTACTCGGTGAGTGGAATGCGACTATGCGACTATCCTCCCCGCTATATTTAGGTGACTCGTTCGAATTACCCGATTTACCCTTCAGCCATTCGCCTTCTACGCTTCTACACTAATGCTACTTTTCCACTGTCTTTATGACCCTATGGATACACCCGCCCTTTTCCCCCTTCGCCACACTAATTCACAACTTTTAATTGATCGGCTCCCTTTTCCGTAATTAGGCGTCTTGTACCTTAGTTGGGAATGTGGCGGCGAAACGTTTCTCCGGCTAACTGTTTCCCCAATAACTCAGGGCTACCTACCGCACATTCCCTTAGTCCCTTCACGCATTTCTCTCTTGCCGCACCACATCACAGCTAACAATTAAGGGGGTACTTTTAGTGGAACATACCTCACCTGACCTACATTTAATATTGGCTAAAACTGTGATTTTGTTGGTAATTAATTTCTAATCTCGTTAATTGGACATGGCGTGTTTGAATTCACTCGAGGATTCGTAAGAATTTCTAATCAGAGTAAGTGGGGATCGACGTAGCACGTGATGACTTTATTCCGCGAAGATAGGCCAGTTTTTATTCTAGACAAGGTCTCTTCTGCGGTAGACACGAGCTGTTCGTTAATCCAATCGGTGCTGGTGGTGGGGCAGTAGCGCAAGAAGTGGAAGTTTAATTAAGCCGGATTACTCGGCTAGAAATGAATAAAGTTTTATCAAAAGGGATCCCACAGGTTCTCCTTTTACGTGGGCGCTTTCATTGGCTCTGAGATCAAGATCGAAAGTCGTTTTTTCGGCAGGCCCTACGAAACTCTTATCAGAAGGTAGCCTTGGTGCAACCCTCTGAGACCGCAGTAGTCTCAAAAGTAGGTGGCTCTTTATTAAGCGGCAGATATATTAACAAATTATCACGAAGTTGGCTAACTCGAGTAAGTTTCATTTTGCTCTGCTAAACATGGGGAAAGTGACGTAGGAGGTCATCGACGAGTTGCCCGACAGGGGTGCAAAATATCTTTCGCGTAGCTTAAATAAATTCCCTCTTCCCGCTGTAACGCGTCGAACTATTCTCATCGATTCGACAGGTCGAAACTATTTCCATTCTCGCATGCCGGAACAGAGCGAAATAGTTTGCACGTGGAAGTGGTGAGTTGAGGCTGAAAGTCTGCAAACCGCCACCAACATTCTTTTCTTCGCCAACCCTAAACCATTTATCACGCAAACTCGCTCTGTGCACCATCATTACAACCTTACTCTTGCTTCTCCTATTCAATGTGGAATTGCTGTTCAGTGTTTCATTCTTGAGTTTGAGTTCCATCCAATTGTGATTAGTGATCAGCCTAAATCTTGTAACAGTTTCGGCAGAGTTAGCTCTGCAACTTTAATACGAGTGCAAGTTAAATCTGTCATTTTGCAAGAGCGGCGCTTTTGCACGGACGTCTACAGCCACTCGTATTTATTTCCCGGTTTTATTGCGGCATTCTATCATCCTCAGCGACGAATGCTTCGCATCGATTTGTTCGGTGTTATCTTGACTAGCGTTCTTGACTCAGGGTTTTCAGTCCGAGAGAAAAAACGATAATCCGATGTATGGCCTGCACTGAAAGATAGAGCGAGAATAGCGGAGATCTACATCACGTTAGACGAACACATCCGCTCTTGGAGGATGCTGTCAATCGTAGCGTTAATTCGTAGGAAAAACATGCTGGTGTGAAAGGCTCGAGCTTTCCATTGGCAGGAGTGCGTCTGCCAAGTGGACTTTGACCCATTTGCATATTACAGGCAATCACAGCCTCCTTGCCTATAATTCAAATCGGGAAATAAATCACAGCACCGAGTTCCTCCCCGTCGTTCCTCCAATAAAAAGCCTTCCTCTCGTTTTTCTCTGGCTGAACTCGTAATTGTCTTTGATTTATCAGTCGGCCATTTCCTAGTCGCACACTGGCATAGTTGGCCGATCAGTAAATCTTGGCAAAATCATAGGTCTCTCTACATCATCTGCACCGCAGGCAGATGAAACCAATCACGCTCCATCATTCTCGACTATCGCGAATATTTCAATACGGTTCAATCATTTTCGTGTCAGGCTCCGCGTAATTTGTTCTCCCCTATTCAACGAGGGGACAAGCTAGTCGTATTTTTCCTAACAAGATAAAAATTGCAGGGAAAGAAGCCTAGCGCGAACGCTCTCGATCTAGATGCAGAGGCTCGCTAGAGAGGAGGCTGCGGCTTTCCCAACACAGTGTATCTTTTTACATTTTTGCGGAGTGTGTAGGCAAGCACACGTCTAAAATCCTCTTTCCCGGTAGTTGCGCGAGTAAGCACATTATCGGCTTGCAGCTTCGTTGGAGAGTTGACATGTCTATTTCGCCGAGCCAAACTACTTCGGCCTAAGTATACTCGTCTATCCTTTGACACTGACAGTGACGCATCACGTATCTCGCCATAAAGTATCGTGCGTAAGCTCAATGCGTATTGCCTTATTGAGGCATTACGAGAGTCGTTGGAATGATGCTTCGTCTTTAGAAAAGTAGGTCCTTATCATTATTTCCCTACTCTTCTATCCTTTGACAGACATACGTTATACATATATTTGTACGAGTCATTCGCATAAATATTCCAACAACTCTATGATTCATGTGTATTTTCAGTATTCCAAGTGAATTAGCGATGAACAAAAATATTTGTTAATCTGTTGTCACCGCAACACAAAGAGAAATAGCTTTTCTTTATCGCACCCGATAAACTTTGTAACACAGTAAAATATTCAAAGCTGTGTTAATTAATGTTGGGTCAAATAATAATTGCTCTTTAATGGAGTACCTTCCTTGTAGTCCGTTAAAATACTCGTTAAACGCAGTGTGTGTCAGAATTCTTTTGTCATGTGAATTATGCATACTTTCGTGTATCATTAATACCGTAAAAAGCAATACACACAGCCAAATTACATATCTTTGTAAATTTTAATGTGAATTTGAATTTAGCAAAAATCAAACAGACGGTTAATGCTTTGTTAGTTAATGCTATTATAAACAAACGATTACAATAGCTAGCGATTAATAAACGATTACAATAATCACCGAAAGAGAAAATAGTCTGAATATTAATGGAAGTAAGTGTACAAAGATGGGAATATGGAAAAGTGTGTGAAAGAGAGGGAAGACTGTTATGGGTATACATGAACCATTGGAAGTGTGGCAAGAAGGTAGGAGGCTAGGCTCACGGCTGTTCTGATGGGTGGTGGGGGTTTATCGGGTTGGATGCAGTTGTCTTCCATTTCAGAGGCTGGAGAAAAGTCATCCTCGGGAAGAATGCGCAGTGAGCCTGGGTAGGTAGGAAGGCAGGAAGGCGTAGGTAGCAGTAGCAACGCTCGGAGGAACCTAACGAAGCCGCGATCATTCTGTTTCGCGAAAGTGCTTTTTGCCAGGCCGAAAGAGAAAACGTTTTTTCTCCCTCGCTCACTCACTCTCTTTGTCTCTTTCTCACTCTCTCGTCCTCTCTCGCTTTTTCCGGCGTTGGTGGGTGAGCGCCTTCTCCTCGAAGGCAAGCGGCGCAATAAAAACGCGTCGTCGGGCCCGAGACAAAGCAAAGCGACGTTACTTTTTCAGGTGGTTCGCGTTTTCGAGTGCATGAGATTTAATGAGATGTGGGTCGTGTATCTACCAGCAGCGGGAACGAACACTTGCTGGCGCTAACTTGAAATCGAGTAGGCGGCCCTGCTGAGCCACGCTTCGAATATCAACTTTTCTTACTCCGGCTTTTCATTTTCCATCGCATTTTTATGCCTCGTCCCCGATCATAGCCGAGCCATTAAGTTCCTCGATATCGGCGAATAGTGAATGCCGTCTCGTAGAAGCGGGTGAACCGTGGCGGATCGCACGGTAATAAGATATTTATGAGCGATTTTCTTGTTAGTCGTCTCACGAAACAGCCGCGAATGGAAGTCTTCTCTAAAAATGGTGGGGTGAAAGCCGACGCGACTACTCTCCAAGAAAATCAAGCAGGAACTCATTTGCATAGAAACGAGATGAATTACCATGCTTCTCTTAATAACTTAGCCGTGACGAAGGATTCCCGGCAAGGAGAAGAACAGTGAGGGTTGGGTTTCCTATTCGATACGTCGAAGTAAATTGGTGCTCGCGATCAGTAAAACGTAATTAGGGACTGGGCGAATTTAAGGAGGAGAACAAAAGCCCGGGAAACTTCGTTATCCTTGTTACGCAATTCATAGTAGACTGGGAACTCGAACCATCGAAATAAAGATCCACCTTACGGACGAAGCTCTCCATTCTCCCCAAGAATGTTGCCTAATTCGTTAAGTTTCGATAGGGGAGAATTAGCATTCATTATAAGTTCAATGGCGAATATATAAAGGAGATGAAATTTCACATCTCGGATGCGAGCTATCGAATCGGCGAGGTTTCCGCGCCTGCTAGGATATCCGGGCACCCAGCGAACGGATTCTGCTGCGTCGGCGGCAGATAAAATCCCTTGGATTAATAGGCGACCGTTGCTTTTGTCGGCCGGCTTTTTTCCCGCCCTTTCTCTTTCACAATCAAGTTATCATTCCTTCGAATTGTTCCATTCCCGATCGTAACTCATGCCTTCGGCGAAATGCTCTGGCTCGTCGATATGCGCATTCCGAACGTACGTTCTTCCAAATGGGATCGAACCGATCCGACAAACCCATCGGATGAGTACCACTATAGCTAATTTAATTAATGGAACAAGTGAGTGACATACCTGCGCGTGTCGATATCCTATCATTTCATATTATGTAACGAACGGTGCTTGACGTAATATGATACATTCAGTGGCACAGTTGTCAAAATCGTAACACTCAGGAACCAGAAATTGTCGAGGGAAACATAACTTTCAGAGTGTTCAACTATTCATAATCCATGGAAGCCAAAATGCAAGGAATCCACACGATAGATATGATACCAACAACTAAGGGATTCCTTTAACACACAAATTTTTCGCATTTAAATGGAGCTTTCAAAACTTTATGTTAGCGGGCCTTGCCTTCAACACCTATCAAGTGGAGCCTTTGATAGGAGTAATTGCACCCGCTCGACAAGCAAGACAGCAGCGGTGAGCTTTATTACGGGATTCTTTTGGAGAGATAAAAAGCGCGACTTGGAACATGAAAGTAAACTGCGGATGAAAAACGTTGGGAAAGAAATTCACATGGGGGGGCGTGACGGTAGTGGTAAAAGGAGCACGTACGGCGACTATTTAAACGAAGGCGAGTGTCGACGCAACGGCGGCCTCGCCACGATGGTGGCAACTGTTTTAAGAGAGCGCGGTGGGAAAGGGAAAGAAAGGGGTCGAAAGCCTGGAGGCGAAATTTAAGGGCACCGCTTGCCAGCCAATTTCACGGAGATATAGAATTTGGACGGGCGTGTTTGCCGCCCGCTCGAAAGTTACGGCCGGCTATATAAGGAGGCCAGTGGATTTTCCGTGTACACATAAGACACCGTGAAAAATAGGAGTGGCGCCCAGCGACTCCTGACGAATTTACGGGTGCACTGACCCAATCCCTCCCCAACTGTACCCTTCCTACCTTCCTACCATAGAATCCGCTCGATTTTTCCCTTCGTCTTCCCATTTCCTGCCAAAAGAGGAAAGCTCACCCCCTTTCTCTGTGTCGCGCAAGGTGGCCGGCGCGACGCGCGCCCGACTGGATTCAGCATTTTCTCAGCCAGTTGAAAAAGCAGAGGAGCAAATCGACGTAGTATCCCTTGTTCAATTTGTACGGCGCCTTTGATCTGCAGTAACAGCAGCCGCGATGATCCGCGTGAAACGCGGTGCCAGCCTCGCGAGCATGTAAATAGAATCCATTGAGAGCGGCTATAGAAACGAATTGGGGCTGCACATCGCGCGCGAGCAGTCCTATTCATTGGTAGGCAGGCACAGGCACCATTGATATTGTGCCACACTGTCGTTTGCTTGGCTACGGTCGATCGAAATCCCTTAAACACGCCCGGTTTACCAGTTAAACAACGGCGTTCATTTACGGTCGCAGTGCGATTCTTTTTCCCATTTGCTTTCCTTCTCTCTTTTTCTAACTGATTCTCTCGCCCGCTCATCCTCTCTTACGTTCTTTCAATCTCGCACTTTCCCAACATTGCTTTGAAGCGGAATAATCGCTAGTCTACTCAGAGTTCCGCGCGCGGCACATTCAGATTTATTAGACCACGCTTACCGTGCAAACACATTCGCCGGGGGGGAAAGCCCGGCTAGGCCACGTCATTTCCCGAAGCGCAGCAACCCTCATCCGGCAGGAAACTTCCCGTTACAGGGCTTTGAAAACGTTAGCCGGAAAAGCTCTTTTCCCAGCTTTACCGTTGCCACGCGTCAACGAGCCCGCTATGTACACCCGCTCGAAATTCCTGCAAGCACACGCGGCCACAAAATTCCGCGTGCTTCTTCCACAAATTTCCTTGAATCCCGCAACGAGTGAGATGCTGCCGGGCAATCCTCTCCAGAACTTGAGCGCAATTTAAAAGTTTTCAGCGTTAACTGCCAGCGCTTTCCCGCAGCCGGCTTTTTAAAGTACAATTGAAAGCACGTTACATCATTTTTCCAATTACGATACATTCCGAGCCGTTTGAGAAGTCCGCCTGTAATAACCAGCTAATCGAATTCGACCCAGGATTTATTGGACAGAATTGATTGTCCGTAATAGCGCGCCCAATTGCTGACGAATCGTGCCAGATTTTACCTAGCAAATTAACGGGGGTTTATTTCAGTTGAGTGTGGGCGGCTTAAAAATTACCAACCAACGATCATCCTAGCCAAGGCTAAATGTGAATGGTATATGTTATTCAGTCGAGAGTACCCTACAGCCTAACAACGGAAGCCAATGTTGTGACATCGTGAATGTTGAAATAACTCTTGATTCCCGTAATAGCGTTTACTCTACAATAATAGGGTACTCGAGACTACCAGGACTCGTCGGCGGTAGAAAGCAGCGGATCGGCATCGTACTCCGGGACAGTCTCGACATCCTGAAAGTTACGGTAGAAAAGCAGATCGGTGAGACTGAGCTAGTTTTCAATGGAAACAATGGTACCTGGCCACGTGCCATTGCCACTATCATACCGCACTAGCATAGGAGAACTGGATATAAAGAGAAACGAAGAGAGGAAGAGAAAGAGACAGATGGCGGTGTTCCTTAAAATATCTGAATGGTGAACGAGGATGGTCGGGATTGTAGAAAAGACTCGCTCTCTCTCTCTCTCTCTCTCTCTCTCGAGCAGGTTGGCCCGGCCACGCGTCCACATGCCCCTACTCGTCTTAATGGTATTAATACATCAACCTACATTCACACGTACACCTCTACACTCGCATCTTGGACCGCTCGCACAACTGCCCAAGACGAAGGTTATTGCATGTACACGTTTTGTTAATAAACCACTCGGCAGCGCCGATCTGACCCAATTCCCCCGAGAGTTCTGGCACCGTATTGCTCTATCTCTCCCGGCCTTTTGGCCCGACACTTTTGAGGAAATGGTCCCTACACGCCGAGATCATTCGAGAGCCATCGCTCCTCTACTTTCCTCTATTTTCGTCGAGGCTTTAACATAATAAGGGAGAGTAGATGATCAAAGCGATGAGCCTTAGAATGTTCGAGCTATCATTTTTGTGGTCCCTGCCAAGATAGCATATGATACTTTGCATATTGAGGGAAAGTGAGTGGGAGAGTGTTCTGTGGGGTGGGTGAGTATCGAGCCTTTTTAAAGCGGTGCGTCAGGCAAGTCGCCGGGGCAGTCAGTGGCCGATCGGACGCCGCGTAAATTACAGCGAGCACCTTTTGTTCCCAACGCTAATGACATCCTCCCCCCTGGCGTCCTGCTGAAAATCCACCCCTTTCGGACTGGTACTCCGTTTGCTCTCAGTCATTGGCGAGACTCGTCTCTCCCACTTCTCTTCCTCTTCTCATCCCCCACTCACACACACACTCTCTCACTCTCTTTCTCTCTCTCTCTCTCTCTCACTCGTACTTATTCCCTTAGCACACACAGAGTTAAACTGTCGTGCAATGCTCGTGATGATTGGATGCTGGATGCAAGTTGCGACGATGCATTGTAGGCGCCGCAGCACGTCCACCGGTTGGTTTCAATGTTTTAATCAATGTTTGGTCGTGCAAGAGAGAACATTGGAGCGGAAGGTCAACGCGAATAGAGAGCGCTTTTTGCTTGCCAGGATTGATTCTTCGTGATCGTATTACGTTGTATCTCATAATTAGGGAATTTGAAGAACCTTTTGAAAGTTTGACGAGACCCATTGCGTTTAATACGCGTCGTATTACATACACATATTCGTTCCAGTAATTGCGGCTCACTCCTCGAATAAATCGGGTTGCGAAGAGAATGAAGTACCAGTCGTAACATGACCGATTACATTTACCTTCGAGCGATTAACTCAACTGTACTTGAACCCTAATGTCGCCGGTACGCGACTCTATTACGATTCGGGCCTTAGCCTCGCATCATTAAAGTTTATGACTCTCCGAATGTTTCAATTCACTGTGGTATTAGTTCGAAAACTGCAGTGGATTAACGCCGGGCTTTGGGCTTTGGGCTTTTGGTCCGAGAATGCAATGCGGTGGGTTACGCAGCAGCACATGGTCGACCATATCGACCAGCAGGCTTGCTAACGCATTCAATTTTTGCAGCTATTTTGCTGGGCTCACTTGCCAATATCCGGCAGCGACAATGGCGATTAGCATAATAATGCATTTCAGCGTGTCAGTCATGCAAACCTGTCAAACGTCACACCAATTCCTATAAATTTAGCATCGATGTACCTCGTGTTTTCCCGAAATGAGTCTTGCGCGCTGCATGAATTCATAGTTTCGTACTGTAAAAGCTGGGTTTGTTTGATGATGAACACCCAGTCGAGATTCTCTCTTGGATTTTCCTTTTTACACGGCATAAAAGCTGTGCGAACATAATGGCTACATCCGTTATTATAGCTCACAGAGTTCATCTTCCGAGAGAGTGCGAGCTGCAGAGTGCTTTTTTACGCGCAAACTATTTTCAATGGTTCTATTGCGCCTACATAATGATTCATAGACTTTATTCCATATGACGACAAGGGTAAAAACTGGGATGCGAAACGTTTTGCGGAAAAAAACTGTTTAACTTGGTTCAATCACCGAAATAGCCTGCAATATATTTCGAGCGGCCGGTATCATAAAGCGATGGCGAGCGTCAAACGCTACGGCACATATCGTTTATAAACATTAAAAAATCAACTTTCCCAATTGAACAAGGGTTTTGAAAGCGGCAATGAGTGAAGAGGGGGTATGGAGGGAAGGTATGTTAACTGTAGAATAGTCAGAATAATATGTGGTTCCAGGCCGCAAAATACTCGTTCCAATCGATTCAATTCATTTGCCTGACGAAGCCGTGCGCACTGTAAGTGACGCGTGACACTTGCACACGTCTGTACTCGACAAACGTTACGTAGAAATTGTGTGGTTTGCCTTTCCTGACAATCGGATTTTATTGGCACGTCCTTTTGCCCGTCCTGTCGTAGAAAGAGTCGAAAACGTTAGAGCGGATGAAGTCTGCCTTAATTGCGATGGGATCATAATTCAAGAATGGCCCGTTCTGACGCTCGACAGGCTGGAGTAGAGTCGATGGGATTTCGCTCTTCGCTTCGTTCGACGATACTGGGTGCTAGGTAATCGACGGTACTCTCGAAATCCTCTCCAGTCACTCCTCATGCGTGAGCCGGATAAAGGATCACCTTCTGCTTTAATCGGTCCATGCAGCTGGCTACCAGTGAAAGCTCAAAGTCCTAAGCCGGAGCGAACATGTCGCTTCATACCGCCCGGGATTAGTTATCCCTGATTAGTGGGAAAAATCAAGGCACAGAGATAAGATCCTCCAAGTGCCAGCTTTGCGATATTCACTGAGGTCGCTCTTTTTAAAGAAAGACACGTTGATTATTCGACCTCTGCAAAACCCGACTCTAAAGAGGCTTGACATTGACGGGATCTTGAAACCTTTGCTGCTTGGAACGCTCACTAATTAAATCTGATCGTAGAACAATGTTAAGAGTACATGCTCTGTTGCACAAGATAGAACCTGATCTGATTCACACCCTCGCCATACGTGTTTTGATATTCTGCTCTTATTCTTGATAAAGTAGCGTGTGATTTCTCCAATCTCGAACTCTCGCGGAATCTAGGGGATGAAGCTGTCAGGCGATCGATCAGCTGGAGTTCGGGATATGCGTCACTTTTTTTATGATCCTGCAGCCGCAGCCGAGGAAAACGTCAGCTGATTCGTGACAGGATGACTTTTCGATCAGCTTGCAGAGTAGTGCTTGTATTCGAGAAAAATATCGTACCGATATAGGTACATATATAGAAAACGGTTGAAGTCGAGTTTTCTTTCCGTAGAACGATGAGAACTTTAATTTGAAAGCAAATGTCATCTTTGTCAGCGACATTTGCCCGATGTTTTAGTCGAGTGTATATCTTGATATTTCTTTCTATGTTATTTCAAAGCCAAGTATCGCACGTAATGCATTTTGTGAGTGGAAACCCAGGATGTACGAACATACACGATACTGCCACTGATCCAGCGGATCATCTGTAAACAGTCGACTGACTGACACAATATTGGTTCGAGAGACTATCGTCCACTGGATCTGCCGGTCCGGTACGACTAGAAGCGCTTTTGAGTCAATCTAGCTCCGGTACTGGATAGAAGCTGTCGTCATGCTGCTTCATAAACCGTGATTAGTGATTATAACTGCTTCAACCTCTACCATGAATTTCCCTTGAACCCAGAATGTTACCATTTCGAAAGAGTTTTAGTTTTTTCCACTAAAAACGTTTCCACAACAGTGTCCGGATATAACAAATGTGCGGTGAAAACCATACAGGCTCATGCCAGGTGAGAGAAATGTTGCCTTCGAAGAGAAGCAAACAAAAATTCGACGCTTGGTACTATATTCGCTGGAATGTTGCTGGTTTGTATTCTCCTGTGAACGCGAACAATTCTTATTTGCAGATGAGAGTACAGAAATAGAGTAGATGCGATGGAAAGCCTGGATATCACTGAAACCTGTTTGACAGGGATCATAAAACTTTTAGTTTGTCGATATTACTTAGGTGTTCGTGTAACTTCAGCTATTACACGTCAATCGGTGTAACTACACTATTAACGGGAGGTCTGATCGAGCGAGGACACTCTCACTCTCGGAGTCGATAAGTGTCATCCCGTTACTCCCACGTCCATGAGATATTGGCTTGTCGGAGGTGGGGGAGAGCGTGGAACTTTATATTGGAAGAGTTTGAAAAATAGACATTCATAAAGCGGTAGTCGCCCACGGGTTGGCATTCGTATTCATCCGCGGATCCCTGGAGTTGAGTCGGTAGTTGGTTTAAATAGGTTACTCCGATAAGTCGAGGTGAGTGAGCGCGAGCACGCGTGCAAAAGCGGGCCATATTCCGCATCTGGCGCATAACCTTTTAACGTTGACTAGCATTCTAATCCCGTTTAAATAGCAAAGAACCTTTTGAGCGTAGTGCACACTTTGCCTTAAGAGGGCAAACTGTTAGGAAGGCTCGAAAACCTACGAAATATTCACACCTCTCGGCAAGGATTAGCGGCTATGGCCGATTTACATTATGGCAATATTTCCTTCTCTTAAACTTATCGTACTTCTCCATAAGAAATGTAACTCTTGTAACTGTTCATGAATTTTAGAATAGAAGATTGCACTACTGGCAAACATGGAGAGGAGATCGAGCCAGTCGGGGCTTTGATTAAAATCGACAGGACACACGCAGGCGTCCAATTCGGAAAGTCCTCTCTCGGCTCAGTGGGAATAGATCCGAGCGTGATTTCGATTCCGCAAAAAATTACTCTTTGCCGCTACACACAGGCATGTCCGATTTCGACAGTGCTGGCGTATTATCGGTATCCTTGTGCGATACGGCTTTCATTAATTCGCACTAGATAGATTGGACTGACTATCGCGCATTTCTGTTACGTCTGTTGGCTCGGCTTTTCCATCCGATTTCCATATTCGGCCCTTCTCTTACTCTCTCGCGTACACTTGCTCACGATTATCGAATCCCTTTCCGGCATTTGGTGAATCGCTTTCACATCCAAGCATTCTGGATCGGTATTGCGAGGCGAAACGGCGCGAAAGCATTTCGAGTAGCATTTCCCTCGAAATCGCTAATTACTCGCGACGCACTTTTGTTCTCGACTTCCTCTTGCCACAACTCGTATACTCCTGTCCTCTCCCTCTTGTCTCTCTATCATCGAATGGCGAAGCATTCTCTGGAATCACGATCGATCTGGTCGAGCTCGGTCATTCGCAACACACAGCCGAGAAATAAAATCCGGTTGAAACCACGCGTGAAACACAATTCGAGCACATTCCCGGTAGGGACGATTCATTGTTACGCTGAATAATAAAAGCCGGTACAAAGAAGCGCACCTGCCAATGCCGACACTCGCGTTCAAGCATTATTTATATATACGCGCCATAATCGCCAGAGCCGCCCACCAAGTATTATAAGCGGGACAGGCTTTTGTTCATTCCGGCCTGATGTAAAGTGAGCAAAATGGTGGTGCGGCGACAACCCCTGAAGAATGCACTTCCTATTTTAATCGAACATATCCGCTGTTTCATGCCACTGGGCACAAATGTCGCAGAAACAATGCTGGAAGTAGTACTTTTATTATTCAAGGAATATCGAGTGGGCCAGTTTTACGTATCGCAGCAATTCCAATTTCAAGATACTTGGTGAAGTTTGGGGCGTGCGGCCACGAAAGAAACATATTAAAATAGAGACGGTGTGTTCAGCCTGCCTCGGCGGCAGCAGCTTGCCTCGTGGAACAATGTTTGCAATACAGGGGCGTGCCTTATCAGAAAGGTAATTCCGAGCGGCTTCGGCTGGCAATATGTCGCGCCTTACGAGAATAAGCACTTTCGTTCAAAGTTTGGTCAAAGTAACTCAGCCGAGGTAGTAATTAACGAGAAAACGCGCAAGTGCTCGTCTACTATTATGCAATTCCAGCAAAAACCAAAGTTTTTCTCTATCACAAAAGTCTCAAAGTCCAGTTTCACTCATCTACCTTTTTTAACTGAGTTACATGCACAGGATATCATAATAATGTTTCATCTCACTAATACTGTACCGATGGCTACTGTCTACTCTAATAAGTTAACGCACGTTTCCACTGTTCAGAGTTTTTTCGTTAAAGCAATGCAGCCGGTACAAGGCACGAGTCACGCATAGAGGTTCCTGATGTTCGTAAAAGCGCCAACTCGGATAATACTCACCATTTTCCAGCTGGTGCATTTGAGCTCTCGTTCACAACATTCCAGCGAACATTCACAGAGCCTGTTTTCCGCCGCTTATTGTTATTATCTCGCCTGGAGAAAGTAGTCGATGGAGGGCGGCGGGAAAGGCGGTGAAGAGGGTGAAGAGGGTGAAGAGGGTGAAAAGGGTGGGCAGGAAGCAAAGCGAAAATTGTGGAGTGCAGAATTCTCTACTCTTTGTTTCGCAACCGATGCACTTTTCAGCCTGGCAGCGTTGTATCTGAAATTGTTAAACGCAATGCTGGATTAATTATCGCATTCTACGCGGCAAACTCTCTCACGCCAGGAAAATTCGTCGGAATCAGCAGGGATTGGTGGGCATCCAGTAAAAAGAAGAGCGGGGAATGGCAGAGGGAGTAAAGCATGCGAAGTGCAAGAAGTATGATTTACGTTTCAGTGGCATCATAATTCCTGCTCGTTCCAAGAAATTAGATCGGAGCCATTTGGCGCGCCGCGCCGCAGCCGGGCTGGCCTGTCCGCGATTTTACTCATACTGACTTTTCCACTGGCCGAGGGAAAAACTTGTCGGTGAAAGAGAATGGAAGCGAATACGAAAGCTTTGTCCGCCGAATGCTAGCCAACCATCTGGAGCTGCAGTCAATCTCCGCCACCTCGAAAGCCTGTAATTGTAAAGTTAATTATGGTAAGCAAAGCACTTGGTCTCGGTGGTATTTCACAGTCCCGTGACTGTGTCTCTCCCGCGCACGGTTTTCCACCCGCTTTGCTTTCCTTTGGATCCTCTCTGGCTAGCCTTATTTACCTTCAAGCTAAAACGCCCCATCCTCGAGAGACGCGAAATCCAACATCCCTTATCCCTTAAGTACCCAAGAACTCAAACTATGCGCTGAGAATACCACGCTCGTTATTAACATCCCTTCTACTAAAAGCGAGTTGCATACACATGTACTTCAGATCTACCCAAATTACGGGCCACCTGTATGAGATAATATCGCAAAACCACAAGAGTAGGATGATAGTGATTTTTGCCAACACCATTGGGTGTCTTCGATCTTCAGTGAATGCTGTTAAACCCCCATAAATCTTCATCGGCTCGACATTCTAAATGACAGGGTCTGGTTAAGCTAAAAGCGAGTGATCCACCTCCGACACTCCAGTTCCTGGGTACTCCAGATTGCGTGTGAATTACTGGCGGGGAAAGTTTGCTGACTCTTCTTCACCTTCATCCTGCATTCAGGAACACTACATTTTCCTCTGGTTCGGGAAGGGCCTTGGCCCTATGGCTCACCCACTCTTTCTCCCTGGGAACTCGAACTTCCTACGGCCACCGGAAGCTTCCTCGCATGGGCCGCGCGTCCCTTTATGAAACCGACCAACTTGGTATATAATGCACGTCTCGTTAGAGAGACAAGACGACCAAGGCAGGGTGCGCGAGATGAATAAGAAAGGGCCGGTACCGTCAGCCGGAGCTTCACCTGCCCACCGCCCGAATAGCCTGTACTTCAAACTTGTAAGAAGCAAGTAGCTACTTCCGTGGTACAATAATGTCATGATGGCTCGCCACTTTCGGGAAAAGAGCCTCTCACTTGGAAACTTCGAGCCGGAAAATCTTTCACTCCGTCGCGCGCGTCGTATACACGATCGATCGAGTAAAGAGTCGATGGACATGCACTAACTCTGATATCTCATTAAGGAAAGTGAATCCATCGAATTCCTGATAGTTGCGCAGGATCATTCGCTTCGGCATTTATCCCCTAAGTTTCTCACTAGTTGGTTTCCGTATCGCAGTCACGAACTTATAGACAATTGGTGTTGGTTGCGGTAGTGAGAAGCTAGGCATTTCAGGAGTTTCCTGCATAGGATACCAACTTCATCTAATGCAGTTTGAGCCAAGCATTTGGCGGCGTACTTTCCATTCTACCGATGGCTTCTCCCGTTGAAAGCAGTTGATTCTTAATCCCCGTGCGTAGGCTTGTGTCTGCTTTGGCTTTGGCGGGCGTGAACCGTGCGCGGGATTATCGATATTGGAAAATACCTTGGAATACCAATAAGCGCGCAGCAAGGCAATCGTCCCTCGGAGCCCCAGGGTGTCAGGCGCGTCAGGCGCCTCGTTTCTCGATGTGGGTGCAATAATTTCTAGAGCGCTCTTCGACTCTAAATTTAATATCGCAATGATCGAGCAGACGAGCACCGTCATCTTGGCTGATTTCGCCGGACAGCGAATTGCTCGATTCGTAGTGAAATTCCTGCCAATCTATTATCCTTCTGGCTGTTCCTCAATTTCGTGCGTGTCGAGTGTCTAGAGCTGTTGTCTTTCACAATATTTTTCAGGAAATTGATCCTTCACTTCTTCCAGATGGTAGACGAATTTCGCCGGATATTGGAGAGTAGTGTTAGCCCCTATTATTCGTACCAGGGTGATATCAAACGTGGCCTGGCTCGGTTGGGTCGATGCATTCGCGCATAATAGTCCAGTGAGAATATAAAGTTGGTACGTGCGCCATTCCCAAAGTACAATCATGTAACATACACCCTTGTATATCATAGCAATTACACGGGGAGACATCGTATCCTGAAATTATCGTAGTTGCGCAGAGGCGCGCATAGCCGTATATACGCGAGAGAGGACAGAGAGCTCAATTTACAGGGTCCTGCATTATTTGCACGACTCCGGAACTCACATGCGCGCATAATGTAGTTTTACGGATGAAAAGATACTACCTAGCACATTACCTTGCCAGACTTGTCCGGGCTCGTGCTTAAGCTTGAGCTCGTAGCCTGCAAAGGGTGAGAGAGTGGAGGCGGCTTCTTCCTAAGAATAATAGAGTGATGCAAGTTCGGTCCAACTGTGTGTTGTATTCCGCCACGGTGCGCTACAGTTAGAGTTAGTACGAGTTTTTCGGGTAATTAGCCTGATGGACGGCTGGGCATTCATCAGCGTGTACCTACTTGGGAGAATAGCCTAATCAGAATCTCGGGGATGAGCTAACACGTTCGAAGCGTTTTTCTCCCCGTATCAGTGCCCGCAAACGAGCTCCTTTATGGAAATGAATGATCGGCTGGTCGCCATGGAAACGAATTCCGCTCCTGCCGAGCGCTTTTTCTGGAGGATTGCGCCAAGACTACATTCGCTTATATCTCCCTCTATTCCTCTCCATGAGTAGATTCGCGGCTTTCTCGTCCGTGTTTAACAAGAACGTTCACACGTGGATTCTGCACGGGCCTGACCAATCGGCGTATCTCTACTGGGATGGTCATCATAAAGCTGATGAGGCTGATAACGTCACTGAGACGGACGTGTATTAGTCCGAACTTGCATCCGATTATTCAGACTCGTGGCCCACTGTTAACTGCTCGCAGCGTCAATGGAGCCTGCAATCCCGTCCGAGCCAATGGACCATCCTCCTCCCAGAGATTGCATCTCAATTTGTGCGAACTGCGAGAGCCTATCAGGGACACTCCTCCGCTTCTCCTTCGCGTCTAAGGACAAGCATTCCACGTCGACCAAATATAAATGTAATCCGATAGTCGGTGATCTTCCGATCTTGGCAGGAAAACCTGCTGATCGAGAAAAAGATTCGAGGCAATGACATCTCTGTGTGCCATGGATTCTGAGAGACGTATATTCCTGCCAAGGTTTATTTTCTCTGCTTTATTTTCACTATACTCTTCAAGATCCTACTGATTTAATATGGAAGCTAGTAGATCGAGCTCGGAGATCAGTCTCGCCGTCCAGCAATCTCAAGCTATCCTGTTTGTTCAAGCTAGACAAACATAGGAGCTTCGCAAACTGAGTTTAATGATGTTTACGATTATCAGGTGTAATCGATGCTAAGTCAACGCTTGGGAATGGCAAGCGTCTCGAGATGTTCCCGTGGGGGCTAACAATTCATCCGGGTCACTAGCTCGAATTCAAAATGAATACCAGGAATTCCGTGCGCACAATGACTAACACGGCATATGCATGCCTGGCACACAACTATTCAATGCATCCATTTGGGCGCGCTTATCGCGGTGCGGGAGGGAAGCGGATGAGAGCCGGAAAATATTGTTAGCGAAACTTCCGCTGAGAGTGCCAAGCGACGACGGCCGGGGGCTGCATTATTTCGTGAAATCTGGAGTTCCCAGTAGGCACGTACTGAATTTCTGGATTACCATCGCGACGTTTACTGCGCGTATTTTCCTTGGCAACAGCTTGCAAAGCCGTGCACACCCCCCTTCGAATTGCGAGGCTTCTTTAACAGGCGCGGCAGCCGACTTTTCTCATTGCAAAGGCATTTGCAATCTGGAAAGACTCATTTTTCTCATGAAACATATGTATATGATTCGCAATCGCGGAATTGATAGTACTGGCAATGTGTGGTTTACTGATATAGATAAAGACTTCGTATATGTGAGACTTTTCAAATGACTTAGATGAGTTCAGGATTTCCACCGAAGGAAGCTGAATTCATTGTAGAGTGACGGATGGCTGCTTGTCTTTCACGGTGAAGGTATATCTACCCCTTGGCCGAATCGAGAGACAGATGACTTCACCTCGAGTGTGTATGTGTGTGTGTATAATGGAAACAGTGCGATGCATCAGCGAGTTTCCACGTAATGTCACGTTTCTGTTCGCTGTATGCCACACGTGCTATTTCTGGGATTAATCCTGACATTCTTGTGCTAGGAAAATTCGTGGAATCCACAGCGTAATAATCAAGATAGATGTTACGGTTTTAGAATCGATAGGAATGAAGGCTACGACGAAGAGTATTTGAAAGGTGAGGCCACAGAAGAGGTGGGTCTGAAAGCACAGGGTGCTTCATGGTGGGTAATTCGTAGCAATCTAAAGTGACTCGGCATGCCGTGCTTCGGCTTCGACTCCGGCTCCGTCCCAACCACAGCCAGGATTAATCGGTTGGATGTGCTTGAAAAACGCGTTGAAGAAACGATCGGGACGATTCTCGACTGCTGCTGGCTCAGAAAAAGTAGGCAACCTTCGCAGACCGTTCCTTTTACTTCCTGGAAATACTTTCAACCCATCTTCCTCGGAAGGGAAGTAACTCGATTCTGATTACTGAAAAGTCGGGCAAATCACTACGAAGTAAGTTATGTATTTTCCGTGGTGCTCCGCTTATCTACAACACACTTTCTCAGCTAATCCATCTTAAAGCTTCTATTCTCGCAGCGGAAAGCGTTTTTAAACCTACAGCTGCAATTTTACACTCACACAGCCCGCTAAAGAGATAAAGAGTTACGAGCTATTCGTATAAGTACAGCGCTGAGAAAAATAAATGCAACCGAAGAAAATGTGTTTAAAGCTGTTTGAAAGAATCAAGAGTTGATTCGATCCCATTCGGTGGGAAGCAGGTACTGGAAAAATAGCAAAAACGTGTTTGTGCGGAGGAAACATTTGTGAGAAGCACCGTTGGATTATAGTTGACATTGAATATAGCAAATGATAGTGGATCGCTTGAGCGAATTATGAGTGTAATACTGGGCTATATATATCTTAATTAATGGGACTGCCATGACACGGCATTTCTCGCGCTTCTGAACCATTTATCGCGTACGTTGGCTTAATTAAAACGAACGAAACGCGGCGCTCATTACCAGAAATGTAATTGCATCTTCGTACTTTTGGCAGGCCTGTTTATTCACTGTCGCGTTGGAAAATACGTTTTTATCCTCATATCATTAGTTCGGCAGTCTTGAAAGCTCCTATGCAACTGTTTTGTCATATTGCCGAACACTCTTCCATTTTAATCAGTGTATTGCAGTCTGGTTCAGCCTGCAATCTCTATTGAGGTTCATTAAAATAATACTATTATTCAGGACCAGTTCTTTTCGGAGTCTAATTTATGACATTAACGAAGTGGTCAAAATTTGACAGGATTTATTTGCCAGGCAAGGGATAATCGACAAATATAGGTGTCCATTGTGTTTGTCAAACTAAATTATAGAAATTCGGTGGCGTTCGTAGAATGGTGTCGTTGGAATATTCGATCTGCTCGATAAAATATGCGATATTCCGGATTATAGGGTTTGGTGCGTTACGGCAAGCTCGTCACGTCGTCGCATAATTCGTTGAAATTGTTGCACCAATTGTCTGGAGCCCCGAGCTGTAGTACGTAGTGGATACTGCTGTTGTATCATGGTTCCGGGGGTGAAAAGGTCACGCAGGTGAATAGCGAAACAGTTGCCTTGCTGCTAAAGTAAATGGAGCCGCTCATACATGAGCTTTTCGGGCCAAGACGTCGCTCTGTTCCTTTGTGCGCGAGTCCAACCGCTCTTCTTCCCTTCCTAGAAATGAAAGGCTAGCCAGCTTAGCACATCAGAATTGCAAGCTTCCACGTGGTTTATCGGTGAAGTACTTCGATCAAGTACGAGCGAGAGGGCGCAATGTTCAATGAATAGAAGCGGAAGATGGAATTTAGGAATCTTTCTTGAAGGCGGCGATAAAAGTACGAGTGAAGTAAAAAGAGTTGGTGATCGCCGAGCTAAGTTCTCGATAGGTGGCCGGGTAATAAAAATGGAGTTGTCGTTGCTAGCGTCGTGATATCTCACGTGGGGTACGCCCGCCGCACAGGACGAACCAATGATGAAAGAAGCGCGTGCTATTCCGAGTTCGATAAAAATAAGTGCTCTATAATAATCCGACGCCGAGTCTTTTCCTTCTCGTTCGTTTTTAGCTGCGGATATACTTCCATTTCGTTCAATAGGAATAAATTTATTTCATGAGAGACAGTTTAATCTCCATTACGAAGTGGATGGGTCAAAACATACAAATTTGTAATCATGAAATAATTAGGTACCAATAAAAGCCGTTATTTTTCATGGGTTCTAAAAGGGAAAACAGTCTGTTTGTAAGGTAAATGCAATATTCACGGAGAGAATTTTTGTGGACACGAGTAAACTCGAGCTTTGCGATGAGCCGGATGGTGACGATTATTTATTCACGGCCGGATGGGGATACGGGCATTGTTTTTGTCAGGCAGGACAAATGGTCGGCACTTCGCACTGGCGACGTACCCCTTACCTCCTCTAGAGCTACACAGTGAAATTGCTCGAGCGCCTCTCTTGCGACAGTTGACCTTTAATTAACGACTACATGGGCGTCCCTATTTGGTCATTTTGGTCACTCATAAACTTTGCCTTCCTTTGCCAATCTTGGCAAAAGGAACTACTATATCACGAAATACTCGATTTATAAAGAATTCAAGAAAGTTAGGAAAACTTTAAAGGATTGCCGAAACATGAAGAGATATATCGTTGAACAGAATCACATAAGACTGCTCGTTCTAGCGCGTAAATTCCAAGGATCGGTAACACATAATTTCCTGGGAAAACAGAAGGAAGCTCTTAGCTCGCACTCATCATTCAAGTTTGCAGTAGCAGGTAAATCCAGCATTAAGGAGAGTGGCCCGAAATTCATGTTTCAGGTTCTCAGTCGGCAGAGCGGACTACGGTGGTAGAACAGGCGCGTACGAACTTCCTCATACTCGAGCTAATAGATTTAGTGCACATGTGCGTTCGGTTCGGGGGCCGATTCCGGTACTAGAGCCTCGGCTGTCTAGTGGCACGAGGAAGGGACAATAGTTCCATATAGTACGCGCGCCAGCACGATACACATTTGAGCCGGTAATTAAATATCCACGGTAAGATCTTACTGGTAGAATTAACTGTGGCGTAGTACCACCAACGAAATTGCATGTCGGGTCAATACCAAGCATACAGGCGCGCGTCTGCATAAGCATGCCTTTACGGAGGCTGTTAAGTGGAATTGAAGTGCACCCCTTCTCGGTCTAGTATACGCACTGCTTAAAACGAGTGGTTAATACCGTCGTGACTAGCTCTGCTCTACCAATTGATCGCTCTAGCTGCCTTTTCTTTCATATACGGTTCGCTCTAGCTTTCGATCTCTGCACTCTTCAACTCTCTTCTAGAAAATACGCTCTGAAAGGAAAGGCTCTCCACGATCATGGCAAACGTTTCTACTGGATGCGGTGGATGCTTCTGTCTTGTATGGCGGGAACTGTGTAGGTGCGAGCAAACCTGGCCATCTATCTTGGGACGGATTATCCGGCTTACTGGCGAGCATACTTCCCCTTTCCTCGCTTTACGGCGAAACTTTATTGAGATGTACGTGTACTCTGATAATGCGCGATTCCATTATTCCGCTGTGGTCCTCATTCTCGTGGAAGATCGACCGAATTCATCTGGACATTTCGCCACCTACCACCCCGCTCCCGTTACTTCGCTTCTAGCCCTTAGTGTGAACTCAACCAGCTGAGAATGGAGCAGTGTGCTCCACCGACTTTTATTACTTCACTCGACACTACAGCTTGAAGCTATTCCAAATTCGCGATCATTATTGGAACGTTCCTTTCTCGTCCGTAAAATGAAATCATTCACCAAAATTTGTCCCCGACTGGAAAAGGATCCAAGCAGAAAACCTCTAATGAATTCGGACCGGTAATTGTCCGGTCGCATTCTGCATCTAATCTGCCTAATGATCGTACTTGCTCGAAATGATATTAGTTTCACATTAGTAAGTTCAGCACGAGCGCAAAACGCCCGGTACTATAAATAATTACAGGGACTCCCGAATGCTCGGAATCATAGTAACCAATCCCAGCCAGAAATACCGTGCAGAATTAGCATAATTTTGATGAGCGACTTCTGCAATTGATGTAATTGCCGGCGAGAGCGCCAAGTGGCTTATCATTTAGAAGTGTTCTACGTTGTGCGCATGACTGGAAACTATTTCTACTAATGTATAAAGGTAGCGCATAGGACAACAACGGAGCTGTCCCCGCATTCCCTTGTCCGGTCTACAAAGATACTATTGTTGTTTATCAGTACACTGTGCCGTGTAACAAGTTCCCCGAGGCTTGCTTATATCTTCAACAACTCGAGTTGGACGAAGCCATTGTGGTTACAAAGCAATACCAAAGTAACTGTTTATGGCTAGTTAGACACTGAGAACTGTCCGAGCGAATAGAAATACAATCGTATTTCGTGGTACTAATTACTTTTTTAGACGGTTTTATTTAAGTCAATATCTCGGTCTTACTCAAATCTTGAAAGCAGTATTTGACCCACTTCTACCGAGCAGATTTTCTTGAATTTTTATACACATATCTATTTGCGGTGATAATACAATGTTATATGATTTCATGCAAATACTCCCAGCAATATAAGTTTCTATGAAAAGGTCTTACAGAGCAGAAATCAAACAGTGTTACGGTACGTATGTGCACAGAAATTCAAACTGAAAAGAATATAATGTAAACGTTAAATAGAAATCTTGAGGCTTACAAGATATTATATAAGTGTTGCAAGATCGGCGTCGAAAGTCCTAGCGAATATAAGAGAAAATGTAAAAGATAATTTCAAAAAAGTGTACAAAAAATTAAGTTACACGATTTTAGTAAAATGCGGCAAAAAGTAAAAAATAATTTGCTTAGCGATCACATTATTCCTGGTAATATGCGACTAATTAAATCGTGTGCCAGCCATAAATGAAATCCAACCGATACAATTACGATCATCCCACGATTTTTTGTGGTAATAAATTTCTCTTTGGCGAAGCATTACACCAAAAAGCCAGTGAACTTCTCTTTACAGCTTTATACTAGCAAGGAATCGGTACGTTTGCACAGTTTTTGATGCATAAATCCAGTTATTATTATGGGACTTCCTTCTGGGAAAATGGAAAAAAGACCCGTGTTGTGTCGGGTGGATATAATAGCAAGGCAAGCTGTACAGATTGCTCCCGCGCGCTACTGGACTTCCGGCAAATGTTGAATTAGCGGCAGATGTGCATCGGCAAAAAATACTCTCGACAGTTTATACAATATATACTACTGCTTAGGAGCGCTGTTGGTCATATGTATATGAGGTTATATATGAGTGTGTATAACCGGCTGTGTTATCGCAATAATTTGATACTTTCATTGAGCCGCGCAGCAAACAACAAACGCTATACGTATATGCCACGTGCCGCTGCAGAGTTTAAATCGTCGAGGCACGCGAACGTCGCACTTTTGTTTGTTTGTTCAGTAATGTTGTTTTGCTGCCTTTAAACTACAGCTGTGCCTCTATGAATATACAGCCGATCGCTCGAGCGATATGTGTACAGATAGCGACGTATGTACAGATATAATTCTGGCCAGTATTGTATCAAGTATATCGAGACTGGCGGAATTGGGTTGGAATGTGACATCAGCATGTTCGTACTTCGCCCTTAGAACAGACAAAAGTTCGCTCGTTGGACACTGTTTTAACGCAGCAGTACAAACAATTTGATACATAGAAAACTAGCAGACGACGGTGATTTGAATCTGGTCGATAACCGTTGAAAAACTTGGAATTGCAAAGTAGCCATGCGTTGGACGCCTAACGAGCTGTTTACAAATTGATCGGATGCTTTCAAAGAGACGGAGAGTGCAAGAGCGACAGAGCGGTGAATTTCAAACAAATCACTTATAAATACAGCGAGTGTACAAATAAATATTAAATAAATATTCATTGCCATCGGTCCTTATATCAACGATAATATTCGATCGCACGCGTGCTCGCGGTTTTAACTGCGTTGTTTGGTATGTTTCCATAACATGCTTTTAGGTAGTCAATACGACTATGAAACGAATGTACCAACTTGCGAGAGAACACAACCTGAAAATTAATCCTCCTCTATCGATCTCGCTACACGGGCCAACAGTCCACGCCGCGCCGCGCCGCGCCGCGCCGCTTTAATTTGCTCCCTATTCCGCCACTCGGCGCGATACGCCCGGCAAATCAAGTGTCGAGGCGCAAGTTTAATTACAGTCGAAGGAGAAGAAGTCTCACCGGCGTTCGACGGACGTTTGGATCCATGAAAGTAGTATAGCACGTCGAAGAAGAGAATGCTGATTGGCCTATCAGCGTAGTCGGACGAATGAAGGAACTAATTGCCAGTGGCTCTGAATTGTCCATAAAGTCGAAAAAGCCCGAGAGGAATCGGATACACGGCCAGGCAATGCCACCATAAATCACTTCATGCAAATGGGATTTTTGCATCCGACGATTCACAACGATTTTCTCTCTCAGCTAGTGTTCGCACCAGTTGTGTACATGTTCTCGTCTCAAGTCTGCATGTTCACGGTAGAGCAAGCCACTCTCTTTGCACCCGGCGCGATTTCTATGTTAGTACAAAAACTTTGCCCCGCTCGCATCCCAGTAGGAAAGCTATACTTTCCTCGGGTTCCTACCAGGAGACAGTTTTTCATGGCTAAACTGGAGAAGGTAGCAATGCTTTAGCCAGTCCCGCGCAACCCACCCCTCATCCTTCCACTGTCCGGGTCAACTTCTCCTCGTAGTTCCTACTAAGGATTGAAGAAACTGGCAAGATAAGCACCCTCCTTCTGAATTATTAACCTTTTCAGTCCTGGAAAAGCGATTATATGTAATGAATGGAGTTCAGCCTTTGAAAAACATCATTTGAATATAAATGTGTGTTCGAATACAGTTTCATGAACTTTTAATACAACCGACATTCTCTGCAGTATAGAAACTAACAAAATGTACGAAGATAGGAAAAGGAGGATAAGAGTTTAAAGGGAATCGCAAAAGGAGAACAGACACGCAGAAATACATTCTTTATCTATGGTCCATTCAATCTCTTTATTTTTCGTCCCCGTGCCAAATTGGTAGGCTTCTTATCTCTGATGGGGGGAAACATTCTTTAGAATCACTGTTTAAATTTCCCTTATAATGTTGTTTAAGTTGCCCAATATTAAACAGTATTATACGCAAAATGTCAAAATCAAAATGACTGTGTATCATATTATTATGCTCTTACTCGCCATAAAACGTAGTAATGGAACAAAACATACTGGAATTACGAATTCAAAATTCTGTATTGATATTCTGATAAAATATACATACAATACTTGCTACACTCGGTTAACAACACATGTATTAATTGTGTCCTTTCAATATTTATGTATCGGGTTGAATTTGGATTTATAAAGAACCTTTTGAATCAAGTATTATTAATTAATTGCTGTTATTACAATACCAAAATGTGCTGAAATAATATAAAAATTCGTATAGATCAGCTTTCATTCATAAAAATCATTTCAATAAAGCAGCGTGGTTAATTTATTGCCGAGGTGGCACCAGAAAAGCGATCGCTTCACCAAAAGGATCCATACTGGCGCCACTGTCACGTGTACGCCGTACTTACTTGCTTGGCGCGGAACGCTATTTTGCGTCTCTCGAAGCGTACATATAACTGGAGTATAGAAGAGAGGATCAAACGGGAGTGGTGTGGTTTCCGGTACCACAAGTTCTACGAAAGCAACGAGAGTCCTAGATGAAAATCCAAAGGAGATCTTCGATCGTAGGTGGAGTAGACGACCCTCTCACCAGCACGTGTCTCAGCAAAATGTAGGAGAATATTGTCGAAAACTAGTAAGAATAAATGTGGGTAAAAGGGGCAGGCATTTGTGATAGTAGGCAGGTTGAAAAGATAAAAAGGACAGGGGCAGAGGTCGGGGCAGGAAGAGGTTGCGCGGTGCGCGTGTGGAGAGCGAGATATATTTAGGAGTCGAGCATACCGAGCATTGTCAACGATTTCAAGCTCGAACTGTGGCACGCTGCAATACTCGTGGAAAACGCTTCCATTCGAGTTGCTCTCCCTGGGCGGGATTTTCCTCTCCAGTATCGCCGAAGAATTAGAACCGCTTACGGTTCACTCGCCCCGCTTCCAGCTTGTATTCCGGTGTAACGTTGCTGAAAAAAGAGCCAGTGGAATTCAAGGATTACAGCCCTGAAACAGCTAGGAAAACGTAATTGCTTATATCTCAAGTGAAATCGTATCCAGCAAAAGTCAGAGAGTGAAAGCGAAAGAGAGAATGGGAGAGGAAGAGTATGAGAATCACCGAGACAAAAGCTTTGTGGGAAACACATGAGTGCTCTGTTCTAAGGACTCGCAAGCAACTCAGCGAAGTCCATTAAATCTTTGTGCAAGATATATCGTAGGGAGCTTCTGCCAACTTCCCTAATTTCTCTTTCTCACCGTATCCTCTCTCATACCACACATAAGTTGTTTTCTAGCTGATCTTGGAAGTCAGATATCGCGCGCAGTAAAATCCTACTAAGTAAATCAAAACTTGTATTCTTCCTCCATTCGTACAGGATTTCACTCTAGTCTTCTTCTGAACACAGAAAATGATGTAGCGATCTTCCTTACAAAATTACCGTGGCTTGCGGTTCTTCAGCATAATGGACAAATTAATACTGTATTATGCGTAGGGCTTCGTTCAATTAGCATATTGCAGAAATGCATGTTAATACCCATTAATTAGAACAGCGGTAACAAATACCAGTATTGGATCAGTATTTGAATCGAGTTCGATAACATTTCATTACATTGGTTAAGTAACCCACTGACGAGTGGTAACTAGAGCCATTCCGGTTTCCAGTTCGATTTCACGCGCTCCGCGGAATTTGGATTATAAATCGTAGTCGGTGAGAGTTCGGGAGCGGGCAAAGTCAGCGAAAAAGATAGATGGCGCGGAGCAGGAAAGACGGTAGGTGGAGTTTCAACAGAGATTTGGCCGGAAGAGATCTAATGTTACGATCCTTTCGTTCGATTCTGCCTTACTGGCTTCGAGCCCGCAGCCTCCTCCTCGGAAATGTCCTCCCACTAGCCTCCTTCTCGAACTCACTACGATTCCCTGCGGCTTCCTCTTTCCCAACACGCTTCTACTCTCCTCTATCCCCTAGAAAATAGTAAGTCCTACATCCGCCGGAAGTTTGATGGATAAGATAAACTCGGACTGACAAAAGGGTCTCTCCATAGGAAGGGAAAAGTGTGGCCCGACGGGGGAAGTATTAAGCAGCGATCTTAGGAGTGCTACTGGGACTCGCGCTGAAACTCGAGGCAAAAACATTTCTAGTCGGCTAACCGGTTGCGGGAGGACGCTGTTTATGGTAGAACAATATTCCAAGGAGGTGGAATCGCACAAAGCCCTCCGAGACCACCCCTCGAGCCCTCTGAATTTTCTTATTAAAGGGGGCTGCAGCCGCGGGATTCGCACGCTCGAGCTTACGTGCTTGCAAGTGAACTCCATTACCGCTGCGGCTCCCTCGCATTTGCACTTGAATAGAATCTAAAAGAACAAGAGAAGCCGAAGAAGAAAGTTCGAAGGAAAGAGAAATAATTTCTAATGCCGTGCATCATTTGTTTATTGGAACGCATGGCTTTACGCCGGAAAAATACCTTCGGCAAGCTCACGGAAAATCGAAATGGAACGGCTAGAAAAACGCGTAATTCGAATGCATGGCAAACTTTCCTACACTCGTTTATTTCGACGAAAAATCAGACAAAATTCTCCTCTGAGAACGTGTATTATTAAAGTGCAGGCATATTATTTCGATAGTGAATGTGGTAATACTTCACATGTGAATCATTTGTGCACGTGATAGAATTGCGAGATATGCACCCAATGATTCGAGTAGTCTGAACAACAAATGTACCAATAGAATAACTAATGGAATAGACGCATCCTTTCATGTAAATTACGCTAGATATAATTCTGATATTCTGTGGATGGCATAATGCGTGGTGGCGTGCATCACGCTTTGTGCTTTGCATCTATTCATGATCTCGCCCATTTTGTCTCGCGCATCGATCACCCATGCATTTCGGGTGGTTACCATAGTTGAAAGTAGATAAGGCTGGTGCTTGGCATACCACAACACTGCTTTATCTGGGGACAGCGAACCAATATACACGCAAGAAAAGTATTCCACTCAAAACTGATGGTTCGCTGTTATAAAGCATCTCGGTTAATTAAATACATTTTTTTTGTACACCATGGAGGAAGCAGGTTAAATTATACAAATTAAATTGACTTATCCGGACAAGATTAAATATTGCTTATTCATAAGATATTAAATATTCAGCATGCCAGCATAAAAATGAGGTATCGGCGAACGATATTAATCTCCACCAGATTTCCTTACAAGAGTTCCATTTCTACCTCGAGGGATATACTCTATGTTTCAGCTAAAAATAATACGGTATTATCCGTCACACTCATAATTTTCCCTTTGTTATCACATGCGACAGAGCAGGCGGCGAGAAAAACTGGTCGACGCAGTCCATAAGTCGGTGCAGCATTATGGTATACCGCGGAAAGTCGAAACCGGTTGAGATAGTTGCGTTAAAGGCGAACTACCAAGAGGAAAGTTTTCGCTGAATGTGCCGAAAGTTCGAAATTTCGAGTGGCCGCTTAAAAGCTGCGATCCCTCAAGATAGGTTTCTTTAAAATAGGATCCCATCTTGAGAAGGTTTGCAATCTTTGTGCCGAGCTTTGGAAAGTTCTGGCGGGGTGCTTGCATAAAAGTAGCTTGGCGAAAGGGAAGCGTTTGTCTAGTGGATTCGTTTGCAAACATTCCGGTAGAGTTGCACGAAAAAAAGCAGTAAGTCCCACTCGATACGTCAGAGGCATACCAAATCAATCCTGGGGGTCACGTTATATTGATTCCTGTTATCTGGCAAGCGGTTGCACGTGACGTACGGCCTGTTTTCGGCAGGAAAAAGGAATAGGAAAATATGAGAGGGACAAAAATCTCACGACTGCTGGCAACGGCAAGTCCGGCTACGGACGTTCAGATTTATGATGAGGATCCTAAACTCCGTTTCCGGACGTGCTTTCCCTGCTTTGTGGATTAACTTTGTCATAGGCAGCACATATATCTTGATCTCGCCGAGCTTTTTGTCGCCGGCAAACACCCGCAAAAAAGACTTCCCAGCGCGGTCATCAAATGGAAACCATTAGGAGGGAAAACAGGATTCGCTGCTCGACAGGTCCGTGAAGGGGACGTTTACGCAGAAATCGCGATAGAAGAAAGCTTGTACGGCAATCAAGAGATGAGCGAGGCACGAACCACAAATTGATTTCCGGAAGTCGTGGCTGGTGGCACACTTGCGCGCTGACGCGCACGCATCAGAGAAGGAGAGATAAAGATAGAGCGATTATGAGAGCATTTACTTTTAGAAGGAAACCTGATAATCGGATGCCGGAGTTCGATAACTCTACGTAAGCAGAATTTATTGGGGGTCGGGCAATCGGGAATTTTGGATGAGGCGATCAGTGGGCTGCCGGTGGCCCGTGCGACTGGCTGCCCGCACATAAATTGGGTTTATCGAATTTTGAGCGTGCCATTGTATCTATGATTTGATCGGATAAGCAAGCCAACCACCCAATGCATCCGATATATGTATATCGGCCCATTTTCCCCAAGCTTTTTACGCCGCCAATTTTGGAAGTGGGAAAGCGAACGAGTGTGCGCCTGCCAGATGAAGAGATTGAAATCATTCATTGGTTCCTCGTGCGTATCAATGAATACATATGGAGGTTATATGGATGTATGGAACGGTATGTTGAATAAATGAATAACTAGTACTTGAAGGAATTCGGACGTGAGAGTGGCTGAGAAAAATTTTCAGATTCCTTGGCAGACTCGTTGACGTATAGCATGCCCCCTGGGTAGGCGAGCGTCACTTGAAGGTGTGATAAATCCGAGGCAGTTGCCATATTCTTCATATTGCGCGAGAGGGTTTGCTCATCCCTCGCGCAGAAATGTACACACGATTTATGAGACTTTAATGTCACCTTTGAAGAGAGTAGCGGGCGATATCGGTAGAAGGCGTGTCTGACGGTGACAGTCTCATTCCCCTTTCGGCTTTGCCTTCGGCTTGGCGGCAGTTGCGTCGACGTCGTCGAGACGACAAGTTGCACGGCGACGTTTCTCCACTCGCAGTTCGCATCTCGATCTAATCAGACCCAAGGAGTTGGATGTAATACTAAGTCGGCGCGCTGCATAAATCCACGTTAATATCCAGCTAATAGAACTTACTAATTTTCGGATAACAATATTGCCGAGTACCGTTGGAAGTTTTAATCGGCTCTTACTGCGACGAGAAGCGCGCCCGTTACGCCCGAGGCTTCACCAAGTAGGGTGGGATATAAAATAATGTGAGTTGGATCACGTATTCGTACAATGCAAAATCCGACATTTTTGAAAGTAGCCATAGGGAAAATTTTCTCATTTATTCTCGAACATTAATACCAACGAAAAAACAGCGCGACGGGTGGACGGCAAATTTGATTAATGTTTTTAATCCAATAATGCTTGGAACGCAATGTATCTGTTTGATTTTCTCGCAAAAGGGGCTTTCGCTTACTTATTGTTAGCGCTTTTATATTCGGGAAACAGGCCCGCAATCAGTCGGCTGATTGAAATTGAACCCGGTCGAGTATTTTACCGCACTCGGTTTTATCATGAATAACAGCTTTGTAAATACAGAAAGTTAGGCGACAGTGATGTCGTAGAGGATCCGTCCTCTGCGAATGCCAAATGTTTGATTAAATGCAGTACAAGTTGCAGTAGGCTATCACAATAGTTTGCTCTTTAATTAAATGTCAGCAGAATAATATCACAAAGGAATGGAAACCAACCGTAGCTTAATCCGGTAGGATACAGAACTCATCTCGTTACTTCTGATCGGTCAAAGTGACCATTCGCAAGTTTGTACGGCCGAGAGTTGAAGCGAATTGCTCGAAACTTTTCTCCTTGAGCGAAGATATTACAGCGAAATAGGTTTGCAAAATGAAGTCTGCGGTTCGAGAGACTCCCGAAATGCATCGGTGACGAGCTTCTCTCTTCTTCAAGAAGAACATAACTTGAACTTGAAATGCCTATTAAAATTGTATTTCCACCTAGCAAATCCTCCTTGTATTAATAAAGGACCGCTGAAACGGAATACTCGAGCGAAGTAGGCCAATATTAAGAGATAAAATCTTTTTCCCCAAAACTCGTCGATCACTTTAACAATACAGGTCCATTTAACTTACATTACAACTTCATTCGAGCTGCATTCGCTGGCTTTCAATTTGCATTACGCAAAAACAGTGTGCTCCTTCACGAGCAAAAGGCCTCGAGAAAGAGCTAAACGTTTGAAACGGTAGGAAAGATGCTGGCAAGTGAGGCTGCCTCTGCTCTGAGAGAAGCAGGGTCCCATGGGAAATTATAAATAGAAAGCAATACTTAGCCTGCTGGAAAACAGGGATCGCCTTACATAATGCAAGTCGTTAAACCTCTCTGCTATTTATACCGCCGCATTACCATGCACTTTTTAAGAGGTCTCCAGCGCTCCCACGATGTTAATAAAGTTGTAGAAGAAATCGAGAAGAAACTGAAGCCGGCCTGACTGCGAACGAAGTGCACGACAAATCTTGGCAGGGAAAGTTTAACGAAGCGAGCGAGGTAGACAAGGCAATGAGGAAAATTGGAGGAAAAATTGGGGCACTAAGAGACAAAGAATCACATGCTCGAAAGACAATAACGAAGCCAAAAAAAATGGACATGTAAAATGCGTGGTAAAATTTTGTAGAGCGGAAACCGTCGGATAATAGAGAAGTTCTCCTCTTCCTGCAGGAAGAGGAAGAGCAGGAGCGGCGAGCAGTAAATCGAGGCACTCCAACAGGAAGGAAGAGTGGAAGCCATGGCATTGCCAGGGATGAGAGAAACACAGGAGAAGCAAACAAGAAGAGCAGGGGTTGTGCGCAAAGATGTGATTTACTCGTTGAAGCCTGAGATATATCACCAAGCTTGGTATTTCTGGCCATGAGAAAACGTACCTCCGCGAAGTGTGCTCCAAGAACTTTTTCGGGCCGACGTGCCACCCTTGTAAGTTTCGTTCCTCCATCCTATCGCAGATTTCTTAAACGACCGACGAAGGACTATCCACGGTAAATTAAGTCGGCAACAGTTACCAAAGATTTTATATTTTTCCAGAGAATGCTTTATTGAATACCAGAAAAGTGTTATTTGCGTCTCAAATATCGGCATGCGAAAAGAAAGAGCGATATTTCCACTGGTACTCGTACAATTTCGATTTGAAGGAAGATCAAGCGGAGCAATGTCAAACTCCCTTAGGAAATGTTATCCCCGATATGTGCTGAATGGAGAACCCTCGAGATCTCGGATCTTCTCTCGATAAAAAGGCTCGCGGTAAACTAGGGTTGACATGCGCCGGCTCTGTCACAAGAGACCATGGATAGCGACTAACTCTCACGAGATCGTTCCTGGAATCTTAAAGGGAAAGACCGTACCTCTTGTCTGTTCGTCCACTGGTCACGTCGAATGGTGTCGAAAAGACCCCATCAAATTTTACGTCGCCTTCACCAATTCATATCACAATGTCGACGATTCCTGAAGTTATCGCTTTTCAATTCGAAGAACGATCTATCCACCCTAGTTGACAGCCTTTTATTTTGCATGGACATACGTCTTTCCTATGCAAAGACATCGGAGATTCTTCTTCGTGCTAGCACCACTAGAAATATTTCATGTGCTCCATTGTCAGCAGCAGTGCAAGCAAATAAATTATGTACCACTACACTTTGTGCAATCTCTTTAACACCGGGGAACTTTCTATTTGATTTGGAAAATAGCCTGTCATCAATGTCTTAGCTGACATAATAATCTGTATAAGAAATGAGGAGCGTCGGGAAAAATGTGGTTAAGAGAAAGCTGGGCTGAGTCCGATACAGCATGTGTGCGTGAATCGACCTCGAGTGGGATTCGTTTCACGACAACGAAAGGCGAACGAAAGGGGAAAGCAACGACTGTAAAATGGGACACGGGCAGGGCAGAGCAGAGCAGGGTGAAGCAGGGTGGAGCAGGGGTTGGGGGGTTTGGGTTTGGGGTGTGCTGAAAGGTGGTCCGTTATCGATAAAGCGTGCTTCCACCTTTTGCAATTTACACCTTTCAATTTCGAAGCGAGTAACCTGGAACAATGAGCTTCAACTTAGCAAAGCTCTCTTCTACTCGCACTGGCCGAATTCAATACTCTTAAGGCATTTCTGACCAATTATTCGCAGTCTTTCTTTCACCTGCGCCGATACCCGAGAGTTATGGAAGGGCTGATCGGCGCCGACATTTCCGGCAGATTCGCGTCCACGAGAAAATCCAATTGGGGCGGCGGGGGGATTATAGTTGGCGCCCTCGTTGAGACGAATGGACGTACCGAACAAGAAGCACCTCCGCCCCCGAGCTCGCCTCGAGTTTCCAGCTCGAAATTAATTTAAGCTATTACATCCTTCCATTAAACCTCGAGTTCCGTCCTTTGCGCGATTATTTTCTCGTCGCTCACTACCGGCGCAATACCGCCGGTACAAAACTATACGTAGAGGCGCACGGTCTCGAGTGTTGGCAGTCTCGACGACTGCCATTAACCTCGCTTCGCGGAAACTTATAGTTTTGAGGTAATGGCGGCTGAAAATGAGTACATGCGTGGACGAGGACCTTGTTAGCAAATTCATTGGCGAACTCTCCCACTAACCGAATGCACTTTGGCATTTCCTGTTACAGCTACTGGAACGTCCGCGGAGGCCACACGCCAAGTCAACGAGAAGACAAACTGGAAGACGTATGACGAGAGTCACAGGACTAGTAGATCCTTGGCTCGGATGTCTTCCAGCACGGAAGCATACACGGGAGAAAGAAGTTCACTGGAGGAGTTTCGTACAACTACCGACTGGAATCTGGAGAACTCGAGTACGAGCTCGGAATTGCCAGGAACGGTAAGCTTCCATTTGGCGATCAGTGAAGATCCACGGGAGAAAGAAATCGAGAGCGAGCCCAGCAGAGAGAAGATGAGCATCGAGCTACCAGAAAATGGAGGAAAGCTATTCCGAGAAGAAAACGAGGCACGGAAAGGGAGAGTCTCCCGCAGGAATTCGATGGGGTCGGAGACCCTGGAGAAGCTTGCCGAGTCGAGACAGCAGAAGGAGTTATCCGTCAGTCGAGCGTTCGGCCAATCACCTCCTGAGCGCCCGAACCAGGACATTCCGCCGAGGATTCCCGATAACGTAAGTCATTTTGCTTTTCTGATATGTCCTCCGCCTCTTTCGCCCTTACTTGAAAGATCTGATCACTAAGAATTCACTGTTGCGAGCAACAATATATCACGACGTAAAACAGTCGTGACCATTTTCTTATTTATATTCATTCGTTTTTTGACGACTTTTCTGACCTTATGAAGAAGTACCGGCAAACTTCGAGCTTTAACGATTTTATTAACGGACTTAGATAAAAAGGATCTGCATTCGTGTCGTATATTTTATTTTTATGTTTGTCCAGCCATATCTCCGCGACGGATGGACAAATGGAGATGAAATCTTTGTCTTCCTCGTAAAAGAACAAAAATATAAAAAAATGTTGTGGACTACTTTTGAAAAATACGTTAACAAGTGGAAATTAGTTTTCCTTAAAAGCAAGTCATATAATAAGAGATTTATTAACAATATTTAACATATTTATTAACTTCTAGTACTTGAAGAACCATTTGACACGTACTTTTTTAGCTGTCCAATTTCATTTTAAAACGGTGAGAACTGGAGTTAAATCTGGGGTGAAATGAATACAAAGTCCATACAATATCAATTATCTCGGAACCTATTGCAGGTGGACAAAAAGTGTAAATTGTAACATCTCACGTTACAGTCTGAAGAACAAAATTGCACAATCAGATTTTTGCAATCATTGTTAGTTTCCGCTCTACCACTTATTCTCCACTACGACATTTCAGCTATTATTACTCGCATTATTAGGTAGAAAACTTCAACTCGCATTTCATTGCGAAGTTAGATATCAACGCGATTGTGTGATGTATGTACAGATAGTGCCGACTCCGGGAACTCGATTATCATCGGAGGAATACGAGGAGAAAAATGGTTGGGGCATCAGTACGAGAGCCACGTACCTCTTTACGAGGAAGGAGGATGGTGTGCCGCGGCGCCAGATGAGGCACGCCACCGATGCCTGCGACAAGTTCCGCGTGGGAGACGAAGCCAAGAAAGAATTCTACAGCCCGAACTATCCGAGCCCATATCCCAATTTGACCGAGTGCGTCAGGGTCCTTGAGGGTGAGTGCACCACCACATGTATCTCTAATAGGATTTATTGCAATTCTTCGCTAGCTATCCATCGCAATAACCTATCAGTTGGACGGACCGCACTGTACACTATCTATATCTATATGTATCAACCCGGTAGGAGAAATTAGCCTCCATTTCTGGCTAGAGGGCGGCTCGTGCTCGATACAGCGCACCCTCCCTTCATATGTATAAGTTTCCGACGAGTTGTTGCCGCAAACTTGGCTGAACTCGAGCTGGGGTCGACCGTACACGACGAAGTGATTGATACACCTCACTGGCTGTGCCTGCGCGTACCACGCTATTCCACTCCACTCTCTCGGCAAGAATCTCGCCAAACTTACAGCAAATTCTGCTTTCCTTCACCAATAAGTCATCGCGCTTGTGCTAGAGCGAAGAATAAAAGAGTGTACCGGCAGTAAACTTTCCTCCTTCCTGTTCCTTATTCTCAGCATCACCTGTCGTATTTACTTCAACGGAGTCGCGCCGGCCGTTCGCGAAAAATATCGAGTAGTAAAAGAGTACATTAAAAGAGGCAAGGGTCACAAGTTAAAACTGGCGAAGCAGAGCATGCTTCGGGACTCATGCGACACGACAAGCTCGAGCGAATGGGAATGAGAGCAGCTGGCCCTCGTTCGAATTCGAGTCAGGGTCGGCACAGCGTGTATTCCGAATCTTCTTCTTCTGCTTCTTCGCCCTCATCTTTAGATGTACCGAAATAGTATCCGCTGCTCGACGATCGGTTGGTCCTCGGCCGACTTTTCGAAGCGATAGACGCGCGCCATGTCTCCTTCCACATTATTACTCGAAGCTGTCCAAACCCTGTTAATCTCTGCTCGAAGAAAAGCTCTACGTGACTTTTGTGCTTCTTTTTTCGCTTCCCATAAGTTTCTCCATTGAGCTACGATCGTCGTAGCTTGTAAGAGCACCATATTGTACCTATGTCACAAGAAGGGTGCACTTGTCGGACAGATTTATATTGGCGGATATTTAACTTCGAAACGTCGATATATCGAAATATGTGCTGCGACGATTTTGAATAAATCTCGGAATGCTACGTCGTAAACATGAGACTTGGAGGGGCAGTGCGTTTCCGCCGCTGAATAAATTCCGTAGCTACTATTCGTTGCAAATCATAGGCGGCGCGAGGCGATTGCCGTGCTACCCAATGTCCTTCGCCACATGTTTCCTGGGTGAACGGCTTTCTAAGGTTAGCGATCGAGATCGTCGACGCGGTGTGCGAGTTTGGTCCGCTTGAATTGAACTCTCTACTGTGGCAGGGGCCAACCGAGAACTGAGAATGGTGGTGAACACAGCCAGCTAAATCGCCACCACGTGCATTGAATTCCACTCCCGCGATCGTATTTCCCCGATGATATTCTTGCCGCGAACCGGAGCTCTCCGCTGGCCGATAAGCCCCTGCAAATTATACCTCGGCCGTGCGCACGACCGCTCTCGCCAGAGAGAAAAATAGACAAGTTACTCGTAATCGTTCTTTAACCGTTTACCTTTTTTAAATCCATAACGCGCTTATTGCATGGGCCTGATTTATTTAATCAGAAGGGATAAGATATCCAGACCGAAATTTCGCGGTTCGTAGGAAGTTGACGGTATAAATCATTGATGATTCCGGTGGTAGAGAGTAATCAGCATTGTTAAGGCGAACTTGTCATAGCATGTATGGAGACCCTTTATTGCTCAGGAAGGGCGATTATGGAGTATTAAGTGCCCTATGCAAATTACGTCAACTAATTATCCCAGCGCCGACGGGATCCTGTCGGGTATTAAGGAAGTTCGCCGTTATGGTCAATCGATGCACAAAGCACCCTTGCTTTCGGGAGATTAGACAGAGCATCGAGAATCTCCTGCTCGATTCAGCAAAATGTTTCAATGCCCCTTATCGCCAGTTCGACTAACAATAAAGTCTTTGTGAAAGCTCTATCTTTATTGAACGACTTAATCCCTCGCCATATTACATGGAACAGCGGTTGATAGTTTGTGCAGTTAATACTATAGTTAATACATGAGTGGTCAAACATTTTCCAGCTTTCTTACTTGAAGATCTCGTTAAACTCATCAGACAGTACTGGGCTGTGATGCGCTATGGTCGAAACTTTTCGAGGATCGTCGAGAGAACAAAGGCCGTCACTCTAATGGCATTTCTGTTAGGGTTTCTCTATGAACGTACGAACGGCAAGAGGTACCTGAGACCGAAGTTTAATTGGAACGATTCAGAGGTTCGTCGGTGCCGAAATCGCTTGGAGCACGCAAGGATCGTTCCCGGTCTCTCCCCTTCTCTGGATCCTCGCAGTTCCTTGAGCCGGGGGTCACGCGTGAATTGATAAACGACAGGCTCGGGACATGTTTCGATTGGTTGGTCGACGCTCGACGGGGGTCGAGAACCACTTGCCAAAGTAGTATTACAGCTTGACCAGCAGATGCTCTACATCGATCAAGCAACTGAGAAGTGCATTTCCTACCGATATCCTGTGAAGCTCCAACCACGAACAGACGACACAGAGAGAAAAAGCTTGTTATGCACAGTACATTACACATTCAATGTACGTAAATAAACTCGGTGGTTGAAAGTCGTCTCGGTGAAAGCGTGCAAATAAAATTGACTTAGACAGAGTGGCGATACGTCGAACTTCCGTATGTGAGAAGGGTAATCGTTTGATAGGTACAAGTAAATCAGGTCGGCGAGCGGACTAACGAGCAACTGAGGGAACCAGTGAGTGTTGAGTGGCTCGCTAGAGAAAGATTCTAATTGCACGAAGGAAACTTTTTTAATTGCTTACTCATGAGGTCGATAGTGCAGTTATAGGAATATCATTAGGAAATGTGGGACACCTTTAAGCAGCGGGACAGATCCACTCAAGCACAGCAATGCAATCACAGTTGCTTGAAGGCTGAATAAGCATTCACCGGATGAAGCGCGTTCGAACTCTCGAAATTCCCAACAGGGTGCTAGGAACACGAACCTCCTACCCGGCCCCTCCCCCTCCCTCGTCGGCATTGCATTCGATTCGTCGCGGTGTGGCGCAAAAAAAAAACTCGAGACCTCGCTCGCACCGCAGTTCGTTAAACGAGCACGCTTGATTGCCCTGAGTATCACTGGCTAACGAGACTAAGGAGCCCGGTTTCTTTTCTAATTATTCCTAATGCCGGCACTCCTTGCTTTCCCCTCGAGTCGCGAGAGCATCCTCCGCTCCAAATTATTGCGCTGCAGAATGGAAGCTCTCCGCAGCTCTGGTAATGTAGGCTCTTGAATTATCGTACTAATCCACGAGATTTCCATCGATATGACCTACCGATTAATTTTCGATTCCGGCCCGACCACTGCTGGCTCGCTGCCTCCCTCGTTTCCTCCCTTCTACCCCCTTCATATCCGCCCCCTCCCTTTCGCTCGCACCCCCCCCCCCCACGAACCCTTCCTACCAATCTAGAATTCCGATGATATCGAAGAATGAAGATTGCTTGAGTGACGCGACATCGCTTTTAAGAAAGAATCAAAGGAAAATTGCACCACTTGTCCCTGCTGAGGGAACAGAGCTCCAGGGCCTCGTACATCTCGTGGACGTGAGACGAACTTAATGAAAAGTTTGGTGGAAAAGACTCAGAGTTATGGCGACACTTCGTTAAGTCCTATCGGAAAGTACGGACGTCCCTTGGAAGTTAGGACCTGTTGGCCTTTGCAACCTTAGACAGTTGGCGTTGAGCTTTTCCGTTGAACCACCATCTTTCTTGTCGGGATAAGCGTGTTACTTTAATTCCCGCAGCAATTCATTCCCCGCTTATTATAAGTACAATAAAGCACGTTCGCACGTTAAGTAGTAGCGGTTGTTTTTTTCGTCGAGCTTCGGTCTAAAAAAGTTGTCGGTTCCTGGCAACAATTTCTGGATGCATTCACCCGGCGGGCTTTCACTTTGTTCTGATTAGCTGTTGCCTCCCGCTCGCCCACCACTACATTACTCGAAGAAGTAACCTGCGGCAACAGCGACTGAACGCAATCAACAGCACTCGTCGAAAGATACCTTTCTCTGAGATACGATGGCTTTCTTCGGTTCGGAACTTTGTAGAAAGTGACCGACATAGTGAACGAATCGAACTCAGCTAGGGTGGAGTGCCGTGGATCGGATAGATATTACGGTAACACTGATATTCCCGACTCTTGAAAATCGAGCTAAGGGAATCGAAGGATGATGGAGGGAAAAAAAAGATGTGTCTCCAAAGTGGAGATAGAAAGGGTTTTCGAGTAAAAGAATGGCTGAGCGAGCAGAGGGGAGAAGCAATGGCTGTGTTCCAAAGTGGAGCGGCAAATCAAGTTATCAAGCACTCAGAAGGTAAGGAGCCATCAAAGAAGCATTTAATGCTATCCCACGTAAATCAAGGATGCTCGCCGTAGTCGTCGTCCCAAACGTATTTCGCGGAACATCGAAATACTCTAAGAGCTGCAGCCATTAATTCCTGCGGGCCCTCCACTCCCTACCCTCAATCCCATCCCCAACCCCAACCCCATCCTCATTGCCACCGCCATCCCATCGCTTGTCCTTAAATCGAGTGGCATTTCAAGCATTTCACAAAATGCATTCGCACCTGGCAGCCAACAGAGCCCTCCAGAGGACAGCTTGAATTCGCAAAGGCGAAATGAAATTCCATCGAGGAGATTACTCGGCTCGGTTGGTATCCTCTGCCAGTTCTAAGGCAGTCAGTTGGTCGCCGACACCGACATTATCAGGAGCCAACCGACGAATTCTCGGGCTCGAGCCGCAAATGGCGAGTAAAAGCCAGCCTCAAGCTCATTGTGTATTCCAAACCTCAGTTCCTTAGAAGCTCTTTAGACGGCGACGCAGCCACTTGATCGAATTAAGCGGGTGATCTTAGGAAGCAGCTATTTTCGAAATGAGTACCATCGTGCCCTCCGCTTTAGTATTGCTCGGAGAGAGTCTCCCAAGCATGCCCCTGTGAATCGGCTACTGGTCCACTCGATAGAAACGTGACTGTATTATTCTATGACTGATTTCTCACCACAACTTGCTCCTTCAGAATTGGTAAATAAATTCATCCTCGCGAGAGAGTCAATACAGTTGGATGACAAGCTTTGCGTGAATCCTGTGCCCATTGGTGTTCGCTGATCGCTTCCCATTGTCTTCCTGGATTCTACCTTCCAACTGCTATTCAATTTCCCCAAATCTCCGGCAACCACTCCTGAAAGTGGATGCGATAAACAATATAAGGGACGCTCACCAAATGAGAATACGATAGAAAGCAGCACCAATTTATTACTCAGTAGACTTGCTTCGTAAATCTCTCGAAACCGTTCAGTGTAGAGGGAAGAGCCCTCTCTAAGATGCCTTGTTATTCATGCTAGTATTCTCATGCAAAAGTTTCGGCAACGGGTATATTTCATGTGCGGCTGATTTGCTAAGTTCTCTCTGAGCCTCGATTCCCCCTTAACTCCTATACTGATTTTATTAAACACACCCCAAATTCACACATTCCTTATCTTCATTCCTAATCTATTACGCCAGACGTATATTTTAATTAATTAACCATGATTCCCTTTCTGCGGCAAAAGATATCTATCCGTTTTATGTGAGAAATAACCTCTGGCAGGCGGAAGTAGTAGTTTGATCAAAGATCTAGCCAGGTATATAGCTCTTAGTTAGCTCTTAAGAAACAGTAAATTCACCAGGGCAATTCGGGGAGAGTCATTTTACGAGAGATAAATCGACTACAAATGAGCAGTAATGGAACCTTATATACATATAACGAGAATGGAAAACAGGCATATAGCACTGTTATGGGAATTGCAAGAGGGTCCATAGACCAGAAGGTGATTTATCAGCGGAAGACATAGGTTCACATTCCTTAGCCGATAAATAATTAAACTACAAAAGGAGAGCGTCCGTCCTCGCGTAAAGCTCTCACTGCCTCCTGTCATTCTGTAAAAGATTAAGTTGGCGTTAGTTCCGCCTCATAAACTCTCAGCTTTCCCTTGAGCGCGCCTTCTTTTTTATCAGGGTGTTTTCTCTCTTCGCCTTTGCCTTTACCTGCAATATCTCTATCTCCTTCTCATTCCATCTCCTTCTGAAAAAAGTGTAAAAATTCGCGAGCGCTGTGTCAGAGAGCATACGCAATAAACGCCGGCAACAGACGCTCCCAGCATGACCAAATATTTTCTGGAAAGACTGGATTGGAAGAATGGATTCAACTGAATTCGCTTCCAACTCGTGCAAAAAGTTCGTGCGTGAAATAGGAAATAGGTATATGTATAACCCAGCTGTTGTATCCGAATTCGCCCGGCTGGCTTTTCGCGTGCACGCTAACAATAATTTGATTTAAACGGTAATAGGATATTTCACCGACACTCACGAGTTTTATTGAACTTTTTCACTGATACCAACGTTCGTGCAAAAGATACCGTCAGCGTGGAAATATCTTGAATGAAAGTTTAAAGTAGAACAATTAATCTATACACATCTCTACTTCTATATCTGTATCTCTACTTGTTATACTTTGTACTTTACTAATATATAACGATGTTACATATATTCATCTTGCTCGCGAAGAACAAAGTTTCCACATAGTACAAAAATGTTTTAAATCTCTTCAGTAACTTCAAAAATAACCTTTTATATCCAACCAAACACTTTAAGTCTTTATATATCAGTATAGATATAGATATGTGCAGGCAATTCTCATGGAAATTTATTTTAGGGAACACGGAGATCCACATGTCAAGGGATATGTCAGAAACCGTATGTTTAGGGGTGAAATGCCAATTGAATTTGCGATCAGGATAATTCGTGGAGATGCGGGAGCATTTATCGCGAACACACGTGGAGGCTGAGGGGCTTGAGGGATGCGGTCTCATGAAAGATGCATATGTCGAAGGACGTTCTTCCACCTGGCCTCTTCTTTTTCACCTTTTCCCTTGTGACTCTTCGCCGTATTCGTGTGCAAGAAGGGCAGGAAAAATTTGCGAGCATTGCCCGGGCTCCCATGGTTGCAGCCACTAAAGATTCGAACCACAGAAGGAAGAGCGGAAAGCGGTGTCAGCGGGGTTGCACCATTTTGCGGGGAGTTTCTGGAACTGAGCGGTTACCTCGTTCGAGTTCCGGCCGGCATGCTGGGCACACCCTTATCCTACCGAAAATTCGATAGCTACCCTAAGGGATCGTGACATTAACCCGGCACTAGAGCATATATACTCAAGGACCACGTATCCTCTGTCAGGACAAAAACTCTTATGAAAGCTACTTGCTTTTTATCGAGGAAGCGACCTTACCAGCTCACGTACTATTTACCCCCTCCTACTGGCAACGCTAACGAGAATTCGTAATGCTAGTCGAACTTTGACTAACCAACCAATTCGATGTATATTTAAGTAGTACTTAGCAGGGAAAAAAATAAGGTTAGTTTTACGACATATCAACATTAGCTTAACTACTGCTAACGGAATTAACTTCTCGATGGTATTAATATTGCGAATGTTGAAAGCAAGTAGAGATAGTCAAAGAAGTGGCAAAATTCCAGGTTTAATAAAGGCAGAGATAACTCGTTAGTCGAAGGTGCAAGACAATCTAGCCGATTTCCGTCGGAAAGCAATATAATTTCGAGATGAACGTGCCTCGCAGAATCCCCATGACAGGGATAGCGCAGGAAGGATCCGCTGTTATGAGGTAGCATAGTTTCAGCCTGTGTTCCCTTGCAGCCTCGCGTTTATCTCGCTCCGATATCACTTGGAAGTGTCTTCCTGACGGAAGTTGTGTGTCTCTCTACTGCGTAAGCAGCAGTCGGCGGTGTGACTTCGGAGATACGGAAGTTCAGGGCACTCAGACATCGACGGAGGCCACGACAAGCTTCTCGCCCAACTTGCTACATGGATATTATCTGGGCGAATGAAATTCCTGAGTTCGCAGTTCGCATTTAGACGGAACTGGTTGTGTTTTGCAGCTGCCTTGTTGTCAGGATAAGCCTGCTGGTATTTCAACAATTGCTACTTTTATTACAAAAGTAAAACGATTCGATTTCGTGGTCAACCCAGCAACTCCGGCATTCCAATAAATGGAGCAATGTTACTTGGAATGAAAGTAGAAAAGTACGTTGAAAGTCAAGGAGCGAGATAATAACTATTGGAAATTGGAAGGCAGCATTCCTAAGGAGTGCTTAATTCCGAGACGATTACAAGCGCGAAATGGTTGAACAGGACAATCGTGGCGGAATGAGAAAGCTCGAACGCCAGGCGTGTTGAATAGAATGATCAGAATGCGTTAGAAATCTGATCGAACATTCCAGCTGGCAAATGCCGGCATTTTCGTACAAAAGCGGGATACCGCTTTCGAAGCTTCACTGCCATCGTACCAGATTTTTCTCTCCTTTCTAGCAAGCTCGGGACTCCTATCCCATCCTTTTCGGTTGGTCCTTCTCATTCTCAAACTCGAGCCACAACCATCAAGAAGAGTCAAACCTTCTTCTGCTCCCATTCCAATTCCACACGTGCTACCAAGAACATTCGCGACCGGTTACCACTGACAATTTCCCCGCTCCTGTTACTGGACACCACTTTCCGCTTTTCGGGAAATCCACTCTGCCCACAGACGCATTGGCGTCAGCGTCGAATTCTCTTGCATTGGCGAAGAGAGGATAGCACTCATTACGCGAGTGTCCTTGCACTGAAATGGTAGTAACTGAAATGGGTTGCGTGGGATGCTCTCAGAAACCTGCCAAAACTTCATTCATTCAGCTGGCATAAATATCTACGTGCGGCGATACTTCAGGAATAACGGCGCTTTGCTATAGCTTGGCATTCTTGCCGTGACCATACGAAATTTACTCAGCCGGTATACTCGGGGAATAAAGCTGGTTATATCACCCGCACTAGACCAGTTCAGAGAGTGTCGTCAACTCCATAACAAGATGACACCTTTGCGATACTACTCAGACTTCCTTAACAACTTCAGCAGTAAAAAGTAGAAATAGCTGTGGGAATAAGTAGACAAGCATCTGTCCGTGCACTAGACAACCAGAAAGAGAGAGGGGGAGAAAGAGTGAGAGAGAGAAATCGCTCTTGGCTTGAGAGTGCCGGCGCGACAGTCCAAAATAGAGAATCTATTTTTCGCGCAAATTCCAAACGTATTCACGCGCGCGTTTGCGGCGCCGCTTATTCCGATAACGACGATATAATCTGCGGTCAATATTTTCTTTGTTATTGGAGCCGCTTTGTACATACATAAATTCCTGCGGCCGCTTGTCCTCTCCCTCATTCTCTCTCCTTCTACCATTCCGCTTTTCCCTCGTCGGTGTACAGTCGGGGTAGTTTGCGTGGAATGGGAGAGTGAGAGAATCGGGATATTTATGGATGTGCATGAACTGGTTGGTCAAACCAGTTCAGTTTTATCTGGTGATTTTTAGCGAGGCTAAAGAGCGATAGGAAGGGGAGCAGTTAGGATCAGTAAAGGAGCGACGAGGGCAAAATTGATCGGGCGAGAATTCGGTGAATTAACACAAATTTTAGTATGCCAGGACAATGCTTTCGTTTGTCTATGTCTTCGGGTTTAGGACGCGCGCTACCACGGATGAAAGGTTCCTCTAATGGTCGCATCGCTTTGTCGGTGACTCTCTCTCTTTCTCTCTCTCTCTACCGTCTCTCTGCCCTAATGTTCTCTATCTCTGAGAATGCCGTTGCATTGCTTTAGGCAAACCTTTCATTAACCCAGTTCAACACGTACTCCTCGTAGTGCCTCATCAACTCTAACCATCTTATGCACCGTTACCACTACTCGCCCACCCTTCCTCTCACTCTCACTCTCTCTCTCTCTCTCTCTCTCTCTCTCTCTCTCTCACACACACTCTCTCATACTCTCTTTTGGGCTCTCCTCGGCTTTAGGAGCCAGCACTCGACGGTTTTGACTAGCGGGCGTGTTATCCACCCTCGTACGAAGGCACGACGCTTCTTGGAGAGGCTGTGCTATAATTTCTATGCTCTCTACATGGAGATTCGACCAGTACTAGGAGAGAAAGCAAGCTTCCAGGGAAGGAATTGTGCCGTTTCGTTCGAAGGGGTTGGGCGAACAGTAAGTTGGCTAGGAGGTCGTAAATTCGCGAAGGACGTGAACGGCGGACGGCCAGTTAGTTGGATGCTGGCGAGGTTTGGTGCACGTATCCACGTGTACCAGGACAGCCGAGCTAAACGGAGTCGCGAGATAAAGTGAATTCTAACGATCGGCTCGCCTTGAATAATTCCCGGATAAGCGGCGTACGTGCGGGGAAAGTGAAGTCGCGTTTGCATCCCAACGGTCTCATTACAGATTTGCATCGCGGCCGGATTTACGCCCTCAACCGCTTGCCCAAGGCACACGCGCGACACCCTTCCCATTCCGAGACCAATGCAAACCAATGACACCACTGGCAACGATACGTTCGAATAAAGGGGACTCGCTTGGTCTCAATTTGTCCGATCGGAACTACGCCTCCCTCGAGATTACATCTGAAATTAGAGCTGGTTTGACCCGAAAATCTAGCTACAGTCGCGAGTCCAACGAATCCAGCGAATCCATGGACCCGAGAGTACACTAGTTCCTTTCGTTATCTCTCTGCTCGGATGAAAGCCGAGGCAAAAGATTCGGATGGTATTCGAGGGAACACGAAAGCTGGCCTTTCAGACTATGTGTGAATCGAGTATCGTTGGAGGTGGAAGGCGGGCTTTTAACCGCAGTGATCCGCTTTCAGTCAGAGAACAGAGCAGAAATGAAGAGGGTGAGGGTTCGTTAGCTGAAGAAGCTTGTCGTGTCAGAGTTACGCGATCACTATCGAATTCCAGACCAGACTTTTATTTCACCAATGCCACGGGAAAGTACAGTCGAGGGACACTCACGGGAAATTATCTCGAGAACAGTTACAACGTCTGGATCACACGTTTCTGAGAAGGGGAACAAAAAAAGCAGTATGCCGACTCTGACGAATAACCTGGCTGTAAGCCAAACCGACCTTCGAGGCTAACGGTATTAGAATATTTGTCGAGTAAGTCGTCCACTGGTAACTCTGAGCGTACGCGAAAAGTCGGACTCCATTTTCCAAGTTGTTCATTCGGAAAGGCTCAGAATTACCGTTCTAAACAAATTGTAACGAGCGACCCATTACTATTATTCAGAGTACAATGAGCACACGATGCACTGGCTGGAATGGAGAAACTCTCTGAAAAACGATCCTTGTTTATGGAACGTGACTGTAATACCCGGATGAACCCCGAGGCTTAACAATTCCGAATAATTCAATTGTCAGTTAATTAAATTGTAAATGGCTGAAAAAGGGTAGTACTAATACTAGCAGGGTCAAATATACTGGGATAGAGTAGAATATATGGAGGAGAGTGGATTGGAGCTCGGCAAGCAACCTCCTTCGAGTGATTACCGTTAAATGTACTAGCCTTATCAGGAAGCAAGTGAAATTCCATGGTAGAAGCGATTGCAAATGGAATATCACTTGATCCCTCCCAGTTGCATTTTCCGCGTCAGTATCTCTAACATGACACGCGCTGTCTTCTCTCGTTTCAGCTGACAAAGGTATGCTGTTGAAGCTCGACTTTCGGGACGAGTTCAAGCTCGAAGACAGCACCGACTGTCGTTTCGATTTCCTCGAGGTACGTGACGGGCAGCACGGCTACTCCAATCTCCTCGGGAACTTCTGTGGCACGAATTTCCCCCCTGAGATCACGTCGAAGACGAGATACCTCTGGCTACGATTCCGCAGTGACGAGAACATCGAGGGCAAGGGCTTCAAGGCCGTCTGGAGCATGATACCACGGCCAACCTATCGTAAGTCGTCCGAGATGCGTTCTCTCTCTTTAGAAGCAACCACTGCTTTCCTTGCTATAGCATCTACTACAACCTGGAATAGCAGTAACCATGTTCCTCTCAATGCCCTCTGAGCTTTTCCTACAACGACCTTCCCCCTCACCTTTTCTCATTGACACAAGTTCTCCTCGTCCATTGGGAATTAGTCTGTCTTCGAGTTATATTCGACAGCGCTAGTGAGATCAGACCTTTCTAGTTGTCCCGGACTTGTACCTGTTCCTCTTCCTCTTCCTCTTCACTGATAATATAGAATAACTGCGCTGTCTTCCCCAGCGAATTTCCGTGATAATTAGCTCCACGCTGCCAATGCGGTTCTCCGGTTTATGTTTTACTGTGACCCCAGCATCACCCATACACCACCTTCGCTCTTCTCTTCGATCCTTCTCTCCTTTCTCTTTCTCACCCTTTCTCTCCCTCTCTCTTTCTGTCTCTCTCTATCGCAACCGCCCGAGAGAAATGTTCCGCAGTGAATCTTGGGCGGAAGAACAATCGCAACACGAGCAAGCGATGCTAATCGAGACAAAGAGTCGAGAGCTTCCTCGCGTGGAAACCACCGAAGGATCGTGAGCGGCAATATAACGGGGCGCAGAAGGAGAATGGGCACGCAATAATTCTAGGTAGTTCGTGGAAGGGTGTGTCTGGCATTCGGCGATCGTGAATATTTGCAGGCCTTCTTCAGGTTATTGTCGTGAGAATTGCGAGACGCCACGGGAACAAATGTTCCACACGTGTTAGTAGTTCACAAGCGCAACCAGAGGTGACAATTATTTTATAGTCGGTGCACAAATGGGATTGCGTGGATTCGAATTCGTGAAATATATCTGACACTGCCAATATTATATGATCAATGCATGCATTCGCGCATTGGCTTTTAATAATTTAGATTGAATTTAATTTTACGTTATTAAAATATTGTCATGCAGAATTTATATTGGAATTAATAAAAGAAAATGCGTTATTACTGTAAATTTACATTAGTACAGGTTTCTTCGCAGCCAGCAAACAATTTGCACATCAGCTTTTTTCTCCGGCGAGCTTATTGCTACAAACTTGGAAAAAGTACAATTTCATTTGAAAGTCAGAATTAAAAGTAAACAACCTCGGCAGTAACTCTTTCCAGAAGCCGCTGCTACTATAACGACACGGCAGGCGGGAAAAGTAATTGACTGGAGTTAGTCAGAATGTCAGCTTCCTCCATAGAGCTAGTAGCTATTACTCAAGCGGCAGTGACATGAGTGTCGTTGTGGAGGGAGACAGACGTTAAAGATCGTCGACCATTGAGAAACTTCCAATCTCGCTCGTCCTATCTTTCCGCATCGACACACCGCTCATCTGGCATGATTCCGGAATGACGAAAACGATAAATCGAATGTGGGAAATGCAAAGGAAAACTGATTCGTTGTCGGTTTGGTTGTGGTGCATGGTCGAGCTAAAAGTCATTCCAGGGCCAATTTTCCCCAGGAACGTATACTATATCACATTTCGCAAATCGGCGGAACAAAAGCTCATCATTCTTCCACTTCATCCACACCTTTGACACGGCATACAAGCGGAGAGCATGAATGACACACCGAGAGGCTAGATGCCAATGTTCACGGTGTGTCGGATCGTGATCGACATAAAGCGCTGGATGTGCTCGCGACACCAAGCACCCCTCGCAAAATCTGCGAGCGGATAATCGTTGCGCTTTCCACTAGCTCGTTGACGAGCTGACGAACTCGAATGTCCTAGTTTCCTGAAAAGACTAGTCGGATAGACAAGCCACGGTTCCAGCTTACGGGGGGGGGGGGGGGGGGGGGGAAGTGCATGGGTAACGTGCGAGTTTCGCCAGTCTATCAAGTAGAGTTGAGAAGTGAATCGGGATGCTGTGCGATATTGCCGCCGATAAGAATCGACCTCGGTAAAGCGACAAATACTCTGGCATGGCGCATAGAGGAAAAGCCCGCGGCTTTCCGACGTGCCGGGGAGAGGGAGAAGCATATTTTGCAGGGCATATGCCCGAAGTAATATCTTGCCACGCTATTATGCTTGCTCGCCAGCTCGCATTTCGTATTTTGCGATACTCGCGCTCGCACTACGAAATATCCACATGGAAGCTGGGATTCGTCTGGCTCACCAAGTCCGTCCAGTTGCTGGCATTCATCTGGCACTTTATACACTTCATTCTTCTTGGAGCTTTGGATGAGTGAAGGACGTGTGGCCATATGCCTCACAAAGATAAGAAAGGCTTATTGAATGAGACAACAGCGAGCATACTGTCATATCATTGGTTAACTATCATACTAATAAAGAGGTGGATTAATCAAACGCATAAATCATCCAATCAAATATATCTATACACGGTTGATTAATCCGGTCTTGTCCTCTTTCGGGCAAGCATTCATGGAGCGTGCTCTCACCGCCCACGGCGTGAACTTGGCAGCATCGATTCTCCAAGCGCCACTAGCATCCCCAAATAAAATGTCTGGTGGTGGCGTGGACTCGCTATTCTCCCCACTCTTTCACTCCCACCCACCCTCTCCCTTTCATTTCCTTCGCCAGCTGCTTTTTTTGTGCGTGCGCGTGCATTCGTGGAATTTAAATTACGGATCGCCATTGCCGGTATTTGTTTCGCATAGCGCGGCGAACGCTCCACCGATTTTTAACGCAAAATCCTCTTCTCATGCGCACGCCACTAGTCCGCAAATCTGATTTACCTCCACGGCATTCGTCGTGCGAATTATCCGAGCGTTTGTTCGGTAGGGATTGCTTTCGTCCTTTCATCCTACTGAATCTTTCTCTAGTTTCGATTGGCAGCGAAATCGAGCCTAGGGAAAGTGTAAAACTGTACTAGGTGTGGTTCACAGCGGGCGTCCCACCGGAGCCGGAGCCGTGCATAAGAAACGTAACGGGGATGGAAGCGATTATCCACAGCAGCGATGTAGAGGACCGGAAAAAGCTCGCTGAGAAGGAGGGCATCCCTTTGGACTGTATGTGGAACATCACCGTTAAGGAGGGATGGAAGGTGAGAGCAAACACTCCCTATCACCACCCAAGCGACCTAATTACAAGGGTCCTTACCTGAACCTTTTCACTCCAGGCTATATTTAACCCCCACCCCACATTTGTATTTAGAGAGTGGACGTAGACGCATCCATTCAGATAGTGCCAGTGGCTAATCGGTCAGTCAACCTAAAAGACTGGCTCTCGCACGTTCCCACACCATCCATCCCATTCCTTTTACTCTTCTTTCTTCTCTCCTCGTTTCCATAAACCAACGAAAGCCTTTTTGTCCACTGTTAACCACTTAACGTACGAATTTTTAAGGTTTCGCAGTTCACTAGAAACCATTATTTCATGCTCACTCATTTATCATAGGCAGAGTTTTCCCCTACTCTCTCTAATTTTGCAATTCTTTTATATGAAAATTTGACATAATTTGTGAAAGTAGCATAATGAATACTTTCAAGTTATAATCGTTGCTGTAAAATAATTAGATTTGGACAAAAGAAGGGAAATAGTTTTTATTTTAACAAGATTCTACAGTTATATTTTCGGTAAAAGTTGATAAATCCACCCGCAGATAAATAATAAACGATTCATCACCTTTTATATTTAGGCAATTATTACTGAGCTGATTTTGTCTTTTATCACATCAAACAATTGCGTATGACTTTCAGATCCAGCTGACTTTCCCAGACTTGTTCAAGCTACAGCGACCGAACGAGTGCGACGCAAACTTCGTTGACATCTTCAAGGAACGTACGGACATGCCATCGCGTGAGCGAAACTTCTGTGGAAGCATCGCCGATACCGTGATGATCGCGACGAACGTGGCCTTCGTTAGATTCTACGCTGAACCGAAGGCGCTTAATAGCAGCTTCGAGGCTATCATGACAGCAATCAGGGACAAGGACACCGGCGAGAAATGTAATGTTTCAGACGTTTTTAACAATTATCGTACATTATAACAGCGATAACGTGTTACGTGAGTGCTACATCTGTCCAACTTGTTAAATGGCAAACTGCTAGACTGAATTGATCCTGGCATTCGTTTATATACAACTGTCGATACTGGATTCAGCACAGCGATTGGAATTGGAAAAGTATCACGACGGAGTTGCTTAAACGAAGCTTCACAAATAGGATGTTTCAATCGAGGGACAATGAGTGTATAGTGCATAATTGGCGGGAGACCGATTATGATTCCGGCTGACCGGCTAGCCGTGGTTCGAGGTTCGCGCGGTCATTAATTCATTTCAGTAAACACATTACGCCCAAAACGAGCTATCATCAATAACGGGATCATTTGTTACGCTTAATTTCCACCCCCACAAGACTGCCAGCTTGCTACCGGTGGGTTTTCCGACCATTTTCCGGCATATCGCTCTCTGTGTGTTTGAATAGCTCGAATTTTTGTTCCCCATTACTATGCTCTGCGCAATATAAATTAGCGTGGAATTCTTCGAGGTAAAAAGTGTAATTCCTGCGTGCAGCGCAAAATTGCAAGAGCTCGGTGCTGTTCATGAATTAGGCATCCGACAGGATGGAAAGATCGGTGAAGGGATATGGATTGAAAAGGTATTATTTTCTGCGCTACGCGATGTTCCCTCGAGAAGAAAGCTCAAGATGCAGGGTCTCGATATCGGGAGAGGCAGCTCGATAAATAATGCGACGTCGAGGTTGAGCCGGGACGATCGCGGGTAGTACCGTGAAGACGGTGGGCTGCACGGCAATAAGAAGGAGAAACGCCAGACTGGAAATAGCACATATATACATATATATAGGTAGAGGACCGCGACAGATCGCGAACGTAATTTCATTCTTGTAAATCCAATACGTCATGCCCGGCCAAGATCCTCTTGGTGAAATGCATATCGCTATCTCTGATGGATACCCTCCTTTTCCTCGACAGTCCTGTACTTCCAAGATACTCTTAGATTAAAAGCCAATCTCCAAGCACCCTGGGACACCGGATCCTTTTTTTTTTAATTTCCCTCTACGCTCTCTCGGCTCAGAATGGAAGGACGAGGAATTTCTCTCGGAGACAGGCTGAATCTATTTTCCGGTTAAGTGATGGCACGTTCCGTTCAAGACTTAGCCGTCGCCAGGACTCGCCTCACTCGACCGTTGCATTAGAACGATGTCAGAGGCCAATCTTCGTCGATTGTATGAAAGAGAAGACCGTTTTATAATTTGGTCATTTTTTGCAGCTCCAAAGTGTCAGAAATTCCTTCCAGTTCGTCATATTCGATGAAATTGAGTGGATCTGCATTAGTGGAGTCTGAGGCCTCATTATGCAGATAATTGCAATGATATTCCCATCGCTATCCCCACTTGTCAGTCATTTATCCCGCTATGACGGGATCCAAACTCCACATTAATGTAGCCTGCTGAATGGTAACTCAGTTAGAGCAAATTTATTGAATTACAAATTAGTCGATTAGTTTCCAATAAATTTCAAATCCTCCTAATGATAGACGATATAACTACGTATAACAATATGATAAAAGCACAAACAGTTGAGAGAAAACTTGAAATAGTTTACCAAATATATTTTTCGTATTTACTATTAATGAATTACGGAACATCCTAGTGGTAGGCGTACCTAGAATTTATCCATAGTTCATACGAATCACGAAAAAAATACGCCAACTGCTTTCGCGGTGAATTTGAGAATTTGGCGATCAGCATTTTGCATATTTTATCAGTTCTAGTGTCTATCTCTTTGATACAGAAATATTTTATCGTTTGCACTGTCAATTACATCAGTAGCGCGAGGAACATCGCGAAAAAGTTAAATTGGAAAATCGAATAGTTGGGATACACGAGTAGGCGGTTGCAAAAAGTCGAGTCCGGAGGCTACGCGCCGGCGAAAAAATCACTCTGTAATAACTCGAGCTCACGCACTTGCTCGGTTACAGCTCAGTTAGTTGTTTGTATAATCGCTTGCTAGCTGCTGGCGGTAGATTTTCCGATTTTTTTTCCCAGAGAAATGCAGCGAGCAACTGAGCGAATGCCAAACATCATATGCAGTGCAGTAATAATGCATGTAGCCAAACAGAAAATTAGCAAGGGACAGATCGTCTGGCGCCCGCTGGTATTACCGAGCTATTTATTCGTTTAATTTGGCGCAGCTTGCACTGATGCCGAGTATGACTGTGAGGACGCCACTTGCATCGCCGCTGAGCTCCAATGCAACGGGAGGGTCAACTGTCGTTTCCGCTGGGACGAAGATGATCAGATGTGCAATGTAAGTGAGTGGATGTATATTCCTACCTTGAGACGAGTTCGATATCATCCTCTCGAATATCCTACTAAAACCGACGAATATTCCTTGATCTCCCGATGGAAGACTGATAATCCACTCCACTTCCACCCCTTATTTCAGTCTTTCTATCGCAATAGGGAATCGGTGGCTCCCTCGAAATTACAGTTAGTCTTCCTGTAAAACGAAAATTCGCACGCTATATTAAAGAAAGAGCCATTGAGATAAGTTGTACTATGTGCAGAGAGATTACGCTCCGCGGGTAGATAGGGCAGATAACAAGCTGGTATTAGTGAAGGAGAACCACAAGAAGAAGGTCATAGGCGATGGCAAAAAAGTAGATTCTTCGGGCCACATTATAGTCAGTTCACCTAATTCACAGCTAGGATTTCTTTTGCAAAGAGGAATTGGTCGTGGTAGGAGTCCAAAAACGTAACGCTGTAATCTAAAATGATGAAAGACTGGTCCCTCTTTCTCAGTGAAATGGTGCCGTTCCTTGAAGAGAATTACTGCTGGGCCCCATTTCTTAATGCCGAACCGGGGATCCGGGATGTGCAATGTACCCGCCGCAAGAATGGCACGTCGCCCAGACTTAATCGCTTTCCGCCCCTTTGCCCTACCGCGTTCTAAGGTGAGCGCGCGCGCGCGCGCCCCGACGGCTAATTAATTTATTCGAGGAAACTTCGGGCTATCCCCGCTCTTACCTCCCACGGCCAAATTCGCTCTAAGGACGGAGAACTGACTTTATTTACTGGGAGCGTCAGTACTGGTTGTATAATACGACAATAAAAGCTTTCGAATTACTTGGTCGTTAGAGGCTGGTGATCACCTCTGCTCAATCCGCTCCGATTCGAGGGGTCGCCCAGCTCCAATCAGCTGTCGCAATCGCTGGAAGTGAACGATTACGAAGCGATCGACCTTCCAATTCTCCTGTCGAATAAAAAGTGGCGAAAACGCGAGAAGATTACTCGTTCCCCCCATCGGAAAAAGTCAGGGATTACCTTTGTCCGCCCCTTAATCTTAACAATTTACCATCGATCTGCAAGGAGAGCCGTTGAGAGGTGCACGTCGAAGAAAAGAATGATAGTTGTTCAATATTTGACGTGGAATAGCGCGAACCTCTCGGCGTAAGTGGACGATGACAAATGATGCCTGTGGCGGCAGCTCATTTAATCAATTTGCCATCCCGAAAAATGACCCTCTCTCAACCGGCTCTTTCACGAGGAGATGCATTGCCAAAAAGCGAGAACCTCAGCATGAACATTAAAAATGATTAACTGCACTCTAACATTGTACGTGCTTTCGAGGGAACGTGAAAAGTACCTGCTGAAAATGTTACAAAGACAGAAGTTCCCCGTGTTCGCTGTTGTACCGCCACGTGAGAGGGTTTTAGTAAATGTTTCCCGTTCCTTTCGTCGAAGTGAACGAACAAACAGTACCAACAGCAGTTCAATTTTCTTTCCATGAAAGCACTGTCTCGCGGGAAAGTTTTGCCGCATTAAAAGTACAATACCTCTGCGCTGCAACTCGATACGTTCCTTCGTTATCGCGATCGTATTCTATACTTATCCTTAGGGAGAATATTGTGAAACAGTTGACGTAAATAGTCTGGAGGATTTTCCACGCGAACTACAATGAATTATCCCGGTAGAGAGAAACTTCCAGCGATCAAGTGACATTCGAAATCGACAGGAACAGTCTCACCGGCAATTTTCACGTTTCAAATACTTTTGTTAAAATATTACAGTGAATAAAATTGAATTTATAGAAATTGATACCTATATTATTCGCGCGAGACGTATCGAAATATTGAAAGTGAAGAATGAAAGAGAAACAGACACATATGTATATACTTCGACCCTGTTAGACAGGAGAAGGTTGGACTCGTTTCTATTGGCACGACCCTTTCGTTTTCCCGTGTCCGGACAGGGCACATACGTTCTCTTGGCGTTGCAGCAGTGCGGCTTTTGCCGTCCACGTCTCCGAGCCCGAATTGCAATAAAGCACGGCGCGAAGCTTCCACGATAGCGTTCCCATCCGCATGGGAGCACCCACCGCCCACCCGAAATTGGTCATACAGACAAAACGTGCGGAAACCCGGCAAATCGCAGAGTACACAGCGCGCATTGGGATGGACCCCGTCCAATTTATTCGAATGTAATACACCCTGCACAGGTCCCACACGTATCGTACACTCGCCCAATGAATTTCCCCACTTGAAAATCCTCTAGCAAGAAGTCAGCCTCAGAAACACAGTCAACCTACGACGGAGAACCTATTTGTTTTAAATCAGCTACGAGACACGTGATACGACGTCGGAACGATCGCACAGTGTACTATTTTCACTGAATATTCCGAGATAACGAGGCATTATTAAACATAATTAGATCCTAAGGATATACTTTAATGGCTGTAATTATATCGTCGGATGGATCGCAGGAATTGGATCAAGAGTCGTATGCGATTGGAGGCCTAGTAAGCGCCTCGATATAGTCGAGTCCTCGTAATAATGAGGTCGTTTCAAGTGTTTATCCTTTTGATGAAACAATCTAATCAGTTCATTGGAAGGCAGAAGTTCCTCGAAATGAATACGAATAATGTTACCACGACTCTTAATATATGTATGGCTATATAAAAGCTGGTCTCTGAGGGAAAAACTGGTAAAACTTTGCAATTATTTTTTGACCGCGAAGGTGGAGAGATTACTGGGGTTAGAGGTGAAAACACGTGTCACATACTAACGAGTAACATGAATTACGTTTTGCGGGCTACAATGGCGCATAGCAGGAATTCTGTGAGTTCTTTCGTTGGAATATGTGCGTAGTAGTGAAGTGGACTTGAACATTTGTAGTACGCACGAATAACAGAGCTCTCTGGTACAAAGAGCGACAAAGCTTCACACAAGTTTTGGAGAGGTTCGAGAGTGATTGAATGGCTGGTACGAGGTAATTCCCGAGATTGTTCAACTAGAATTAAGAGGTTTGCACTTGGGATATCATGTGACTAGCACTCGTAACGACAGCTTCTGGAGCAAAAGAGAAGCATACTATCCCCTTTTGCCGTGTCCAATTATCGAGAATCCATGGTCTCGCCAATCTGAAGCATCATTGGCAGTGTGTAATGTGTATGCGCAGTCTACTGGCCGCATATTTTTCTGCTGTCTGGATGACATAACGCATGGTATATCGTCGGTGGTACGAAGGTATTACCGCCGATGCCGGTGGATCAGAGGAAAGCCGGTAATACGAGAGATCGTAGTACGCTCCACATATGGATGTCTATGTATGCTATGACCGTCTTCCGCTCGTATAGCGCGGTGCTTGGAGGTATTGGCGTCGATACCAGTCACCGTAAATCACTACCGATAGAACGTAAACATTTCCCGTAGAGCTATGAGGCCTTAGCTGCACCTGTGTGATGCTTGCTCGTGAGAAAGCCGACAGTAAGTACGTTTCATCCGAAGGCCAAACTCTTTTCGCGGCTCAGTGTCTCCCAGGAGGAAGAACTCCTCCTGTTTTCTCGGGCAAGGTCTTTAGAAAAATAGGTCTTCGAGTGGAGCAGATCTTTGTTCGAGCGTGGATAGGCAACATTGGTAGTGTAACGTAGCCGAATGAAAGGCAGAGGGGTCGAAAGGAGGCGGTATCAGTAATAGGAGAGCCAGAGTAAAGTATGCAATGAAACGGCGGAGCGAGGACACGTTTCATAAAACCGTGTGGTAACGCGCTATACAACGTCGCGTCGCGCTGGAACCGTCCAAGTATGCGGGAGGCCCGAACGACACTTTTTGCTTTTTACGGTTGTACTGTTTGGAGGGCAGGTAACGAGTAAAAGGCAGTAACGAGTCTAACTACCGCCATAATCGAAGGTACCGCGTTGACTCCAGTTTTTCATGGCGCTGTAATCGAAGGGAGCGCGTTGACTCTAGTTTTTCACGAGGTAAAACCCGCGATAGCTGCGTAAAAGGCAAGGGGCGTGTGTTCACAAGAGCGGAAGAGCGTACGGGAGAAGTGTACGGCGTGTAGCCGAGCATATAAGCATAACAATAAAGCTCTCGCAGTCGTGGAACTAGAAAGAAGCATCCACTCGCTTGCTCGCCCCACCCGTTCTTCCACGGCTCGACGTTCTCCCTCACAACCATCTTTCTGGCGCTTTAACTTCCTCCGGAAAAATGTGAGAGTCCTCTTTGGTAATGCATGGAAATCGCATTCGCGAGGGCCTTGGAAACGCTTTCGGGTAGAGGGAGTCAACGAAAGTCAGCAACTTGATACGAACGCGTGTACCCTTAATTGCTGGCTCACCCTTTCCTCGCTCTCTGACTAGCCGGAACCAACTGCATCCTGTGTCCGCCCCACTTTTCCTATTGCCCTGTTCTATCCTTCGTCGCCACGTCCCACTTTCGATCCTAGACACTGACACCAAATCAACTATTAAACAATCCCTTGAGTCCTCATACTCCATCACTCCTCTATTCTAATACCAGCGTTGACATACGAGGCTATACTAGACTGGAGTTATTTTACCGTAGTGAAAGGAATAACTCCTGCGATGGAAATATGTAGGATTAAGCTGTAATACACGTTATGATGAGAGATGAGATGGCTCGTTCGTCGTTTATAAGAGAGAAACTGCCAGGTGCCAGAAAAAGGCACCCCCACTCTCAACGATGTCTAGAGTCTTGGATCCTGCCATACTTAAGCGTACAAGCTTGGGGTTAAAAGGTGGTGTGCGAGAGTCGTTCTCTTGTACAACGTCTCAGTCGTTGAATGGGAAGCAAAAGTAGCATAAAAGTGGGACGGGAGGGCCGCGACTTGTACATGTACACACATGGGGCTGAGAGTACCGTCTTGGGAGAAGTGTACCCGGTGAGTGCATACATGTATTTTGAGATTCATTGTCTCGAGTGTGTACGTCTATTCGCGACGAGAGCTCTTCTGTTAAAGCGTTAATTAACACTACTGTCGAGTCTCCTTACTCCCAACACCTTTCCACATTCCGTAAGACCGAGGGAGCCAGATTCTCCGACACAAACCCTCTTTAAGATTCCACTCTCTGCTTGAGTTCTGTGCAGACTGCGAACTATATATAATCGTTGTGCGTTCTTTCCTACAGAAAAAGAAATCTAGACTAATCGACTCGCAGCACATCGTGATAATCCTGGTGGTGTTCTCGTTGATTGTCTTTGGCCTAAGCTTCGCCTTTGTCTTCAATTGCGTACGCAAGCTCATCCGTGATCATCGGATTATTCGGGTAAGTAGATCCTGATTTGTTTAAATAAATCATTTGTATTATACGACCGTTATTGATAAATATATGCATCGGATGTGTACGTGCATATGTGTATTAGACATGTGGTGCCAAACTGTTAATATGATAGTCGCGCGTGAGCAAATTCATTGGATTAATTCGGACAAAACGTGCCCGGCAATGGCAAGAAGCATGTAATCCGGACACCCTTAACGATGTGCAGGATCGGACAGTTTGAGTGTTACGCGCGAAGCCCTGTTGTACCGAGCACTTTTAGAATTTCAATTACACACGGTGTGCAGGTACTAGATTTCAATTCGATACACGACTCTCACCTGTCACGTACGAACAGACGTGCCTAACATTCACGCAAGTCCCCGGGAAAAACTGATAGTATCGAGCGCGAAACAACCAGCACCCGTTTTATCCACCCACGGACAGGGAGAGAAAACGACCAGGGAGAAAGAGAGAGGGAAAGGGAGCAGAGCGTGCTCACGACCCGCCCACCCAAGTTCTCCCAGCGAAACAACAATAGTTTTTTTATAGCCGAGCAGAAATTAATTTTTTCCAACGAACAATTCGTTTCAATTTCAGAAATGAATTTCAATCATAAAAAAAAAATTCTGTCAACTATACAGTGAAGCGAACCACGAAATTTGTCCGCGTATGTGCAATCCCAAATTCCCAGGATTCATTAAATTAGCGTGGCTATACGTGATAGAAGAATATCATTCCTAGGAATAGGCTGTTAATAAATATATGTGAGCGCGAAATCAGGCATCCAATGCCAGATGCAATTCAACTCCAAATCACGGAGTTCTGGTCTGGTGATTTTTTTCAGGAACACATAAGACAGTCGAGGGAGAATCGGCTGGACGAGCTGGGTCGCAAATCTACACCCCGTCCACTCTCCTCTTCGAGAACGGACGTCCGAGATAGAGGCAGTGAATCTCCAAGTCTCGAAGTAGTACCCAGCAAAGAGCTTTTACCTCCAACGACCTTAATCGCTCACGAATACACCAAAGACCTGGTACTCGAAATGTCTTACAATAATCGGGACATGAACGACATTCATCAAAGTAACAATGTAAGCAATGCAGCGCAAGAACGTCTCCAAGAATCTAGCGAGGAACCTGAGATGAGAGACAACTCTTGTCAAACACGAGAAAGTCTCTTTGAATCTCAGACATCCGATGCAGTCGCGTCTCCAGGATTCACAACTTTCGGAGTTCGCGGGCCGAGCTCCCAAAACGGCACGAGTCATCTTCATCATCATCGACATCATCATCTCCACCATCACCAACATAGCCCACCGCACAGCTCTCAACCTTCGCAACCTAGTTCTCAGCAATCTTCGGAACATAGCTCGCAGCAGCTGTCTCAGTCGATCTCACAGTGTTCCGGTTGCAGTCCTGCATCACGTGGTCGCGACGGTAGCATGGGCATCTGTCCAAAGCACAATCCTATCCCAGCGCCTCCGGGATGGTCGACCCATGAATCTTCGTATCCTTTAACGGGGCACCAGAGCTCTCCTTATCCGGAACCACCGGATTACTCGTCCTACCAAAGGTTCCAGAGTCCAAAGCAGAGCAGAGAGGGCAGTGCGTACCGGCAATCACCGAAATTCACTCGACAGCCTACTGTAGGCTCGGGCGAAAGATATGGTAGTTCGCTGTACGGCTCGGGACACGCCTCGAATAACACAACGTCGCCATCACATCATTCTCAGCACTCAAGTACGCCAAAGTGTCCGGGACAAGCCGGCGTTGATCCGAGGTATCGCGCAGAAGCAGTGATAGAAGTCGACCAAAGGCGGCCGTTCAGCATAGAGAGTACCAAAAGTGCGCCGGATGTAATTGCGACACACTGACGCCGGGGTCCTGGGGATTGGGAGCCTTACAAGAGACGCCATCCCCGATACAATCTCGGTGAACAGCAGCTCGTCCACGCGGATGGGAAAAGAATCACCGTAGCTACGCAGAGCTCTCTCGACGAAGATGCCTCGACGAGCTCGACAATCGAGGCAAACTCGTCCTCTTGATCCACGTGCTGCGATGCGAGCGAGCGACCTGATTCCACTGCAATTCGTGACTTCATACCACAAGGTACAAACGCACCGGAGAAGTCTAGCAATGGCATTGAGACGACAATGAATGAGAGTGTTACGGGATTCGGACTGGTGAGAGTCGAGCGTGAGAAATCCCATGTGGAGAGTAGTTTGTCAGAGGACAGACTCTTGAGATCAAGCGAACATGATGGAAACAACCCATCCGATGCTCTCTCGTTGTCAAAGCCGATGCATCCTGGATCCACGGCTTTGAGAGACAACGACCTACCAATTCTAAGGCCACCGGAAGGCTTCCGAGCACCAATTTTTCGGTGCAAGGCGCCAAGCTTGGCCTGGCAGCATTGCGGCTGTCCTTCGCACTCGCATCTGCCGCCCCGAAGATCCTCTATCACCTGGAGTGCCTTCAAGCGTTGCAGCAACCAGGATCCCTTCTATCAAACCTGGCCGAATAGATCCGCGAGAAGATTTGGCCGACCTTCGAGGAGAACAGTGGGCACCCAGAGCGCACTCGACGGCAGGAGATCGTCACTCAGTGCTTTTCGATGTGTCGTTCGATCGATCGACATGACCGAACATTCTCTCGATCTCGAGATTGGAGCCTCCATACCTTTCTAGTGTCTACTTATCTGCTGGAGGCTTCCGCCTCTCTCTGCCTCCAGATGACCACGAGCCCAGGCTTCCCGAGCCTGTCCAACGAGGGACAACCATTGTCATATCATTGTTGCACCAGCAATAATACTTTGTACCAACTACATTGACTCCCTAGTCTGTACGTTTGTACGATCTAAAGTGTAGTGCATTACGAAAGTCGAAATCTCATTCTTCGCGGACCAAAGTCCAGAGTGAGTCGACTCGTGAGTCATCCTTTCATACGAGATACAAATCTCCACTGTGATCTGGTTAGATCGTGGTAATCCACAGGTCCTTTGTGTTTTTCGCTGGAAAGAAAAAAGAGTTGAGACGATGGGGTTAGTGATGCGGAATATTGAAATTACCGCGGGTATTCGAATGAAGCCGCGTATGGATCACATTTGGAAAAGAGCGATGGGACTATCGTAATAAAAACTCAAAGACCACTGCTCTCGGAAGAATTGAGCCAAGTAATATTTACTTATATTATACCGGGTTGCGGGTTAGTACGGACGCAAACATATCTTCCTTAGTTCTTGAAATGGTTCGGCATTCAAGATTACAGGTCTTTCGTAAAGTTCAAGCTTTCCTAATCGACCGACGCATTTCTTCCGCAGAGCTATATGCAAGCTGTGTTGGAAGCTTCTCGTTGTTTTTAGTTAGATACGTTCTTTCAGTGCTGTTCGACTGCGGCCCCTCCGCAGACTACAATTGAGGCCAATGTGGCTTGATGACTTTAGCTTACAATTAGTTACAATCTATCTGTCGCGCAAGGTTCCGACTACCAAAGATTTACCCTGCCGCGAAAAAAATCATTCTAGACGCGAGTATAGCTGCGATATTAGGAGAACTATTTTTCCACAGATAACGCGTTACATCACCGCAGTAAACTACGAGGAAGTATATAGCCAGTTCGCGCTCACCTGAATAACAGATCGGTACAAGTGCATTTAGAGTGAATACTCAGTATCAATTGGAAAGAGGGGGTGAGCAGAGAGAATTCCGTCATCTCCTGATTAATAAAGTATACCAGCATACCGTAACCTCGATTTATAAGCATTAGAAGCGTAGGTTGATACGGATGCATATGGCTTTCCCTAGGTAAATGTTTCCCCCTGCGAAATAGTTAATGAAAAATGCAGGACCCGCCATAACTATATCATAAATCCGTATGTGTCCGTATCGACCTAACCTTTTTCACAGAGCCCGTTCATTGAAGCGATGGTGAACTCGGGGTCGAATGAACAATCTGTCGGATCGAGTGCCTAAGATAGAGCGGTGTCGCGGAATTTCACACTGAGTTGCCGGGTGTCGATCGTTTTTACCGCGAATCATTTCGAGTGTGCTTCTGGTCTATTGGCTTTTTTTCCGTACGCGGTATATGTGCTGTTCATTGGTCCCCAGCGTCCGTGGAAGAGCAGCATCCGCAGAGGAGAGATTGAAAATCGGGCGGGCTGCCGTTGCGTGCACCGACTAGCACCCTCGCGGATGGTTGAGCAATCGAATTAGTCAATTAAACTTGGAACGACTGTCAACGTTGGTTGCGTGTCACGCATGCCAAAGCCACATGCGCCCGTACATTCGCCATCTAATTCTAAGAGGAATAGGGGGTTTAGAACAAATGCGAGGAGAGTCAGGAACCTTGCGACTAGTACACCCAATTCCCGCTTCTGTACAGTTAAACGTCTTAAACCGATCAACGTTCACTAGGACAGAATGTACAGAGTGTACACAATTTGTATATAAATTACGTATGAACGTCGGCTAAGATGATTCGCGAGACGAATAATAAATATAGTACTTTTAAAGTGGACTGCTCACTTGTGGATGCCACACCTATCTTCTCGGATACCGAGATCCCTGACAACTCCTATCCACCGTTGAAAGGTAAGTATCTGCCAATATTCCTTCTTTTACTAGATTAATTTTTCATCGGAAAGTATTTGCCAACTATTTCCGAGTCCCGCAGTAGTCGATCGTCACAATTACCGAGTCATAAAGAGGGAAGCGATCAAAGAGAACTGCTTTCAGACGACGTTAAAGTCATCACGTCGAAACTACCGCGCGCTGTGTAATTTGTGTCCTGGGCCCAGCACTCCGCGCTCCACAGTTAATTGATTGCTCGGCTGCACTTAATGCACGAGCAGCACTCCTTCCACCCACCAACCCCACCGAGGACTCGATTTTTCCCCGTAAGTGCTAATTACTCTAATGCGAGTCACGCGCCCCATCCCCGATGTCCGAGTCTCCTAACGCCACCTTCGGCTTTTCCATCGTCATTCCGCCGTTATTACCGGTAAACGAGGGTCATTCAAGTAGGCCAGAGAATTTGACGAGCGCTCCTTTCGACCGCGAAGTGTTAAATCAAGTGATTCGAGCACAGGCAATAGCTCCTATAACTTGCAAGAGGGTTAAAATACCATCTCGCCTCATCTCCCAATTACTTTAAATCGTTTCAGGTAGTCACGTACCAGTGATATTTCAACCCCAAGTACTATCATCATCGTGGGGAATAGTAGTATCTTAGTGCCCATTAACGTCTCTTCCTTTCGCTTCAATGAACACGACAATGTGCGATCCTTCATTGAGCGATATAGAGAGGTTGGCTCTGTAGTTGGAGCGCGTGACAGGTGATTCCCGGTAGCTGTAGGTGCCGCGTGCCTAGGGCTTGCTAGGATGAGCAACATGGTAAACTGGAATAACGAAGACGGATGAGGGAAATCGCGGTAAAATGCGGCGTTTCGAGCAACCTATAGGTCGACGTAGTTTGATAGTAACCGTCGAGGCAATGCATCCCCCATACACGACGTACACCATAGACCGTAAAGGTTGCACACAGGCTTCGGTCACCTTTATCTCTTCCGCATAATTTGTAATTTATATATAGACGAACGACACACCTCGCACACCCTGGAAAATGTGACGGGCTTGCTGGCTGCGCCAGAGGACAATGGAATATCATATTTACTGACCGACCTTGCCCCTCCACCTCGACAATTCCCAGCGGCCTGTTTCATCGGGAACGCGTTAACAGCACACTTGTATGCCGCAGCCACAACGAGTCTCCGGCGCGCAACCCATCAAAAATTTATACGCCCGGCGGCGGCGGCGACGCCGGCGCCTCCACCACCTCCAACCACCTCCGACCACCGGCGCGGCACGACCACGCTCCTCCAGACTTACTTTACTGCCAGGAAAACTTTGATTCACCCTCACCGACACCGAAACCAACGGCAAAACTTAAAAAAGCACGAATCCTCGCCACCCATGAATTTATTCATTGATGGTCGCCAGAGGCTATTCACAAAATCAATCGATCTGGAATCGCGCGCACAATCCTGCTGTCTATGTTTCCGTCCTGGTATTATACAATCATCAGAACCGATTTGTTGCAAGGGAAACGACGCGCGGAAGCTAAATGCATCGGCATCCTCTCTGCTTTGAGCTTTTGATTCCCAGCAACCGAGTACCTGCGGCCGATGTAATCTCCGTTCCTCGCCGTCTATCGCTGTATACCCCAAAAACCAACAATCCGGAGATTACCGCGTGAGAGAACACGTACGGGCTGACCAATATCACGCGATCTCGATTACTCGGCTACGGATAATTAACTGTAAATGAACTAATCCTGCCGCTCGTTGCCGGTTCAATTTTCAGCACAAGCCTTTCTCACGAACGAGAAGCGTTCGTATGAGCCAAGTCAGCAAGATAGGGACTTGCGACGAATGCTGAGTACTCCAAATCGTATGTTCCGAGGAACGAATTGTTGGAGCTTACGGTTAAAACGTGGCCGTATTTCGCGACAGGGAGAGAGACGCAGAGTCACAGAGATAATAGCGGTCAGCTTATGAGTGCCTGGTGAATGCGTTACAGGCCGTAATCCAATACAGCCGGGGAAATGGGGATCAGACCACCGCGTCGCATTATTAAGTAAAGCACACAGGAGATAGTAATATCGAGGGCATTAGATAGAGAAAATGGGATACCACTTTCCCGGAACATACCATCGATGACCCTCGGTAATCTTGATCTTGTTTCTACGAGACATTGTGAACAATTCATCTCTCGTCGAAATAAAACAAAAATTCGACAGCGTTTCTCCGATCGTAAACCGATTGACCGGTAGTACGCTTTAGATATTGGGCGTCGGATAAAATAAAATGAAATATAGTAGCCCGAAATTGGATCGGTTTGAAACAAGGATGTACGCACATGTACCACTGGCGGATTCGCAAAATGTACGCGGGAGTTCGAGTGGCTTGTTAACACAGATAATAATTGAGGGAAACATTGATGGACCATCGAGTGTGCGGGTAGCATTGTAAGGAAGGAAATTTCCGATAAATATAATAGCACACTCCTGGCGAATGTCAACATGTGCATAATTTATCCAGTTCAGTTCGATTGATGAGAAATTAATGAAGCGAAGTTGACGATTTGATAAAAGAGTAAAAGCAAACAAACGCGATCTGGGTTGCCGGTGAAATCCCACTCACATATTAATCCATTGAAACAGGAAGATCCCATTTCTGCCACGGAGTTTCGTACCAACGGAATAATTCGCATTGGGAAGCATATGTGCAAGACCACGAACGCGTTGGCCGTATCGTATCTTAGCGGTGTTTAATTATACGTAATTACAGCCGGTCTTCACCATTAGCGCAGTTAGTATCGGCCTGCTACCCTACCTACGTACCATCACTGAATTTCCCACTAATTGATAATCTTGATGATTCCATTAATGCCGGGCGAATTGAAGCGCGGCAAAAAGATGTTATAAATATATTTCTTCTATTTATCTCGAACAATGGGTATTTATCGATAGTCAGACCGACAATATGTTCTTATCAAGGATGTTGGCTATTTGCCGAAGGAGAGATTCCTCTTCCTTTCTCTCATTGGATACTGCGGACGTCTCTCCTGCAGCATTGGTCCGCGCTTACGAGGTATTGCTGATAAGCCACCTAAATCGTTGTGTGAACCCATCGATTCGTATTACTACGACATAAAAGCGTAAGCAGCCATCAAACCTTCGTCGCTCACTAGCGTCGAGAATTCTCGAGAAATTTCTTCTCGCAGTACTCAAGTACTTCTCAAAGAGAGGCAACCGTCTGTAGGAAAAATGCTTAGAATGTTATACATATATTTGAAGTTTCAGTACTGCATAACAGTACTGCATAATACTCCGGAAAGCCAGGTGGTTGCTTGACGATAAAATATTCTTGAGACCCCTGCTTAAAATTGTTGATGCATCATCATATCTTCGAGTTGTACCCATTTCTATTTTTCACTGGAATAATTCGTTTTCAGAATATTTATCTGGCTACAATTATCAGAAATAGTTTCATTAGTGCAAATAACATTAACGTGCCAGTCCTTTCCAGCTCCTGCAGGAATTCAAACGAGGGGAAAGTAAAAAGTATGCGATGGGGTGCAATAACAAGAAGACGGAGGCGGCAAATAGAAGGCAGGTTGTATTTTCCACACTATGTGTATTTACTGAGAGACATTCGGCGAGATAGTGCTTCGGGGTTGCGAGTTTTATGCTCATTGGAGAATCGTGCCTTTATGACAGGCGGCCGTAAAATAAGCATTTCGAAGGCTTCCCTTGAAAGAGACAAACCGAAAAGCGAGACACGGCGGAAGGTGGCTGCGAAAGCCGGCTTACATCCGGAAACTGCGTACTGCCGCAGACATCCTGATAGATATGTGTTCTCGTATCGGGAATAGTTCGTACACTACCATGTTCCCATCAGTCGACGAATAGGTACATTCCAGGACTGACGCGACTTATGGGCGAACAGAGTTTTCGGCGAGAAAAGTCAGAATATCCTGGTGAAAGAGCATAAAGTCGTACATCATATCGAGCCTTCTTTCCAATTTTATGGGATATTAAAATGATCAATTCGTGCGAATATTGTATAATAACGATATTACATATTTTGAGATATACACGTTTTCGTCATTAATTGTATTCTCGATTCTCTGGACTCTGTCCAGCATCCGTACATTCTGCTCAGCCACTCGATTCACTTGATTCAGCACATCCATATCATAGTCTCGCACCATCACTTGTTTCCTCTGTCTCAGACTTTGCTGCATTGACTCTCTTTCAGTTATATTTTGTAATACCTACGTTTTTTAATCATTATACACTTATTCGCCTAAAATACATCGTAACATGAAATCAGTCTTGTCAGGATTCCCTGCAGCCTCCCCGCAACATTTCCGTTACTCTCCCATAGGGGCGTTTAAAAAGAAGTTGCAAAAAGAATTCGGGTCAGACTCGGACAGGAGTAATGGCCACGGAGGAAGCCGCGACATAATTCTTCTCCATGATCGGGAATTTCTTCGCGGGATAAAAAGAGGCTGACCTCATTGAAGGGGCAATTGCGGGGCGAACGACGAGTCCGCACAAGATTTACACTCATTGCTCGATCAGGATTTCATGGCCCTGATTGATATATGGGAAGCAAGGGTATCTTTAGAGTATGTGTTTGGCCCCGCATACGACATCGGGGCTACCTGCTTGAAAATTGCACCGATCGCTTCGGAGAGCAAGCGCACCATTATCCGAGCTCAGTCAGGTATACATCTGGGTGTCTCTCAGGGACATAAATACACGTTAATGGCTATGTCCTTCGGGGTCCGATTGATCCCCTTGTTTCCGAATCTACTCGATTCAAGGATGCTTTCGGACATTGGTAAATAGGTAAATACGTTCTGTCTTCACCCCTACTCGAACATGGGAAGAGGTCACTCTACTATGGTATGTGCAATTTATACTAGACGTTACGTTTAAACTAGACTCGCAATTACTATTAGATAAGTTAAAGGTGTTCCGAGACAACTAACATCGACCTTTTCGAGCGTAGTCTATGTATACATATATATGGTCTATGTGTACATAGGTTCATGGGCGTTAATGGTACTGTCGATTAAGGATTTAAAGCTAATGTTCCATGCAACTACTTCCTGCCCTCTTTTCCTCCGTCTGGCTCTCGCTTTCTGCTCTCTTGGCATAGTACTGCACGAAGCCAGGAGAGTAATGCAAAAGAAAACGGAGCACGCCGAACCTTCGTGAACCAGTAATCCATCCTTCAGAGAGCACGAGCTAACTTTTCAAGCAAAGTGGACCAAACGAAAATGTTTCTTTTCCCTTGCCACTAACGCGCCGCGCAACGGGTCTTTTTTCAGCCGACGGTATCTACAGCTAATCATTCAAAAAGCTCACTGAAAGGAATAATTACGATATGGATGCAGCTCCAGTCCTACCAGTGCGCGTGCGCGTGCGCGGGTTTGCGTGTGTATCCAAGTCACGCTCATCCCTGAACGATCTCCATCTGTACAGATCCATATAATCAAATCACTTAGGCATTAATTTCAATTCTCCAAGTTGAGACGTTTAACGCCGTTAGTAGTAGAGAAACAGCTTCTAACACAACACCGACGGACCAATTTGTGCCAAAACTAGGAAAGTAATATTTCTTAGGACACGCTCGCGTAATCTGCCAGCTTCAGAAACCTGTTATTGCTAACAGGAAGGAGACAGTTTTCTTTATGCGGCCGACGAGTAAACAATGCCATTCGGCGAGTCTCAGAGGAAGAACAGAGCCGGCGAGATGTCGCCAAAAATAAATGCGACTGGGGAAGCCCGCCAGCAAAATAGGAGATGAAACTTTCGGCTTTTACGATCGGTAGCACGTGGACTTCGCGCGGCACGCGCGCGAGCATCAGTAAGGAATTTCAGTGTGTGAAGAAATAGCAGTGTGATACAACGTCCTACAAAACAAAATCGAATTGTGTTGGCTGCACAAGAAATGTTTGTCTCTCGAAAGGTAGAATGGAATAGATTGAAATGGATTGAAAGAGAGGTTGCTGACTTTGACCTAATCAATATGGATTTGGCGCGACAATGCAACTTGATAGTAGAATACCAGGAGCTGCTCGGCTCGTATCTACGGGAATTCGTAATATCGACGGCGTCCAGGATTTATGAGAATAGCAGCAGCATCACGGGCTTTGCTTTTAATAAAATGTAAATACGAGCGCGAGCGCAGGCCGCTCTGCTAGCCGGATTCGGTTTAGCCATGTAAATAACAGAATGCGCCATATCACTTACCCATGAACACTCCGAGCTTCTCTGCACCGTCACTAACTATCTCTCAGTCAGAACACAATACACAGCCCTTTTTCATTTCCCCGCTACATGAATATCGTACTGTCAGTACAGGTCACAATTCACGCGATCGACACGAGGATTTCTGCATTCCTTTACCAGGATAAATATACAAGAGCGCGAAATAGCGAGTAAGGAAGGCAGACGTGATCGATGGAGTTAAGAAAAGCGTGAGTGTACTACAGAATTACTGACTCGGATACCCGACGGCCCTATCTATCATTCTTGCGTAGAAACAGAATTCTGCATGTTGTATTGTGCATACAATTTTAAGCAGTAAAGTGAGTGAAACATTATTTACAAGTGCCGAGGGACCTGGTCAATGCGAGTATTAATAATATGGAAAGCAAGAAAGGAAGAGCCGTTGTCAGCTTCTTTAATTCATTCTGTCAGTCTTAATATATCGAACACACCTCGCCAGCGGGATTTGCGATTATTCCGACAGGGATTGACTCGACAAGAGTGGTTCCATCCGTGCGAAGCGTTTATTCCCCTAAAGTGCGATGCCTCCTGTAAAGTAGACGAGGTCTTCTCCCCGACTTTTCGATTAACCCCTTTGCTCCCACCGTCAGCGAGCTGTCGCCCGAGAAATATTGAACAACGTGTCGCGAATACATAGCTTCTCGAGACGGAGATGAAAGTTCAAGCTGCAAGAAATAGTGTAAGGTGGCAGGGCTTTCATAGTGAGGCGCTCGTTAGCGATCTAATTAAATAAAGTGCAAAGCGTGTCCAATTCGCGAAGGGACGAATTTCACGCGCTAATTACAGAGCCGACACTGCGCTAGATGGTGGGTGCGAAGGCGCGCTTGCATTGTGTCCCATTTATAACCGCGAGTCAATTAACAGCTAAACGCATTAACTGTTTGTCGTATTACGCGTGCATTAGCGAAGCCCGATTCTAGGAGGTTCTGCGAAGGAAAGCCCAAGATGCCACGAGGGATCAGAACACGCCCCAAAGCCCCTGAACGTCAAAGTACAAAGTTCCCCGATGCCTTCATTCGACTAACTCTGCAACTGAATTAATTCACGCACACATATACACCTTTATCTGGACTAATCCTTTGAAGCTATTTTCCACGCTCTTTTCAACCCTTATCTTCATCAAATTCAATTGTTCCCATTTCCAAGGACAGTTCAGACGCGACCTGCCTACTAATTTACCCGGGCGTACTAATTTCCCGCGCTAATTAGGGAACTGGAATATCTATTAGGTTTGCTTGTTCACCGAGCGACAAAGCGGATTGCCGAAATATTAAATGCCGCGGCTTGACCTACTCTAGGATGGGGACAATTGCAAAATTAAAGCCGCACTTGTCAATTAACATGATAGAAGCCGAAGGTGGGGAGAATTTAATCTTGATCCTTCATCGCCAAATTGACTGTCACTCGAACCATGCCACAGACACGCTACTCCATCTAGTCCGTAATAGCTTAGAGCGTCCACAGTTATTCATTAGTTGACCGTAATGTCGCATTCCGGCCAGCCAATTATTTCAACGTGTATTGCAATTTACAAACAATACTGACCCGATCTGTCCGGATTGGTCAGTATTCCGACTCCCCAGAGCCTTGATGTGTCCTAGCCGTACGGGAAAAATCATTTAGTCCCTCATATATATTAACATTGTCGGTTGAGCACCCGGTACAATTAATGCCGTGCATAATTGACGCTATCGTGCCGCGGGCCAAAATATACATAAACCCATCAGCGCCAGACTAATTCGAATTCCGGGAGCAGGAGAGAGAGAAAGAGAGAGAGAGAGAGAGAGAGAGAGAGAGAGAGAAAGCGAGGAAATCAGAGTACGCAAGAGCAAGTGGCTAAAGTCTCATTCCACAGTGCAAAGTTGCAAAGGGGTGAAATCTCGCAGCGGCGTGTCTCGGAATTTAATATCGTTACATAGGATTCAGCTATGTCAGTGGAGCTGTAAACCTCCCTGAATTTTATAAGGATTTTATCTTGAATGCGAAACTTTGTCTCTCCCAAACGTGTTTCGTAACAATAATAATAAAGTTAAAGCCGTTCCGTGCCTCTCGACGCCACGGAGCTTCCCTAGAATATCCTCTTGCAATCCCGACTTGACTCTTACCCTAAGCACCGTCGGATATTCGTTTAAGCTTTACGATAAGGATTACGCCACAGAACTTTAATCCTCGTGAGGCGACCTTCCCTTTGTAACCTGTAACCTCGGCCTTATTCTCTCTCCCTAGCGTGTATCCGGCATCCGGTGCTAGCCAGTAGTAGTCAGTCGATATCCGGCACTCCCCAAAGCCAGTCGACACTTTCTCCTTATTCGTCCTGTGGGACTGGCGTATGTAGATCTTTGATCTCGAACCTTTTAACACAGATTAAACCGGAAGATATCTTCCACTCGATTCTCGAACTATAATTAAAACTTTTCGTATTCTGATAATTTTTTAATATCTTCCTATTTCAACACTTGGAATACTATTATTTACATTCTTTGCAAAAATTCGATGCTTCCGTGTGTCTTATTATAAATATTAGTAGAATTTATTGAAAACTCTTGGAAGTAACGTTAGAGCAACTTTGTCTCGAAACTAAAAATGCACAGGGTAAGAAGCGCCAACTATCTTCTGTCGTAAAAGTAAAAGACACTACCTGATTAGAGGAAGGAGGCTGTAGGTTGGGTCAAGAGACTAAAAAATCAGACATTTCTAAGCATGGGGCCTTAATTAGAATCCTCCGTACATATTCCCGGGGATTTGGTGCTTTAGCGTTCAGACCGTGGGAACTGATAAAGCCTTCGAGGATGAAGTGAAAGATAGAAATCGTGGCAAAGAGAGAAAAAGGGGGAGGGGCCGAGTCGAATGATCTCATTGAAGTAGGAGGCCAGAAAGGCAATGTTAAGGGAAGGCGTACGTGTTATCAGACTTGGCTAGAGAAGCGGTGCGCCAAAAGATATCGAACCAACGCGGAGGATGCCGTCTAATTAATTCAAAGGTCTCTATCCCGGCAATTGGGATAATCGAGTGAGTCGCGCTCGCCTCTCAGTGAACTGCACGGTGCACTTCCCACTGTGCAAAAGCGGTAATGCAGAGGTGCAGTGCGTTTCAGTGGGAATTGCTGGCGAACCCCCGCGCGCGTCTCAGATACCGACCTCATTACACGCGACGAGCTTCGGCAGTAAAGTCAATTACTCTTAATTCATCGGGTTCCATCCTGCAGTATAGTCGAAAATGTCTCATTCATTTAGTGCAATTATGCGTGAACTCAGTCGCCTTGCAAGCCGCTAAAACTGGATGGAATGGATTCAAATTTCGAATAAATTGAAACAGCTATCACATCGCTCTGAAATGTAAGAGGTTCCAACGTTCCTTTAATGTCTTTATGATGTTTCAGTTGGGGAAATATTTCCTGCCAAATGGCTAAATTGAAAGTTCTCGCATTTGCCTGTGATCTGCTTCGAAACAGAATGATCTCTGACTATGCGCGGCACGATTCTCTTTCGCATTATTGCATCACTTTTCGCCCTCTAGAGCACAATGTGGCGGTCGGGCTGCGTGGTGCGCCGAACAATTTAGCGACCCATTGAGCAGTACTTGTACACACAACACACGACTCGAAATGCTGGTCCGGTATCGGGGCGAGCACCTACTTGTTGCAAAACGGTATAACGCACCCTCGACGCCCCCCGACGCCGATCGATTCCAGTCGTCATCGACACTGGCCTCCGTAAACCGTGTTATGACACCAAGCTCACTTTCAAATTCAGTTCAAGACAGTACATTTCTCGTGAATACTTTTATTCAAAAGCACAATTAACTTCTCGCTAATTGCTACCATTAAAATCCGCGATTATTCTAATTATTTAAAACAGCTCTATTAACGCCCGCCAGTTTCTATATCCGTGCCAGTCTGAATTGACGGTAGTCGCTATCGAATAAATAGCTGGTGCGGGAATATACCGAATTCTCACGATCGAACGCGAATCATTAATGGCTTCCACGGGCTCCACCAAGCGAGTAAATTAAATGAGGTCATGAATGGAGGCTCGGGACGCGATTCAATAACGCGATAATCGCGCAGGTGCTTATCAGGAGCGCCGATCTTTTCTCGCATTCCGTATACCATATATCATTCGATTAACATTTAGTAAGAATTTCTCCTCACTTCGCATACATACACATAAAAGATTTACTCTGGGTGTACGAGAAGCTGTTGCAATTCAATTGAGAACGACATGGAAGTACAATAAGAGCGAGTCTCGGAATACGATAGGACTGGTGAAGTGTGTCAGTATTCTCAGATGCAGGATGGCTGATGGCAGAGGAAAAGCGTGGCTACATTTTCATGTAAAGTGTAGAGATAACTCGAGCGTACGTATAAAAGGGAGGGTTAATTCTTTTTAGAAAAAAAAGCACAGCTCGAGAGGTTGAAAAAGTGGCTGGTGTTTGCTCAACTATTGACCCGAACTAAGCTATAATAGAGATCGCGGGGATGTTTACCGGTGAAATTGGACGGTGCTCGTTTATTGTCTAGAATAAACTTGCGTCGATGGTGCTAACACCGGGAGCGCTTACCAGGCGCACTATGCGTTGCTTGTTGGGACTGTTAATGTTAATACGAACCTCGGGGAGTTACGCTAACCGACAAGCATTGGCAATTATCCGTTTCGGGCCTCTAACGGACCAATAATAAATGTCTTCTCGTAAATTTTTATCTCGGCTGAGAGATGGTCAGATTGAAAGAGAGTAACATGAGAGGGAGTATTTCCTGTCAGTCGAAAGTCAGGAATGTTTGATAAAATTGGCCGTTTACGTTTTCACTAATGGCAGAGCGTTACCGACTCGTGTACACCGCGCTCCGATTGGCAATCGTGAAATTTCCATGAAAGCTGATGAAACAGGGAGGAAACCAGCAGGAATGCCGCCGTCCCGAAAAACCGTGGGAAAGCAGAGATCTCGCATTGGCTCGTGCAAAAACTAACGAGACATGAAATGCCAATGAATCGTCAGTTTTGATGCAAGTCTTTTAATACCAATCTGCTAAGCTTCAAATTGGACTTGTCCTTTTCAATCCAACGCATTGACGTCGGGGGATTAAAGTTCTCGTGGAAAATTACACTGGCAGAGTCATCGATTTCAATCAAATTTTACAAAAATTTAATTACCCAGCCTGGCTTTTGAGGCAGTAACCGAACAAAAGGGGTGAAAGTGAGCCGGCTGACTAGACGCATCACTCTCACCACAGATCTATGTATAATGAAGGGCGAAACGAAATAGAGCCATTGTTTGCCGGCTCGGCGGATATTAATTAATCACACTTTTGTAGTTGGTAATAGGAGCGGCCCACTTAAGACTAATTCTGTTCGAGGCCGCGTCCAGATTACCCGCTAACGATGTTAAACTCCCCTATTAGCTCGATCATTAATCACGCAATAACATAGGCGTATTTAACTCATTCATTCTTCCCTCGAATATACCTTTTGTCTCCTCTTATCATCCCATTCGAAATAAGTGACTCCGAAGAGCACAAAAGAATTAATTGGCACTCTTAGAAAAATTTGGACAGCTTCTTCCTTTCGAGAGAAGTAACCCAATGGAAGCGTGACTCGAGTCTGATTAGCATCCACCCTCGTTATCCGTCGCAGTCGCTTTTTCACGGGCGTCGTTTCTATTCGTTGCTTTTTGCTGTGGATTATCCGCAAATCGCACCGCAGCATCCTGCAGAAAATTAAGCTTTATCGTAATTACGAGGTACAGCTGCGATACAGCAACTCCCACTACGCCCACGCCGACAGGATGCTGCACCGACGCCATTAAGGATCTTTACATCATGCGATTTTCCACTCGCATTTTCCGGGCCCGTAATTATCCTATGAATTAGTCATTCCCCCGGCCCCTCGTCATTCAGCCATCGTCCTGTCAGCCGTGTTGCTCGCAATTCTGCCAGCAGCAGAGTCTACCGCGTTTCCAAGAAGAGAAGGAGAATTTCTCAAGGAATTTTACCTTTCGACCCTCCCTTGCCTTTCTATTTCGAATTTGAAATAGAAAACTTCCTGCTTTCCTCACGGCTGCCTTACTCCTACTGCTCACCTACTCTTTAATTGTGTAAAAGAACAGAATACTGTTATTACTTTATTCTTTATATAACGCAAACTAATATAATGTTAAAAATTAGAACAGTGCCCACTCTCCTCATAGTTTTGTTAGAAATATTCAAAATTAGAGCAATGCCCACTCTTCTCATAGTTTTCTCACCCTAAGAAATATATCTGCTGTAGTTAACCGTTGACTTTAAAATCGGGAGAAGCCTCACCTTCATTACCAGAAGCATCTCAAGAGGATAATAGTTAGTTTCAGAGTACAGAGGTATCCTTTTCCTGCTCTAGTTTGTGTCTAACTTAGTAATATTGCATACCCACAAGAACCGCAAATTTAAGATCTACCGGTGAATGTAGACTGGTGCAATGGGACTTAACTACTGTATTTTACAATGCGTACACCAACAGTATAAACTTCGTAATAATAGACTAAAATTTCCTAGATGTCATTTACTCTTATGACGGGGGTCCCCGAGGAACGGTGGCTTGCTTTTAGTCTGTGGTATCACCTTAGCCCACAGCAGAGTGAATCTAGAGCACCCTGATGTGGTGAACAGGGTGCAAGCTCACTTCCCATTCTACTATACCCACCATCCTTCCTATAGTTTCTCTCAGAGAACACATGCTGGTTCAAGCTTCTATTTCCTTGCAAATTTTATGCCTTATCAACTACATATGTATATATAGTATATGTTAATATAATATTTTTTGTCGATAACAGTAATAATAATCTATACATATATGTATACATATATACATCTGTAGGCGTTTTTTTTAGTATTGTTTGTTCCAACTTAGCGCGAAAAGTACCGAACCGATTTCTATGGAATTTGCACTGTTCGAAAGCAAAAAGTCCTTGGAGTATAACAACAGAAAGCAGGGGATTGGCGACAAATAAAATGATGACATTTTTTGTCCGTTGTTCGAAAAAATACTGTGAGGGTATCCTCACCTTCCCAACCACCCCTGGAGCCTCCCCTCTAAAATATTTTCATACCGTTCAATGGATTTGCACTGAATTCGATAAGATTCTTCGACACCTTAGAAAAAATAATGTAGCGGTCCCAACCCTCCAACCACCCCAAAAGCCCACCCCAGACATACGAAATGCCACCCGCGCGAAGTCGGATATGACAATCAGTAATAATATACAAGATAATAAACTTGTTTGTTTATTCACGAAATCTCGAGGACTACGTGCCAGCTGCCAGGTGCAAATATAGACCAGAACATGTTGAGCACTTCCGCTCTTCCAATGCAATTTCTTCGACTATTTTATTCTTCTCTGAGTGCTTCTCGTTTCTAAGCGACGAAGCCAGGAGCAGGGCGACGGGGTGAATTGAGCATGCAGGAAACATAGGGAGTACGGTACCGTGTTTCAGGATGGTAATACACTACGGTGATATGCCACAAGTGGATGCCAGGCTTTACACGAGGAGGAATAAACGTCATAATGTATTCAATCCTTTGGTTTTGGGATTCACCTTTCCCACCTGCCAACTCCCTAACTTTCTATTTTCCCATACCACAATAGTATATGATTATATAGAATAATATTTATCAATGAATATATAGTAAATAGCAATTTGACACGACTGAAATTAATGAAAGCCACTTATTTTTCCCAAGCAAAAGGACAGACATTAAAAATGGGGTACTTTAAGTGGCTTGCATTAGTCAGTAGTGAAGCACGAAGAGGTCAGGGGGGGGGGGGGGTCAAAGCACATCGGGAAGCAAACGCGATAGCCTGCATTTTACTGTGAATATTCGCGATTCTCAAAGGACTTTCTCTTTGGAACGTATCGCAGTCTGATAAAACTGAGAGGAAAACCTTGGAGATGGAGAAAAATGTACGCGAGATGACCGATCCCAGGACCGTGTTAGAATATTTTTATTGGCCGCCTCAGGCCTGGGAACCCTGATAGGAATCAAAAAAAAAAGAAGTGGTGGTGCTCATGGGAAGACGAAGAGGAGATCTACATAGTATAATATCTCTGCGTCCTGGTAACCAAGGAAAATCCGAGGGAGTATTTTTATTTTTGCCTCTCTCAGCAACGGTTCAGTCAGAAAACGCTGCGGTAAGCTTGGTTCAAAGAACGTTGTATCTGTAATACCTCGTTATAATACCACATATTCTACCACTGTTTACCAACTGCACTGCTGACCAGTTAACAACTTTATTAAGTACAAATATTTAATCCTACACATTTAGTTGTTTCTATCAGCTTTTATTCACGCAACCGCTGAGAAATATTTTAACTGCACAAAGTATACGCACTTTTGACATGTTCCGCAGAAAGTTTTTATGTACATTTCATTTGCGTATGCACGCTCTTCTTTCAACTAGATACGCGAGTCGAGAAATAATTTCGCAAAGGAGACCGTGTACTGACGATATCGTTAGAATTGCGATGTCGATTCAGGTAGGCGAGAATTTACGGGGAAATTCGGGGAATGCCTTTGCGAATTTAAATTCGCGAAAGTATACTCGTGAGATGCCAGCCTGGCATGTGTAAACTTTGGATACTAGCGTTTTCACGATATATACGTTCGTCCTTCGACTTGTCTCGACATCGTCGCCCATGTTCGCTGCTCGTCAGTATCGTCCTTCTCGTTCGACTCGCCCTACCGTATTTCTGAGTGTAATTCACGCGAATCTATCCGTAGAAAAGTGGAGAAGTTGCGCGCAGTGGCGAGATAACTGAAATACGTAAACTTTGTTTACGCGCGCACGACGATGCAGCAGCCGGGAGGTAGCTTCCGTTGGAATTTCTCTTGGCGGAACTTCGTAAATAAAGATAGTACTCCGAAGTAAGCGGCAACCCAAGGAAAAAGGGAAAAAGCGGTACCGACGCGCCGAAACGAATGTATATCAAGACTCGGCCAGATCTGTAGAAAAGTGGACATCCTGTGAAAACGATTCCCCGTCCTACGATTCGCCTTTCCGGCATTTGCATCAGAATGAAACCTTTGTCGAAGAGATTCCTAGACCGCCAAGCATGATGGCATTAACTTCTGCGGTCGACGATGGGGAAATCAGTCTAAGAATTATGAGAGACGGGTGAAATGTAAGATAAAGAAATAAAATACAAATCGAAATTTTGAAATTACAAATAAAAAAGAGCACAAAGTTTTCAAAGTTCCTCTTGCATATGTCTCGATCACCGATATTGCCAGAATAATTTAGTTACGCTCGAATGTTGCGCTGTAAGCTGAAATCCGTGGAAATCCCTGTCTCTTTCTGACTACCCGAACATAATATAACTCCTAAGCTTACCAGCAGTAAAGCTTACTCAACGTCTCGGCCCTCGCTATATTAATAAAGAGGAAGTATGGAAAGAGATACTTTGCTATGCGCAAAAGTATCCGGATGCATGACCAGTACGTGGTAGATTCATTCAACGCAGAAGTAAATTTATAGAGATCGTGACTTTCGTTCACATCAGTTGGTCTATTTGAATTTGAGATAGTCTTGCAAACCCAGCGAACTTTATTCGTCGTATAATTACAATGGATAACCATTCGAAGAGTTAGGATAAGTCCCCAGACTCTCCAGACATTTCTTTGGCAAGCGAAACCTAGCCTGGAGCAAGGACAACGATTAAATGGTAGAGATCGATTTCAAGGATTTCCCAGCGGCGCTATTTTGGTTCGCCTACCACCTCGTTTCAAGGGTGGTCGTCTTATCAGGCAATTCCTCTGACGAGGGTTATTAATGCGACGGTCCACTTACCGGGATATTCGAACGAATGTCACGATCGGCTGATTCCAGTTGCAAACTTCACCCAGATGCATTGTTAAGCATCTGGTCCTTTAAATGACGCTTGAACGGTTATCGCGGAAAACTAATTGCAAGAATAAGTACACCCCCTTCTTCGGATTGCGCGGCGCATTACTTACAAAGTTACTTCGGAGGCTTTGAAAGAGAATTCAGTGGGAAACTTGAAGGATTCGCAAGACTAATTAAACTTCCCGGTAAGAACGATCGCGCCTGCTTCTTTTGCCAACGATAAACTACGTGACTTCCGGCGAGGCGTGTCGTCATTCAACAAGTGACTGTGAAAACGACTATTCGAATAGCACTTAAACAGGAGGTAAGGAGAAGTGGAAGATAGTGCCAAGTGAGACTTGTTCTCAAGATTTCTAGAGGCAGTAAGGGCCGAAAAGTCGAGCTACGTGGGACACAAAGTCTTGCCCCGAGGAAGAAATCGACGACTTGCGTAAACTTTCAATGTTAGCTGGCAGTTGAGAATTCGGGTGGGAGGGTGGGCGGGAGTTCGCCAAGTAGTCTTGGTTGTCAGTTAGCGAACTGATAACCACAAAAGGGGCGTCGCACCCTGGCCAGAAGGAAACAGTCGCTTTCCGATGAAACTGACGGAGGAAGCGGTAGCGTTCCAACCCCAGTCAGAATCCGCACCACTCTTTGATTCTGATAAATCGCATTAAAGCGGAGGAAGCAGAATTTGATACGAAGAGACGATAATGGTGTGTCTGTCTCTTCGTTAACTAGTCAAAAGTTTCGGGCTGCCTGGCCGAAAGTCTCGGAATCAGTGGTCGAAGAAGCTGCGCCTCCGCGGACAATGAAAGCATCCAACTTGGTTGGAACGATCGTCGAAAATTCATTGATCGTTACTTCAAAGTATCAGAGCCATTTTACCGTTATGAGCAGCACTATCGTATAGTATCAGCTCGGGCCATTAATATTTATTGTCGGATCCGGCGCGGCGCTGAGGCATTCTGGCATCGAGTCAGAATAAAGAAGCTTAGACGCAGCGCCGATCTAGGCTCGGACGAGTGCCTCGCGAGGTTTGCCCTCAAAAGCCACGGCAACTGAAGACCCCCTCGCTGAAGAAGAGTTAGAATCGCTTAGGAGATCGGCCATCCCTCGATTTTAAGAACGAATCGGCCCTAATCTCACTTTCCAGTGGATTTCAATCCTCGCCCCTACATGGTGGGAACATGAGAGGTTTCCACTTGGCGTTCTGAAACCCGGAATGCCATGAGCCGTACACAATTTAGAGCCCTATTCAACGTACTCAGGTTGCATCTTGATCATAGATCTGCATATCACCCATTGTCCTACTATCTCCGTTTCAACCATCTATCGGAACTAAAGAAGACCAAGGAGAGATAAGTAGAAACTCATACGAATTAATATGAAACGTCCGGATTCTATATACGTGAATACATATATACATATACACATAATTGAATAGCAGTCCTTTAACTTGTTGGTCGTTGAATGAAGTGCAGTGAAATTGACTTCGGCAAGTCCAATGAAGTGTCCCTCGAGCCGTGCTTATTTATGACCTACTGAATATTAAATCACAGGGAACGCTAGTTAACACGAGGGCGGCCGAGAATCCCCGATTCTGCAAACAGAAACAGGGATTAGACAGAGTATACAAATTGGGCCGCGAAAGTGCTTTATTGCGCCATTCGGTCGAATAATTTAATCTACCTGATTGCGGTGGCGGTTATCCCCCAGCATCCGTCCAACGAAATTGACTGCACCGGAGTATAGGAATCCAATAAACGGACGTTGATCCGTGATAGTTCGCCCGATATATTTTCATTAAATTGGAATTCAAGATGACTTGCAATTACCCTCCCGTCACCGCCGGCAGATGCGTATTCAATGAGGCTGCCCAGTAGAATAGAAACAGTGATCTATAGTAATGAGACGAGGTAGGCGTGAGGCGGCCAACTAAAGAGACAATCTCGAGTGACCCGCTGTCAAGTCGAAACTCTCTCTCTCTCCCTCTCTCCCCCTCTCTCTATGACGCAGAGGAAAGATGAATAGCTCGTGTGATTAAGTCAGAAGAAAGTGAGGGGGGTGAGTCTAGCTTTTAAACCGAGCGACGATGATTAATAACTGCTACCAATCAATATGCAACTCGCTCGAGCCCGCAGTGATTTAATTAAGCTGAGTGCCAGAACAATGAGATCCATTCAATTAGCCAATGTCGCGCGGAAATGCGAGGATGAAACCGCATTTTATTATGAGTAATTCCTGTCGAGTGCTCCTCGGTAATGCAGTCTGTCGAGCGATTAGTCTTGCATGCTTCTCTTTACCCGAATTCTTTCACTGCAGAACGGAAGAGCATCTACCGTCGGATAATATGCACATCGGCCAGCCTGAATTAGCCTCGGCGCTGTGCTGGAAATTTCTATTATATTATACAACGCTCTCGTTTGCCGCTCGCCACTCTCGAGAAATTCAATAGACACCCTCGCCACCGCGCTACGGAAAATGTTCGTTGTGCCCTCGATGTAACAAGATATACGATAAACAAGAGGTACAACAATGGCCTACGCGCACAGCAGGAACAATTACCGATTCTTTCTGCCTCGGCCAGCTAGCTCACGAGTCTACGCTGTGGAAGGCCAGGCAATATTCCCAAGCATTGTGCTCTACTCCGAGCTCCTAATGATTGCATTAAACCAGGTTCTCAAACCTGACTTACCTTACAAGTACGCTCGCCACGTTCATACTCCATGAAAAAAACTGTTCGCACTCATTTAAAGAGTAACACCTACGTTGATAACAAGACTAAACGTATGTTTAATTCGTAGAGTGCAGTTTATTGCGAGAAGAGGATGACCTTCGCGTAGAGAGCGCACTCGTGCTGAATTGTTTTTTATGGAAGTACGTGATAAAATAAAGAAGCGAATGCACGGCTAACCAGCAGGAGACAGAGCGCTGATGGCTCTCTTATGGTTTTTACGAGGCACACGCACTACTGAAGTGAGTCTTTGAAACCGCATAGTACGTGCTGGGACATTTCTGCACGTATCCAATAAGTACTTTTCGTACTTGCGAGGAAAGTACTATTGAGGAAGTGCAACCTGCGCGGAAACACTTAAAAAAAGAAGCCGTTGCCGCGTCGTCATTAGATTACCCTCTACAGAGGGATAAGCAAAGGCTGCCAGGCGCGATGAAGTTTTACGGGGGCAAATTTCACTACACGAGCTGCTCTTATGTGATCGGTGCATAGAGGTTCTTATATAGATATTCACTCTACGTAAAATTCTAGTCAGTAGAGCCAGCAGAGGTGTCTTGCATGCATAGAGCGATGCTCTCTCAGGTTTTGGAAAGGCTTTCATAGCTTTCCTTCTCTATACTTATATATATTTGCCGTGGCTGAATCCGCCTCGTAAGACCAAAATACTTTACAGCGGTAACACCAAAAAGAGAGCGTTAACTTTGACCACCATTCAGAAATCGTCCTCGCATTGAAAAGAACTCGAAGTTTTTTGGGTCGTACTTCTTTCATCAGTCGTTAGGAGTGGTGCCTTGGCGAAGTTCTCTGCTAGTAGAAAGGGAGCCAGTGACTGTGGGATTCGATGGGCCAAGGTAGTCAGTAGAAGTGGGAAGAGTTCATCGGGCATTGGTGAGTGCATTCTGGCGACGAAAAGCGAGAGTGAAGATCGATGGGAATTCACTTTACAGAATCGAGGGAGATGCCACGCGGTTGCCGGGCGAAGGATAGAAAGTCACGAGCAGAAAGGAGTGGAGCCGACGTTCTTCCACATGAAATATTAAATCCGATTTTAGGAGGCAAGTGTAGCCGCGTCTCCTATGCAAATTGTCAGGTGAAAGCGTGAAAGGAGAAAATTCTCGGCGAGTGAATATCGCGCTGGGCTGCGAGTGCGAGCTGACTTACTCTCCCACTCGGTGAGACGAACCGAAAGAGCGAGAGGATGGGAGAGTAGCTTCTCGGTGGATGCTATTGCGCATGAAGCAGCTAGACTACCACACGCTAGCGAGCTCCGTGAAGGAAGCTTACGAATCAGACTTTTTGATATATATATATCCTGAGAAATATGTACCACACGCCTCACTGTTCTTGACTGCGGATATTTATCATAACGCTGAACGCTTCGCACTCATTTCTTTCTGTTGCGAAAACAACCAACGAAGAAAAGACATACAAAGCGCCGGATTTCTCAAATGCCCCACAGAAAGTCATAAACAGACAATCTGAAATATCCCACGGATGTTTCGGACAGTTAGGATCTAAGATTACGTTTCAGCATCTTAAAGTTGAAAGAATCGTAAATGGAAGCAAAATATCACGGTAGTTAAACATAGCTAGCGGAAATTGGAAATAAAACAATGCAACATGTGTAGTTTGGATGTAAGTATACTTAAGGGTGTAGGGAGAGCTGGAGGTTTCGGATGCCTAAGCAAGTGTACACGGTTTGTCTTGAGTAAAGTCCCGAGCGGGCAGGCACCGATTAATCGGGCTCTGACTACCTAGCAGTCCCCAAGGAGAGCTTATTTTCTTGACCGGAACTGCGGCAGGCGAGTCCGATGCAATGAAGTTCGTACGTGCGGACACGCTCGAAACACGTGCGATGTGTTCTCTCTCTTTCGCGCTTTCTCTCTCTCTCTCTCTCTCTCTCTCTCTCTCGCGTAAGAGTGTGCTGGGATTCGCGTATCGACAGTCGACAGTGAACAGATTGCACTGTGTATTTCACGTGGCGGTGGTCGACGAGAATCGGCGGCAGCGGTGGCGGCGGCGTCGTTCCAATTGCTCCTGCAAGCCGGAAGCTCTGGAAAGGCTTGTAACGTAGTGCGGCCACCAGTCACTGGGACACCGACAATTGAGAAATCAAGCGGAATTATCGGCCGGCCCACAGGCTCGTCGAACTCGATCGCTTTCGAGGCTGTACAGTCGAGTCGAGACTCCACTCGTAGCCGACAACCCCAAGCAAGTAGAGACAGTCCACTTAATTTTCCACGCAACTGCCAACAGGGTTTTCCATCTGGCGGGCGGCTCTCGCCATGGATTTGATAAAAGTCGGGAAATGTTCCGCTGAATTTTCATCGTGGCCCCTCGATAGACAAACACCGCCGAGCGAGATGGATACCGGCTGAATAAACAGTACCCCGGAAAAACTATCACGGCGACAGTGCTGTGTTTTTCTTTTTCGGATAAAAGCGCCACCAGCATTCTGGCTGTCCAGGTTTCGCCTGTTTTTGATGAAAGCTCTTCGCGCTCCGATCTCGTAGGACTCGTTAAGCGAAATGAAATCTGCATCCCTGCACACTTGATTTCAAAGGATAGCAGGCCGATATGAACGCCGATAGATTTTCAGTATGGAATAGGTGCACCAGTATGGATGCAATGGTAGCTTCCCTGAAGTCAGTGAGAAGTCGAACGTAGTGCAGCAGTATTTAAATAGTTTTGCCGGATGATGCATTCCCAGAACACGCGACCAGCTGAATCCATATTTCACGATAGGACGACGGCTATTGCCGTTCGCATCGTTTCACATTATACTGGATGATAAATTATCGAAATAAGCGCGGAGACCCAGCTGCACGGCAACGATCTCTGAACCCCGGCATACATTCGCGGTAGACCGGCATGTCGGCCAGAAACAATTACCCATTGCTGAGCTGAAAATTTTTAAATTCAGATTAGTCCCATACCAAAAGCTGTTATATGCTTCCAGTTTGCTTCGCTCTATTCTCCTTTCCCCCGCTAATCCCTATTTACTTAAACGATCCTGCTAACTTGCCAACGATTTAATTTGAACTCGAGCAAACAAAGTGCTCAACCAGCCAGTAATAGAGGAGATTCAATTATTGGTGGGTAGATGTAATTCCAGAAGAAAAAAACACCCGCTGCCCTTTCCATTGAATGCAATTTCAGCGAGAGAAAAGTTTGTCTGAGCGGAGAGCACGGCCTCCCATCTCCCATCAGTTGAAAACCATCGCATCCGATGGCAGAAAGCTCGGCATGCGAAAAACGGTCTGGTTCTCTCTCTGCAAAAAGGAAGTACGCCGTCTATACGACAGAGAGAATACAGCAATATGTATGATAATAAGCAACCAAGGGACAAGTGGCAAGGGCCAGGGTCGCTTTAAAACTGCACACGTTCACTTTCGCTCTGAAGAACACCTCGTCAATGCTGGCAGAGACTTTTGCTCCCCGTTGCCGTGATCATCGACGCCGACGCGCTTCACACAATCGTCCCCAGAGGATCGTCAACGGGGTTAGACGAGCGGGAAAACGTCAATCTTCCAGAATGCGCGACGATTCCAGCATTGTTACCAGTGGAGAGCAGGGCTATTTTCGCAAGAACGGAAACGTGACGGGGACAAAAAAATGTATCGACCCGTAGAGTTTCGGTAGTGGTTTCAGTGGCGGCGCGTAATCGGCAGGAGGGACCGGCGGCGATGGTTGCGTCGAGCCCAGTTTGTCCGACCTCCCGGAAGCGCAACCTGCCAATGGATTTTCCAGCTTGCCAGGCAGAATGATACCCTCCAAACACAGTCTGTCCCCTTGTTGTAGAGAACTTGCGAAAATCTGCATTCCCCCGGCGCAAAAACCTCTACTGGCTGACTTTTTGCCGTGTGTTCGAATAGCGAGGAATATTAGAAAGCGATCAATTCTCAGGAGCGGATCTCTCTTTCGGCTAATGCACCAGGAAACAATGGGAAGATCGCGGTGTCTCCAATCGCTGTGTGAATTATGACATTTCGTCCGAGCCAACGAGTCGATTAATGGCTCAGTCGATCCTTGAACAATGAGCAGGCTCTCGGAGCCGATAGGACCGTCTCGTCTGGACGATAGAATTTCCAAGGAAATTAATTAACCCGTCCCAAGGAGCGGCGAGCACTGACACTCTCGACAGGTTCGCGTGATCGCCATTCCTCGGAGGAAGTCGACAGTCGACAGCCGGGATAATAATGTCGTCACTATCGATTCGCTATTCTAACAAGCACCAGTCTGAGAAGAGGCTGCCAGGACCTTTCACCGAGGCTCGCAAGCAGCGCCGATGAAAAATAGCCCGGGCGAATTTTAATGGGTAACGGAGAGGAGTCGAGAGCTAACGGGTGGGTCGGGCGACCATCCGATCGAACGGCGGCGATGGCAGCGGCGGCGTCGGCGGCGGCGTCGGCGGCAACGGAGCGCCCGTTAAAACGAGCTGGTTAACGAGGTTTCGTGCGCGCAAATTGCCACGCTGGAAATCAAGTAAAATTAACGGGCACGCGAATAGCTCTCAGAAGCTGGCTTGAGATTCGAGTCGGCCTTAATGGCAGGAGCAGGAGAAAGCCAGCCTCCTTAGTCGGCGCACCTCCGAGAAACTCAATCGACGCGAAAGAAGAAGAGCATCCAGCGAGCTACGAGGTAAAAGAGCCACCTGGAATAAAAGGTAGAATCAAGCCACAGGCTCAAGTCGGCGAACGAAAGGTTCATCTTGAAAGCTCACGAAATCGAACAGAACTAGTCGGCACGAAGAATGCACCTAATAATGCTGAAGCCGTCGAATAAAGAAGAATTCTAAGAACTTGAGAAGCCTTCGAAATATCGCCGAAACGTGTGACGGTAACAGAATCGACATTTCTTCAAGTTGACCTTCGAAGATATCATTGTTCACTCATCTCTTTCAGCCGCCGGTTTACTTTCTACTCGACATCTTTTATGGAGGAGAATGTAATAAAAATAACTCAGTAACAGTCGAATCGTATTGTTGTTTGCGAGGTAACGTTGTCGGTGAAGAAGTAGAAAGTAGAAAGAGTATCCCTTTTCAGGATCTAATCTAGAGTTACGAGCGAGAGCCGCGGCCGCGCCGACGTGCTCATTACGCTGCCGAGAGAAGAATAGGTTCAATTCATCAAAGAATTTTTTTCTTTCGTACGATTGACTCGCGATACAATCATGAGACGTAAAATCTTTGGAGGAGCGCGAACAATTCGACATTGTAAGCAGGTGGCTCCTCCAAGAATTCTACTCATCCGGAAGATGAAGCATTGAATGCACCACGAATGAGAAGAGTGCGGTGAGAACAGGTTCGAGGGTAAAAACAACAACACATATGGTTTTTGTAAAAATGCTGCTCGTCGCTAAGGAAAAACTAAGAAAGACGACTTCGTAATAAAGCCGGAGTATGAGTGCGGTCGCGGTACTCGGATGCGCCACCCACTCGCTATTCTTTTCTTCTTATCCCACATTTTTCTCCCCTTGCGCGCCCGCTGTGCCCACTATTGTCCTCGCAAAAGCGTGCGTTGGCTGGCTCGTACATCTTTTTACAACGACTGCAAATCAATTGAATCTCCGTTGTTTTGAATCGCCCAGTTAGTCCACCGCACAACCGCTCTGAACAAAGCCCGGTCCTTGAATCATAGTACACCAACCTGCACTGCGATTATCAATCCACTGTAAATCTACTGTAAATCTGCAGTAAATCTGGAGTAAATCTACAGTGAATCTACTGTTTGCTAAGTTACTGTTTTCATAAGTTTTACGATCAGTTGAAAGCGTATTAGGAGGGAATGGTCGTCGTACGTGGTCGCACTGAATCGACGAGAGTGCCCTCAGTCGCAAGTTGCCTCAGTTACTCGAGAACTGGACCGAACAAAGCCCCACAAAGCCAGAGAACTCTCTAATAAAACTTGTACCAACGTTGGACAGGAGAAGAGTCAACATTATTCTCGTATCATGCTATGTATAAATTTCACTGGTAGAGTATCAGTGGATCTGTGATTTAAAAACAGTATTGCTAGGATGCGTCCTATATAAATGCAAATATACGCCACCATGCAAATGAAGTCCTCAGTGGAAGGACTAAGAGGCCGCTCTCAATTGGGGCAATGAGAGAAAAAAAGCCGAAAGGTCGATCCCATTTCCAGGATGCCCGGCCCGTAATTAAACTAGAGAGGAAATTCAATTACCGAGCTAGATGTAAGCATGAGCTAACGACCGCCATTACCGATGTCCACGCACAGCCTATCTATCGATTATCAGAACCGCTCAGTAACAGGAAGGATTGCCTGCGCGGGAAAGTCTTCTCAGGTAGAAAAATACGAGGTCGAACAAGCTTACCCACATTGCGAAATCGCTCGCGGTTCATTGGTTCATTCATGTGCTCTCTGTCAATGTAGTTTCGACTCTCTGACACCTCTAATACGACGTTAGAGTCCATACAATCATTCTTTTGTTTTCGACATAACAGTACCAATAATGGGAGTCGGACTATAGTTAGAGCAATATCTTGAACGGAGCAAAGAACTGCAAGAGTAGCGAAGCTGCGAGTCTTCCTTCATCTGGGTAGATCGGCGAAACTGACCGAGATAAGGAAAGCTTAGCAGCAAATCGATCGAATAAAAGGCAGAGAGAGAGAGAGAGAGAAAGGGAGTATAAGAAGGAGAGAAAGCACTAGCCGAGAAAACTTTCCATCGAAGAAGTGCCGGCGAATAACGACTGTCGAGCGTGCGACGGCAATTTCTCAGTTAGAATTAAGTTTCGCCGAGTAAAAGCAACGAAGGAAAGTTGTTTCTCCACTTAATAATTTGCGCGCTGATGATTATGGAGGATAAACCTCTTATCAATCGGTGCGAGCGCGGTTCAATGTTTAAGCATTGCGTAGCTTGAGCCGACGCAATGAATACATTGGTAGGCCGCTCGTGTCTAAGTGCGTGTCAAACGGGCTTACAAGCTATCCGCGGAAATACGAGCCTATGGTCGCAGGAAATCTTCGATAGGCCGGCGCAAATTGCTCTATAAATCAAGTAATGCCAGACCGCCCTGTCGCAGCCTGCAGATCGACGGGACAGCAAACACCAACTCGTGCACCTGTCGTAAAAACAACCTACACCAAAAGTTTCCTGCAAGATAAACGACTTTGCCGCAATTAATTCCTCCGCTCGCGTATAACTTAATAAACGTTGTAAAGGGAAACAACTTGTACAAGACAGAGCTTGCACACGAAAGAGCATAATTATTCGGGATAGTACGAATATTACAAATATAATCTTGGTAATTGTAGAGCTTATTCCAATGACGTTTAATTAAAATACCCGGAGCGTTTGGTCGCGCACTTTGCAAAATTAGATTTATACTGGCCGCCACATCATACGGGAAAACTAACCACGAATTTTAATAAAAGCTGCTGTTCGCGAGGCTCTCTTTAATTCTCCGTTTGTTATACCGTCCATGTTTCATTGCGATATACTTATATCCTGTTGCGATAAGAATTCTACTATTTGGAATGTAAATCTGACATATATCATCTGACTGCGAATATGTCCTTTCTCAAAGAACATTAGGTTCGCGTTTCGCAGGCCACTTGTTCTTCTGACGAGAAACTTGGCATAAACTACTACTCGCCTTGAGAGAAGTGCCACTGATCTCAGACGAGGAACTTTCCGCTCTAAACAAACTCGTCCTTACCAGCCAAATTGAACTCTCCATTTCCCACAGCACGCCGGCAACTTTGTTCGCACGGTGCATTTCGGTAATCCCTGCAAGTTATCGAGTCTTAGTGCCCAATCGTCATCGCCACTAAAGTTTATTAAGGAATTGAGGAAGCTCCATTTCGTATTGGAGAGAGTCGTTCCTCGTACTATTACTTTTAGCAAGATGATGAACTCCTCTAATCATTTGATCCCACAGGTTTCACTGAAGACAAATGATCAGAGAACAGCTTCAGAAACACTCCGCTATTGTACCAACCTGCACAATCTCCCAGATATTTAACTCCACTGTTATTCCTCTCTCTTTGCAAGCTGGGGGCACGAAGTTTACGTGATACTCTAGCGACTAGCTTTTCGGTGGTTTCCCAACATACGAGGGACTGGAACCTAGGAAAGCAGTGCTTGCCAGTTCGTGCAAAATTCAGAGTAATGAAATATCCAGGCGGAGTAGCTGTGTTGCAGCGTAAGCCAAGTCTGACAACAGTTAGGTGCGCACCGAGGCGGAGAGTAAGTACGTACAAGCACACGTCCGTTTATGTTTCTCTCTCGTCTAGGCATTGTCGCATTGTGTGTGGCAACGATTGTTTTCGTGATTGGAGCGAGCTGGATAAGAGGGTTCGGTACTAGATTGTTATTAAATTATATCGAACGATATAGCCTGTGCGCTGAACATTACACTAATGCCTCTTCTACTGCGTATAATTAAATGAGCGGAGCAGGCACTAACAAGGTGAGTCCGAGTTTCACGGCGGGAAACTTCGTGAACTTGCTCAATAATTTAAAAGGATCCTCAGTAGAAGCTGCAGGACTCGCCGGCGGGGCTGGACCTTTAATAAGATCATCGGCAGTCCGGGAATTTCAGTGAGCGAAGGGTGAGCAGAAGCTCGTGAATGACACCAGCAGCTGCCTGTTTCGGCCGGTCTACTATTTTAGTAGTTCTCTCTTCTTCACTCTCTCTGCCAGTTTCCAAATAATCCCTCTATTCAGCCAGTGAGCCTGCTTGCTATTCGCGTACGTGCCGCAACTCCTATTCTTCGCGAGTGTTTATTCAAATTACATGGCTGACTCTGTCGGCGGAACTTTCGCATCCACACTCCACGGACCGTCTCTGTGTACGCCTACAGGCACGTCAGAATTTTCACCTCGGCTTTTGCTGTGCCAATGAATTTCAGCCGCTGCAACGCGAGAACTCTACTTGCAAATGTGTTGCCGGTGAATCTCCATGATTAACAAATACCAACGAAACGGTACTTTTCTTGTTTTCTTTACGACTAATCATCCATTCTTTTTATAATGATTGATGTCAGATATTCAAGGATCACGTATGTTAAAAATGTTGGAGGATTTGATTCTAGGATGTTGAATTGCTGGAGTAAAGTAGCAGCCAGAAGTATTGTCGAATACTGGAGAAGAGCTTTGCTAAGAAGAAGGGAAGAAAGGAAGGCGGATTCAGGGGAACAGGGTGACCTCCAGGCGGGCTTGAAACACAGCCCGGATGCACTGCCGGAATATCAAACAGTGAGCAACGTCAAAGAGCGCTCCTAGGCAAACGAGAGAGCTCTTAAAGTTCCGGTCCTATCTTCCGCAGCCACCGCTCGCTATACCATCGAAGATTCCTGGCCCGTGCCGGGCGTTGGCTCTTTATTAAAACTTAATTGCCACATAAAAAGCGACGGGGGCTGCTAGCCATTTGCGCGAGTTACGCAGGAGTTACACCGAGAATAATTAACAATTGCCGATAAGGCGAAACGAAATTAAAAAGTAATTTTACGGAAGACGCCTTACCCCGGCAGCCTTAGAAAAAGTTTCCCGAACCCACTATTCTCCGCCGGAAGGTGCCATTAACCAATAGTAATTAAGTGTGACGCTCTTAATAAACACATTAGAATTCTCCGGTTGTTAATCCGCACATAAACCCACATAAAAAGTTTTAGATTGCACTCTTTCTATTGCAATGAAGCGGTAAAGAATGACGAAACAAAGATGAAGGAAAGTTACATATGAAATATACATATATAGGAAATTATAAAATGAGGATGAGAATAATTATATGCAAATGAATGAATGGTTGCATTGAGTGGAATGCTGAATGCATGTGCAATTTCGTTACATTACAAGACTGTTATTGAGAACGCAAGCATATGTGCATGTGTGCGAAAAACCCATTGCTATATTAGTGCGAGGAGAGTTTGCCTCAGTATCGTGGTAGTCGTAAAGGAGTCGATGCCGTGAACAGAGCTGGAAGAGTGCGATCAATAAAACCGATTAATTCGTTCTCGCATTATTCGCGCATTATTCTTCCATTATTCCTTCAATATATCTCACATGTAATATAAAGAGGTTTTTCCCTTCAAAATCGCCGGATTTCTCCAAAGCAGTGCGACGAGGTAAGATCAGGCTTTCCCTTTAAGTTGGAAAAAATTAAGATGCTACTCAAGTACGCTACCCCTGCTGCGCCACTAACACCCTGATATCTCCGGGCGTCGCGTTGGTGAAAAAAATACCCTATTTCTCTTTTCACCCGAGACAACAGTCTAATCAGATTCTTTTCAGTTTCTTGCACGGCGGCGACGACGACGGTGGCTGTAGTAACGGCGAGACAAAATTTATTTCTTTCCAGGGTGCTAGATATCCTTTGTCGTGTCTGCCACTTTTTTCCCAAATTACTGAAGCGCCTCATCACGCGTTAAAGACGAAACAAATGAGAGGGAAAGCAGCCAGAGAAGGAGAGGAGAGAGGCAAGGACACTCCGATGAAATACAACGCTGGTAATAATAGGACGTCGTACCAAGACCAGGGCCTCTGGTAGTTGCGCTTTAAAAAGCGTGATAAGAATGATTCACGTTCATTACACCAAAGGAAGTATTGGGTTTCAAGGAAAAGACACTCCTCAAGGAGTAGAAAGGTGCAGCTATTGTTAAGTGAAACCAATTGGCAGGTTGATACCGATCTTGGTGCGAGGTGCACCTTAATCGATCGCGCAATCTGCTAACACCGTCATAGTTTCGCAAGTTCTTGCTTACTTGCTGGCGCGCCGCTGGTATGGAGAGTTTCTTGGTAGAACTTTGATGATAGCTCCGAACCTCTGTAAACGAGCCTGAAACGGCAAACCGGTTATCGCCAGTACTGCCAAGACAATGTCAGGCATCCCCCTCGCGGAGAACGAGATCCGGCCTCCCCATGACATAAGCGCGCAACTCTCTGAGGTGACGGAGCTACCTAATCCTCCCTTCCCTCAGGATTAACGAGCGAGCAAATAAATTGGCCGGATGAGCATTATCGCGTGCGGCGTAAACTCGACGAATTTTTCGGAGGGTTGCTGCGCCCTTGATCTTGTTACGTCGAGTAAACCTTCATCCTGCTGCCAAGTCCGAGCAAGAGTAAAAGATTCTTATCTTTGTTTATGTTCATAAATAAATCAGTTTCCTATAATCGAACTAATTTAGTATTTAACACGATTATTAATATAAACGTGATTCGTATCTGCAAGTTTAAACTCGTAAAACTAGTATCATCTATTATTCCGGCTTTTTCGGCTGACAGTGGCTGGTGTGTTTTTAAACTTTGAACGTGAAGTAAACGATTATTCTCTTAGCACGCCTGAGCAAAAATAGAAGACTCCCATCTTCGCTTCAACTTCTAAGCAGATTCCTTTCTTATAACCGAAACTATTAACTATTTAACGCGATAATTGCCGTGATTCGCACCAGCAAGTTTAAACTCGTAAAACCTAGTATTATCTATTATTCCAGAGTTTTCAGCTCATAGTAACTGCTACGTTCTTGCTCTTCTTACGTGAAATAAGTGTTCATTCTCCTAGCACGTCTGAACAAAAATAGAAGGCTCTCATCTTCGCTTCGACTTCTAAGTAGATTCGTTTCTTATAACCAAAGCTATTAACTATTTAACGCGATAATTAACATAGTTTGCATCAGCAAGTTCCAACACGTAAAACCTAGTATTATCTATTATTCCGTGTTTTTCAGCTGACCGCGGCTGTTGCGGCCTTGATCTTCTTAGGTGCAGTAAACCTTCACTCTGCTAGGAAGCGCGACCAAGAATCTTCGCTTCAACTCCTAAGCAGATTCCTTTCTTATAAGCAAAGCAATTGAGTGTTTAACGCGATAATTAATGTGAAACGACGTGATTCGCATCCGCAAGTTTATGCTCGTAAAAGCAAGTATTCGCTGTTATGTTTTACTAAGAAGACGACGCCAAAATACTGAAGCCATTAACCGGGCAGTAGACGAGAAGTTTTGTGGGGTGAGATATCTTGGCGTTGAAGCTGAAGGGAAGTTGGAGGTTGGCAGGTCGTAGAGAAAAATCGAGCGGCGAGCCGAGGAGGTAGAGGTTCGTCCGTAGACAGTGAAGGTAAAGGAGGAGAAGCTAATATCGTAATAAGAGTGGATCGATGCGAAGCGTAGGGTAAGGAGGGTAGGTATGCGGGGCGTATCGAAGCGCCGTTCCTCGATAATTAACCGTTAATTAGATAGACTGAGACCGAAGGCAGTAGCGAGAGTTGGCGCTTTCCAAAGGAAGATTGAGTACGGAAAAAGCGAATACGTGCTCCACAAAGAAGAGTGGAAAACCGCGTGGTATTGCTGCCCGCTTTTCGAAAGCTACCGATCGAACTGCCGCATCTACCTTTCATCGTGTATATTTTCAAGTTTCAAGATATTGTCTAAGATATACTTTCTTCACGATACATATGAAACCAAGCATAAAGATTGCTACAATTCACTTTTATCGTAAGAGTGTAGTCGAATCGTGGAGGTATGATATATAAAGGATGATTTTTCTTTGGACGTGACCATCATTTCAGTATTATTTAACGTCATTGTGAGGCCAATAATCGCCCGAGTAGTTAGTGTCGCCGGATTCGTGAATCTCTTGTACCTCGGCTATGACTTGTCTCAGATATGGACTCAAGTATCGATTCTGTACGTCCTGTTCAATGGTGAGCCATTCCTCACGCGGCAATTGAATCCCCAGGAAGTCCAAGTTGATCGCTCGCAGAGTCCTGGGAATTTCGGAATGTGGATGTTTCGAAATCGGCTACCTTGGACACCCGCGATGAATATTTTCTCGGGAATACGCGGAAATGAAAGTATTCGGTTAAAAGATGCGAGATAAAACAAGGTAAAAGAGAAACATGCCGGAACGGAACATTCTTTGTGAGGGTAAAAACATTTCATGGAAATATTTGAGATTGAACGTTCTAAGATACGGTTACCTGAAATTCCTGGCGTCCAGTACGTCTTCCGGCAAACGACGCAATGCCTCGCAAACTATAGGGCTAGTAGGATCGAAAAGATCTTCGGAGTACAAGCCATACTTATTAAAGCCTGACATACTGTACACGAGTCTTCTACATCTTGAGATGGAGGGCTCCTCCCGTTTCGGTGGCTGCGGTGGCTCCGATGACTCCAGTGGACGCTCATTCCGAGCAAACCTTCTACTCGACACAGTAAGCCTGCCGAGTAGGGATCGCGATATCTGGAGTATCGATGACATCCTTCAATGAAGAATGCGCACCAGCTATTTCGATGTAACCTAAATCTCGATCAAAGTACAATGGGACAATGTGCCCAAACGACGATCACAGAAACGATCATTTTATTGCACCCCAATGAGCCAAACTTCACGGGCGCTTCCAACTTCGCTGCTAATAACTACAGCAGGACAGTCTGGCTTAGCTACTCTACGAAGATCTATTACAATGGCGGAGATAGAGTTCAGATAACCGAGGTATACAGAGACATCATTATAATTCTATGGAGACTTAATGTTTCAGGCGACAAACCATTTCAAATTTGAATGGAAAGAAACTTTGAAAGAGCAAACTTTAACATTGTTTCGGAAATAGGAACATTCTATCGAGGCAGCAAACATTGAAGAGAACTGCACCTTCATAATATCCTTTACTGAATAGTCGTCCGACCATCTCAGATGCGGTTCTTCTGAGCTCGCAAGAAAAATTAGAAGGAAACGAAGCGAGAAACTGCGCGAGATAGCTCGGGATTATGCAGCGTTCGACTTCCCTTGAATTTCCGGGCGATTCCCTCCCGCCACCTAGCAGTTTAAGTGTGCCGGTCTAAGAGGTTTATTTGTTCGGGAACGGCTCTTATGACCAAGGCGCTATCTCGCTTCCAGCAACTTCCCTACCTCTAATAACTTTTTAATACGCGATGGAGACTTACCGACAGTGCCACGCGTAACTTCCGACACACCAGTCTGGCTGCCATTACCATCGCTATAACGGAGAAAAAGCCAAAAGTTTGCCTTCGCGTGCGAACTTAAAGCACAGGCGAAAAATGCGGGCCACACCCTGCAACTGGAGATTACAAGCCGTATAGACTGAAGCCGAGGAGTTGCCTGCACGAGACACGGGACACAGTGGAAGCTGCAAGCGTGTAAGGTCCAGAACAGCTGGCGTCAGGATAGTACACGACCGAATGACTATTCATACAGGGATTGAATGAAGCGAAGTCCAACGTCCAACACGAGGATGGTTTCCACTATCCAGACATATCCCCGGGAAGATCGCTCGAACAGAGCGGCAGGGTGATAATGCGGGTCGAGGTTTAGGTAGAAGTGCGAGTGCGAGGGTAGGACTGAGGAGAAAGGGGTGGCGATTTATGTCAGCCGCGCGTTTCGTAATGTCCCGCAGACAGGGGATAGCATCAGACCTCCCTTTATCGTTTGCTGGACCATGCGACTTTCCGTTTATATTCATTCCATGCCAACCCATCTCTCTTCTGACTACGCTTTCACTCTTTCTCACTTTCTCTCTCGACGCTACAACGGAGCTAACCGGCGTCCACGATGAACTCTGACTTTTCTCGAGAACGAATAATCATCCACGCATGATTTTCAGCCTTCAGCCGTGGATACTAATACCAGTTCCGACGGAATGTATAATTTACGCGTGTCAAGTGCGCGGGTGTCCAGACTATGTTTCATGAGGGGGGCGTTTTACGCGCGTCAAGGATGTTGCGGCGAAGCTGTTAGGAGACTTGAAAAGCTGGGAAAATTCATAACTCTGGCAGAGGCGCTTCTGTTGCTATGACCCGCTGGGACGGATCCTTGGCACTCTCATTGCTCACACTGTGTGTAAATAATAATTATGGTGCACCTCTGGAAATTTCCATTCCTCTGGGAGCCATCCATTCGCGCCGAGCGGGTTTTCAGATTTCAATTGCACTCGCCGCCGCAGATATTTCCGGCAGGTTCGAGTAGTTACTCACTCTTATAATTACTGAAGCGAATCCAACTCCAGCAGCATTCCGGCTACCGGTCGCTCCGCGTTAGAGAAGTATTTATCCGCGAGTGCTCTTGATTCCGAAGAAGCGCGCTTGCCCTTCCACTTTCCAGGAAAAAGCGCCGATTCATTTTACGACGAGACGACGAACAGAGTAGAAGGGATGGTGGGTGAGGGGTGAACGACGAGGGATGCTAGGAATAGTAACTGCTCCTGCTGAAAATGGCCAAATTTTTCGTGGAAAATTTGTTATTCTCGCAGAGTTTCGTAACTTCGACCGCATGGATTCATCATGCTTTTAAACGACGACGAACACGAGAGCATGAGATTATATGGTTCCAGGGATTTCCGACATTACCAAAATTTCAGTTCGTTAGGAACGAAAGTTACTTCGATCAAACATACAAACGTATTTCTGAAGAGCAGCGCTTTAACAGAATCCAGTATCCATTTCAAAACACCATTTCCATTTTAGTATCCCTGGCGATCGTTTCTTCCAATGGAAATTAAGTGGCTGCACAACAAACACTGCCGCTCCGCTCGGCGATCATTCCAAGCTCCGCACGATTACTGCAAGCAAATATCCAGCGGGCAACCTATAACACTCAATGTCCGAGCGAACAAGTTCCTAATCGGGCGATATTTCATTAGTCCGTCTCACTTTATATGCCGATATCCGAGCAATAGATTGCCGCTCTGCGAATTACATGTGACGCATTAACCGCATGGAAATGCCCATTACAGAAGCTGGCTACCACCTGCTCGATATAGATCCATTACCCCCAAAGCGATATTCGATAAATTTATCACCAGGAATAAAGCACTAACAATTTGCGTCGCGGAGAAAATAATCTGGTTAATGGCTTCGTTGTATTTGTTCGCTAAGATATACTGGGTTTGTATTTGTCTGTGTTTATCGGCGGAAAGCTGACTGTCGACTGCTGGTACTGTCGTGCTGAGATACGCAATAACCAACCAATTCTCTTACCTGACACCCAATTTCCAGGCGACGACCATTCCGTCACGCGTTGTGACCTTGGCGACATCTTCAACTCTGCCACCAGCTTATTCCATTGCATTTTCTCGACAGATTTAAATCCGCATCACTGTGGTTCGATGTCACGCTGTCGTCGTGCGACAACACATTTATCCACCTCGGAGTAAACATAAACTCGAACAACCCCCCTTCCGAACAAAGCCAGACTCCCTCCAATGCACTGACCTCGATTCTGCTGGACATTTGGATGGACTGCTCGTCATCTACCCCATTTATTTAAACGAAACAATGTATTTACTAAATACACACCGCGATACGAGAACACCGAGTCAAACATTTATGTTATTAATAACTTTTAGTGCTCCGCAACAATAGACGCGTATTTATTTCACGATTTCTATACAATGTATATATTCGAGGGCTGAAGGTTTAGCCAAATCCGTCATGTTACTGGATGACATGTGAGATGATCGGTGAGGGAAAGGGATGGAAGTCAGCGATGTGGCGAAAAATATTTTTGCCAGCTTTTCTGCTGATGTTTGAAATTCGAACTCTTGAAACCCAAACCAAAAACTGACAAAGTCAGGCTATTAGGGGAAAAGTTTATCAAAGAATTCTTTTAAATCTACCAGTGTCTTTAAATATGGTGGAAGTGTCAAAACAACGTTAGTGCCATTAACGTGTTCAGTACACATTATGCTTCGCGCAGATGGGTCATCTTTTTTGTCGTCGTTGAGATTTTCTACATAATCGTCATAGACATCCGTCATATCACCGAAGTCCATATCGAGGGGCTTGAGTTGCTGCTTAGGGTCTACAGACCTTCTCGTCCTTTTCTGTAAAATTCTGTGCTCTCACTACTTTCCAATACATCGCAATACACTGACACATTGTTCGTCGGCTATTTTATGCGAAAAACTAAACACAACCCTCTACCCATTTTCGTGATTGAATAAGAACGTGTTCAAATCCAAATAAATTTCAGTAGTTTTGTTTATACCTACATAATTGAATCTTGTAATACCTTCAACTTTTACGTTGTATATCAGTATGACAACTTATATAGTTTTTTTGTTCTATAATTGCATAACTTGATGCATGCGCAAACGCAAGCATAGATGTGGCCGATCAACAGTGTGTTAATAAAATAGCAAATACTTACCGCCAACTTGTAAGTTGCTCGCACTGGGTCCGCGTTAGAGTGGCCATTATGACCGTCCGATGGTTCATAACGTACAATTCCTTCATTATAGTTGCCACCGGGCTGACCCCCATAAATAGGAGAGTGAAATGCATGCACCATGGCCATGGCATTTTCCAAAGTGTCGTATTCATAAACCAAACATCTTGGTGTTTCCCGTGTATACCGAGACTCACTGCCGGTAGTCAGTGCTAGAGTGGCACAGGCAGACAAAAAGCCAAGAATCCAAGCACCTTTCATTGCTAACCTAACGCTTTTTTCGAATGTCGCAACGACTATTGTCGTTTGTCACTAACGGCGACAATTATATAGCCGCTGTGTGCAATAGAGAACGGAAATATTCAGGGAAATAAAGCGTTTTCCGAGCAGCACGCGTGGTAAAATACACGACGGTCTAATCGATTTAACTGCTTTCTTTTCACGCTGCCATTCAACAGCCTCTCCAGGAAATGGGTTTGTCAACAATCGCTACCAATACTTAAATTGATAAGGATTTTATTCTTCCCAGGTGATCGGTTCGCGTTTACGAGACCACCACTCGGTCTCACGCATAACTTTTTATCGTATTTCCTGATTTCCGCGGCAGTCACGAATGGTAAAATGTTAAAGGAAATTTCCCTCTTCCACGGCCCAGAGTGGCTATATAATTGTGCTTAGTAGAAAAAGCGGCATTGGACGCTAAAGGCGAAAAGCAATAGACGCTTGAAAATTAGAGAAACGTTGAATCAACAATGAAGGGTGTTTGGTTTCTCGCATTTTGCTGTACAATTGTCGCATTGCCTAGCGCTAATTCTCAAGGACGAAAATGTTTAGTTTACACTAACCAATCCAGAGATGAAGCTGTTAAAATTGTACATAAAAACTTGGATTATAAACGTCGAGGGCAAAGTGATCGTACCTACGATGAAGGAGTTATACGTTATGAACGATCCGATGATCAACTGGATGAAATGTCTCCTATCGCCGCACTCCGAAAAAGACTAAATGAACCAGAGGTAAGCGTATGTTATTGTAACATATTGTTGACCAAACGCGAGCACATTCATATTTTTGCAAATACATCGTCTAGTGGAATTATTAAAGTAGAACATTGTTTAAGCTCTCGTTACAGAACCGTGTAATGCAAATTTGTAATGTAAATTTATTATGTGAAGACTGTGCTGTAGTGAAAAAGTAAGTTCAGGACTTCGAAAGTGTGAAAACAACAGCCTTAAAATCAAAGGCTTTGACACTTAAACATAAGTCACCGTCGAAGATCAAAAACAATGTACTATAAAATAATTCGTCTTTTAATGTTTTCAATTCTCAATATTACCACTCAACAATGTGTTAGCGTTATATGTCGATCCATTGAAAGGGGGTGAAAATACAAAATCTTGTAGGAGCATAAAAGGAGAAAAAGATCTGCAATTGGTGATGTTGCGAAAGAACCTATCAATATGGACTTCGGCGATATGACTGATGTCTACAATCTGCCTTTGCTAAAAAAGGGTCTCAACGAAGCAAAAGATGATCCACCTGTGCGAAACATAACCTGCACCCAACATATAAATGGCACTGACATTACAGTGGCTGTTCCTCGCTATCTAAGAACATTGTTCGACGTACAAGCGTTCTTTGAAAGACTGTTCAATTAACAAACTTAACCTCATTAATAGAACTCCAGAACTAGTTTGAACAGCAATGGAGTTCATAAAAATATATTTTTTCCTACATACCTGCCTACCCTTCTTATCCATTTCACTGGCAATGGTGGAGAGCAAAATATTAAGGAGTATTTAGTAATTTAGCAATTCAGCACGTCATTAGTCTTAATGCGACACGAATAAATTCTGATCTGCGATGTTAACTTCCCATATCTCATAAATAATTGATAACTTGCCAGTTGCGGGTCATAGAAGGCAAGCTGTGTGTTGTGTGTTTTATGTCAAAATCTGACATAAAAGGCTTTTATATCAATTCGATTTGGTGCTTTCACTCGACGACTTTTTGTACGTCTTTTGTACATATACAGCGATTGCCGTTCGATGAGCCACGTTTGATGCTCCGGACCCTAAGCTGCAAGGGCATCGAGATTAGAGGCTCATTCGAACGAGCTAATTGCAGTAAAGCCCTCCTGCATTGAAATGCAGCAGTGACTCAGCAAATCCTTTCAATTAGGCACCTCTGAAAGCATCTGTACAAAGGATGGCAAAAATGTCCCCTGTCAGCTCCTATCACGAATGAAAAGAAAGCATTGAACTTTACTAGAAAGGATAATGGATCTCTTTCACAAGCATCGGAATCGAATGAACTGAAGCATAACTATAGTTCTATCTGTGTAGCCGGGTAATAGATGTAAAAAAGCGTATTATCCACAGTCAAACTCAGAAGGAACAAAATATTAAAGTCTCGATTAAATCGACTGATAATCGACAGTCCATATCTAGGGCAAGCCCCGATATTCCGTCGAATAATTACCCATGGGGAACGGAAATGGAACGGCGGCCATCTTGACGGTCCGTCGAAGAGGAAACCTAATGGCAAATCGGCGAAAATTAACCGCTGCAAATTTAATCCGGCAAATGATCGAATTTAATAGCGATTCCTCGTGTAATGGATTTGGCGCACCCGATGTATCGGGATTCTATATTAATTACAACAATTTTTTCGTCTGGATTCCTTTAATCCGGTGACGATATACTGTCTGTTTTTTTCGAATAACTAGTAATCTTGTCATAATATTTTATTTCTCGTACAGTAATAAAGCACATGAATATAAAAGTGTGTCTTGGATACTTTACAACGGCGAAGCGATACCTTTTATTGTCCGTAAAATTGTAAATTCGAGAGTTACACTTGAGGCCCGCATCAGACAGATTCCTGTGCTTTCCGATATTCGTAAACACTTCCGCGTTCGATGAAACTAGGATAAGTTTGAGGAATTCGAGTAGTGGTTGCTCCCGGCCGTCCATAGCCACCACCGCCTGGGCTCTCCAGAGTAAAAGTGTCCTGGAAAAAGGAAAATGGAAAAAGTTGCCCATGTACTGAAGACTGGAGATACAACGGACACCTCCAGTTTCACTCGAAGCGCCAATTAAGAAAAAAACTGGCAACACCGGTCAGAGCAGTAGGTAGTTCTGAAATGGAATTAATCTGCGTTTGTTACGCACTGACCGAAACCCAAGCCTAGGAAATAAAAATACTTAACATTTGCCCCGCGCAGGATAGGAACGTTTTCTGACATTGTTACTGAAAGTGATCGAGAATTGAATTTGCACCGGTCACCAAAGTGAAAACTTGCATTCTACGTTTTGTGTAGACGCAGGCATTCAAGGTAAAGGGTGCGTGAAATTACTAGTGGAATAGAAAAAGGTACGAACTAAATGGTGACTGGGCTGCGAGCAATTTTGACTTGGCCACTTGAACATTAATTGCGACGACGCCGTGCAGGAAAATATTTCCGAATGCGACTCGAGCACAGGGTCCTGCTGCTCTGATTAATCCGAAAGGTAATAGCGGCGTTCTGGCTCTCCCTCACCCTCGCCCTCTCTCTCTCTCTCTCTCTCTCTCTCTCTCTCTCTCTCTCTCTCTCTCTCTCTCTCTCTCTCTCCCCTCCCCGACACACACACACACCCTCTCGCTCACTAAAATCTCCTAGTCTCCTGGTTTCTTTCTCACTCTTCACGAGAAGACGAGAGAGCAGGAAGGCTCCATTCAGTCTTCTTTAGAATTCGCGGAAGTTCAAGAAGCAAAAAGTGTCGCGCGCACTCCCTCGCGCGGTAGCGAATAACTGGTGCAGAAATGATTGATAGGACTGCGTTATTCGCTCCCAATGATTACCTAGTAATGCGGAATCGAGTGCGTTCACGGCACGCGGTGCTCAGCTGTGAAAAACGAGGAGGCTACGCTGCACCAAAAGAGAGATGCAATCTGCCGTGATAAAATCTTTACGATGCTGCATAAAACCGGAGGAGAAGCGTAGCCTCTGCCCTATTTACCTCGATGCTGCTGTATTTATGCCGGCTGTCGCGAACGCAATGCCTCTACTTTATTTCCTGACCTATGCCGGAAGGTTCTTGAACGCCACGTTAACATTAATCACTAGCTAGTGGTCGAGAGAGAATGAATGAGAATGACAGCATCGGGAGTTCCTAACAACCAAAAGAATTTATACTCACTCCTGAATAAATAGGCACGGCTGTCTTTGGCCCAAGATTGATATATCTGCCATCAGATCTCCTTAAAGTATTCCGTCCACATGCTCCGGATGAACCTCCCTCCAAACCCGGCGGACAATGCACTCTCCGCTCAGTGAGAACAGATAGAGTCAAGGGCGCCCTATTTTTTTTTATCCAAACGACCAGAAATTATTTTGTGGTACATGTGAACAATATCGAGGAACATACCTGAAAGTCATTTGACGGACTACTCCATCACCGCCACGGTGTGCCCCATTGCCACCACTTCCAGATCGAAGAGAGAACTTGTTGAGCAGCACTGGGTAGCGAAGTTCCAATATCTCAGGGTCGGTGATCCTGGTATTGGTCATGTGGGTATGTACTCCCCCTCTTCCATGCCATGTAGGTCCCTGCAAAATCATTATTTATTGGATCAAGATTGGGAGTTTGCTCGGGCAAGAGTTTTAAGTTTTACTCATGAGTTATTAAAGAGTAGACTGAGATCGTTCATGTGGAAGAAACGCATCTTACAGCACCGCTACCGCCAGCCACTGTCTCGTAATAGCCCCATTCTTCGGTACCAAGTGTTACATTATTCATGCAACCCTGCGAAGCTGCGCAGGCACCGAACGCTTGCAGGACTACGTCGACGACTCTTTGAGATGTGAGCACGTTACCCCCAACGACTGCCGCTTCCTCCGATGGATCGAGTAGTGAACCCTTCGGTATGACCACTCTTACAGGCGTTAGGCAGCCCTGTGGAAAACACGCAAAATCCAATAAATAAAACATTGATTCAAATAGAGTCCGCGCGACAAATTTCACCCTCCGAAATAGCATGACATTTCATCCAACGAACTAACTAAAGGGGAGAGCAAAGGATTAAAAATGCAGCTGTGTTCCCTGGGCTCCAATCTCCAATACGCAAAGGTACCTGATTCAGTGGGACGTCCCGACCAACGATGCACCTCAGACAATAAATCAGAGCCGAAAGGGTGATAGCTCGTGGCGCATTGCAATTGCCCCAAACTTCGTACCCGGTTCCGCTGGAAATACCAATTGAAGCAACATTTTTGTGGAATTAATTAACAATTCTATTGGTGTAAAAATTTTATTTCTCTGGCGACTTACGTGAAATCGCATACGGCCTCACCCTTCTCTACATCAATGCTTAAAAGCAACTGAATAGGACTGCCATCATCCATGTAATCAACAGCCGTTACCGTGGCCTTGCCAGTCTTTTCCAGCAATTGTTTGCCAACTGATTTTAACATATCTCGTACTGCTACTTCAGCATTATGTTGAATATGACCCATATACGCTTGCACGACTTTGAGACTGTAGACATCTATTAACTCATTGACCAATTGCGATCCCTAAAAATTATTTTTCAAACATTTTCATTTCAAATAAAAAAAATACTAATATTAATAAAGCAACACGTACTTTGTGGTTGGCAGCAATTTGCGCCTTCAAATCACTCAAGTTATCTGAGAGATTCCTGGTGCCTGAGCTTCCAGGGATTTTTCCGGGAGCCATAAGCTCCTCGGTTAGCTCTTTCTCACGGAAGGCACCCTTGTGGACCAGAAGGAAGCTTTTAAAGGCAGCACCCTCCTACATGAAAAATAAACGTTTGTTCAGATAATGTCCTCGCGATAGAATGTTGACAAAATATTTACCTGTGATAGCATTGTTGAATGGGGAGGCATTGAGCCGGGCGTGATACCACCTATGTCGGCGTGATGACCTCTGCTGGCAACAAAGAACACTGGCTTCTCTACGTTGTTGTAAAATACCGGCGTTATTACTGTAAGATCTGGAAGGTGGGAGCCACCAGCTGATGGGTGATTCGCCAGAATGACGTCACCCCGGTTAAACTCGCCCTTAAAAACCTTCATCTGGTACTGCACGGTTTCTTGCATTGCACCGAGATGAACTGGAATATGAGGCGCATTCGAAACCAGGCCACCATCTGGACCGAAAACCGCACAAGAGAAATCCAGACGCTCCTTTATGTTCGTCGAAATGGAAGTCCTCTGAAGAATCCTAGAGAAGTGACAGAACTATCTTACCACCACTACAACCATATACCTTTCTATTCTTACTTCTTCCTGTTACCTGCCCATTTGCTCGGCAATACTCATGAAACGATGAGAAAAAATGCTAAGCTGGATTGTATCTAACTCGGTGGTAACCTCTGCTCTGAATCCGCGTTCGACCATTATTTTCACATCTCCCCGCGGCGTTATCGACGCCGTGCAATCTGGTTCTATTAGGAGAGTACTCAGGCTATCCATTATAATAGCGGGGCCGTGTATTACGTGTCCAGGTGACAGAGATTCTAATTGATATACATTGGTTTCCTGATAACCGCCCTCGAAATATACCATTGTGGTCTGCAAGGAGACATCATACCTAATTCTCGTCGCAATTACCACATTCCAATCTCATTCATAAATGAGGGCGTACTAACTTTTTCTTTTTTGGGTGGATCCGAGGAAGAAGGTAGGATGAGATCTTCAGATACATTGGTCTTGCCAACAGCTCGAACTCTAATATCATTGACTAACACTTTTCGTTGTGGCATTGTAAAACCAAATTCAGCCTGATACCTGAAGGGAAATACAAAAATTTTGCATAATTTTGATTTTATGTGGCCGCTATGTATGTATTCATTTCATTTACCTTTCCAAAAATGTAGTCAGAAAATCACCGTGCTTTGTGCCTTTATTTTTGGTAGTGACATCGGTACATGGTACGCACATGAGAGCACAATCCGTCCCTTGGTAGCGCAAATGCAAGAACGATTCTGTGACGATTTGCGATTCAAGAAATCCTTGGGTTAATAATTTGTCCTTGGCCTTTCGCTCGAGAACATATAATCGATCGTCCAGGCGGTTAAACGCTTCTACAATAGAAAGAGGCAACCACATTCTGAGATAGTATCGAACTTCAAAAAATATGATCGATCTTATACAGGCAGTCTCTGACCATTCTCGTAGATTTCTGCACTTGGCTCTTGAGCTTCTTCTACAACATCAGCCAATGCCATACCATAGGCGGATAAGATTCCGGCATATTTGTGCACGAAAACAGTGCTCATACCAAGGGATCGAGCAATCGCGCAGGCATGTTGTCCGCCTGCTCCACCAAAACATGCTAAAACATGACGAGAAGTGTCGTAACCCTTTGCCTGTAATCAGTGAAAAATGTATTTCTACCTGAAACGGGATGAAACTTAACTAGATTTATTTGGTAATTACTGCAGACCTGTGTGAGGGCTCGAATCGGACGGCACATCGCCTCGTTAGCGACTTTCACAAAGCCCATCGCCACCTCTTCAATCGTCATCTTGTCTGCCTTCGACGTATTCCCTTCTTTGGCTATGAATGCGTTAATCTAAAATAAATACAGATATATTTGTTGTGTAACTATCATAGCAATATAAAAGTGTCGAAAAATTGAAGTTCTATACATCTCTAGTAAGTTTCTCAAAGGCTTCCATTGTTCGCGATTTATCGAGGGGTTCGTTCTCTTTAGGTCCGAATATTTTCGGAAAATACTCTGGCAATAGGCGTCCTAGTGCAAGATTTGCATCAGTTACTGCGAGAGGACCGTTCTTCTTATAACAAGCGGGCCCAGGATGAGCACTTGCACTTTCAGGACCAACTGCAAACAGACCCGATCGAAAGAAGAGCATCGACCCACCACCGGCAGCAACAGTATTTACATCCAACTAAAAAGCGACACATTGTATTAGCCTAGAAAATTCCAATTAATTTATTAAGAACTAGATCGACAGATGTAATTCAAGTACTTGTGCTGCTTGAATCGTCACACCAGCAGTGGTACTCTCGTAAACGTGCTCATAGATTCCTCCGTAACGACTAACATCGGTGGAAGTCCCACCCATGTCAAAACCAATTACTGGCAGCTCGGTTTCCTTGTTATAGGTAGTCATAGCATATCCGACCACTCCACCAGCTGGCCCGGACAAAATAGCTCGAGATCCATTAAATCTAGAAAGGGACAGCACTGTTCCTTATCGAATTCCTCTTATGAGCTTATGGTTTACTCACGAGTTCATGGGAGTCAGTCCACCATCGCTTTGCATGAACAAAACGTTCACATCTTTCAACTTATTCTTGAATCCTGATGAGAATCCCTATGTACAAGCAAAATGGTAAAAATCTATCCCAACACAGATTTTTTATTATTCATAAAAAAACATGTACCTCCAAATATTGTTTAATGTGAGGAGTTAGATAAGCATCTGCACAAGCGGTGAAACCTCTCGGTACTATTCGTACCATCGGCATGACTTCGTGCGACAGAGATATCTGTCCGAAACCCATCCCTCTTGCTATCTTGCCAATTTGAATTTCCTGCTCGGCATACCTAAATCAGGACGAAACCATTGCTTGTTTTATGTTGCGATTTACTTCGGCGGATGTCTTTGAAACCAACGTGTAACTGTGAGCCAGAACGACCGCCAAGCTCTCGATTCCAGACCGTCGGAGTTCTTCTAGATCTTTCACCAATTGGTCTTCATCCAGTTCTTGCGTAACGAAGAGGTCTTCCCCGGTGGAACCCTTTACCCTTCGCCATTTACTGCAATTGAGCTGACATTTGCCTGGTAATGCCGGAATCACCCTACATTTCACTTCTACTACAGTCTTGTAAAGAACTTCTGGAGTAACGACTTGCTGGAAGGAAGAACGACCTGTCAAGACTTGTCCCATAAACTAAAATGTGCCAACTGGTATTGCCAAAACAAACCAAATCAAAGATATTTGGTCGCGCTTGGTTCCCGATGAAAAGTAAATCCTTGAAGCCCTCGTTTATTAAAAGGGCCATTTTAGCACCCTTTCGTTCCAAAAGAGCATTTGTTGCCACTGTAGTCCCCATGCGGATCCATGATATCATTGATGTGTCGATCTCTCCATCGATTTTAGATCCAGTTTCCTAATAATAAAAAAAGACTTTAATTCAACGTTGAAGACTAAAGGATCGGGACGAATCAGCTAGTTCTCTTCACCTGCTGAAGAATCCTTCGAATACCTTCCCGCGGTGCATCTTCATAATTTGCCGGATCAACGGACAGTAACTTCATAACTCGAATCTTACCGTCTGGGCATCGAGCGTAAACATCGGTAAAGGTACCGCCGCGGTCGATAGCAAATTCGAACTTGCCGGTAGACATTCTGCAATCCATCGAAAGCTATCGAGACTTCTTACTAAAATTTGAAATGTTAACTTCTCAAAGCAGCAGATGAAAATCTATGGCGAGTGATTTAATGGTTGCAGAGAATATCGAGAATGCTACTGATGATAAGGACTGATAAGAGAGTGATTTACAACGTAATGTATCAGACGGAAGACGACGCTCATGCCACACCAGTCTTTCCACCGAATCCAGTCGAATCTCTCACAGCTAGATAGCGGAGTATGCTACTCTAAACCGGCCTTGGATACTAGGCGCAGGCGCACAAGTCACACTTAGAAACATTTGTTGATCGTGCTGGCGGATGACAAATAAAATGTCACTTGCCTCTTCCGACGTGGAGCGCAATAGTAAAATCGAAGACATCACGTGGTATGCGAGTCCATGGTATGATATTATTAACCAGTCACGATGCTAGAATGGTTCAGGACGTTCAGGGTTCTATTTACGTGTTACAAGAGGCAGGAACAAAAGAAGTGCGTTGCTAGTCCGTGAAGTCGACAAGGCTCTGGGAAGTCAATCGTTGACCCTCGCTAGTCGGGCAGACCGGACGCTGCAGTCAGGTTGTTAGTCAGGTCCAGTCGGGTCGGGTAACGCCAATGCGATAAGTGATACCTTTATCTACTTAGAATATCACAACAGACTCTCCACTCTACCGTCGTATATTTCGTCTACTTCTTCTACTAGTCATCAAGTGTGTTACGTAATTCTCACTGATACGACCCACTCTTGCCGGCTTTTACGTACAGTGGAGAGTACAACAACATATAGAATACGCGAGGAAGGTACACGATGGTTCTCAACTGAGAAGGCCTGTACAGAACTTTTAAACATGTTAATCTTCTGATCCACTCGCGAATTAAATAAATTGTAGAGGGAGAATGTATTTTTAACTTATGACAAGGGCACCTTAACCTATGCAGGTTAGAAATGCGTATCTAGTCGGTTCAATAGTTTTATGCAGAAAGTGTATGAGGAACACTGAAAAGTACTGGATGAGACGCGCGTAATAGCTTTGAATCTTACCGTAGATGATAGGAAAACTAAAAAAACGTTTGATGAGCGAAGAACACTTGGAAATTTTTAACAACTTTCGTGTATAATATAAAGAGCGATTTATTGAACTGTTACGGTTCATTTACATTTACTTTACAATTCCACTCGTCAAACATCAACGTCTTCAACAACATCCTTACACGTGAACTAGTCTTAGCTGATCCATACGTTGTGTCTTTCATACTTAATTCTTAGAATATAAAAATATCTATTTCATAAATTATATCTACAATAATGAAAATCACTCTGGGAATTGAGGTATCCGAGAGTTAAAGGGAAATTTATATTTATTCCCATCCCCTTTGTCCACGCAGTGCCCTAAACAGTCAGGGGCAAAAAGAGTCTGAGAACTATGAGACCATAGAAAAATATTAGTAATAGAGTATCTGTAAATGCATCCTCCGAAAATACACCAGAAAATAGATGTTCTGTTTGAGATAAAAGTACCAACAACAAAGTAAATGGGATGTTGAGAAAGACTTTTCTTGGACTTTGGCAAAGTTTGAGCTAACGGACCAACTATTCCGTTGCCAGTGCTATTTATAATCTGAGTCTTCCCTCCAGAATTTCATTATGAAGTTGCTCGGTGAGGGGGACATATCCAGACCGTTCCAAATAGTATACTGTGTCCTTGATCTATGAAGATAATTATATGAGAAAATTAAATATGCTTCTAACATCCAAGATACCATTTTCTATTAAAGGGGGAACAATGCCTCTTACCTGTTTGATGTTAAAACCCTCTTTCTGAAGATCCCGCTTTTTCACCTTAAAAGTTCCTAAAATGGAAAAGAGTAACACAAGTAGTCCGCAAAATACTACAAATTTTAAAACGTATCACTAATCTCATGTGGATTTCTCACCTGTCATTGGCAATTCCGAGAGCACACGCACAAACAGCGGCCTAGCATAAGATGGCAAAGCTTTTTTAATTCCTTCTGCCATGTCTTTTAGATTTAGAGAGTGCTCCGGATCATAGATCGCTACCATCCCAGCCTTTCCTTCAACACCGGGTACCTAAAGAGTTAGATAGTTATTAGTTATTAAACTTTTTCTTTTATTTTGGTGCTATGAAAACTATAGAAGTCTTGCCTCCACCCCATAAACTGCTGCATCCTTCAAGCCTATCACATTGCTGACAATAGACTCGACTTCCGAGGCAGCAACATTTTCTCCCCGCCACCTATAGGAAAAACTTCTTGTATAGTCTACTTTTTTAGAATAGAACTAAAAATATAAAAAGGGTTCTTGCCTGAACGTATCGCCGGTTCTATCCTTGAAGTAGAAATATCCCAGCTCATCCATTTCCAATATATCGCCTATTAAGAAACGGGGAACCCGTGATTGTAAGAAAGAATGAGGTATTTTGATTCTTTTAAAGACATACCGACCGGAATTAAAAGCTCGATCACCCTTCTTGAAAACATCGCGCAGGATCTTTTGCTCAGAAGCTTTTTTGTCAGCGTATCCAGTAAAATCGTTCACCACTTTCTTCGGATTGATTTTCCCCACAAAAATCCCAGGCTCACCTATAAGTCACAGGATGGAACAAAGACCTATCTTTTTTTTTTTATGATATCTTGACGACTTACCTGGTCCACACCTTACACATAAACCGTTGGGTCCTCTCACGGGCTCACCAGTTTGGTCGTCGACCTTTAGTAGTGCAACAGGATATATTGAACCGGCATACCTTGGCACGAATCCCACTGCCCCGATTTTATTGTCAGTGTTCACTACAAAAGATAATTCCAGAGATTCAATTAACCCTAACCAATTTTTCAGCTCCAATAACGAAATGATCGTAGTACATACCCAGATTGGAATTTCCCTCGGTGGCCCCGTAGAATTCTCCTATCTGCTTTACCCTGAATCTGTCAACAAAAGCCGTCCAGATGTGCGGTCTAAGACCATTTCCAAACACTAATCGAACCTTGTGCGCGGTGTCGAACGAACTTGGTGGAACTGCCAAAAGATATCGACAGATCTCTCCTATGTACTGTGCAACCTACAATCAAATGTCGAGTCACAACTACTGTGGAAGATCGCAGGACTTGCGTTTGCTACATGGTGCTTTGAATAGGAATGACCTTACAGTGCATTCGTATTGGACGCAATCCGACCAGAACTTCGATGCGCTGAAGCGTCTTCGAAGAACTACTGTGGTTCCTCTCAGTACCGACTGACCAACTCCAATCACACCCCCAGCTGTATGGTACAGAGGCAACGAATTGTAAATTCGATCAGTCGGACCTACGCTGAGCATGAAGTGAACTCCGCATGCCATCAGCATATATCTATGAATGAAAACAAGGGTCAGCAATTGATGAAACAATGCCTTAAGTTTCATCGATTGACGAGTGTCGAAGGCCTCGCTTACCTGAGATTGTTGATAACCGCGGCCTTTGGCATACCAGTGGTGCCAGAGGTATAGATGTAAATCAACTTGTCACGGGAATTGCCAAGGCTGAGGTCAATCGAGCTGCTATTGGGATCGATGCTTCTCATTTCGGCGTTCAAATCAATCGCCCCTTCCAGACACTCTGAGTCGGCTGACTCTGACCATTGGTACAGACTTGTCTGTAGAAGCTTTCCCTTTATGTCAGCAACCGCTGGAATAATTCATGAATAGATATGAATCCTATGAACTAAAGAGCAAGGAAATTGGTCAATGATTTCAAGAGATATGGATTTCCTCGTGTTACTTTCTCGAGCGAAAACGTCGGGTTCAGAAGAAGATTCAGATTCAGACCAAAAATGTTTATCACATATTTTCCGCGCTAGATGTCAGAACGTTCACATACTTTCCACGCTAAATGGCAAAACGTGATGAAGCTGGGAGATGATGATTGGAAGATGATGTTAGAGAGAGAAGGCAGATGTGAGATGATGTCAGAGAGAGAAGATAGACATCTAGAAAGAGACAATAAATTAGCGATTAACAATAATAAAAAAAACTTTGTGTGTGCGCCCTTCATTCATTAGATTTTAGATTTAAATTAGTTTTTCATTGATTGCTTTCCTCGCAATGAAGCGCGCCCATGCCAAGTTTTTTTTATTATTGTTAATCGCTCATTTATTGTTCTGAATTATAACTTGGCTTTCGTTTACCAATGATATCCATTTCTATTGATCTAGTGATCGTTTTCAAATGACTGACGTGATTGGTGGGTTGGGGGAGCGGACTATTTGGCGTTTTTTTTCATTTTAATGGTTTTGGGGGGTTATGGATATGTAAGCGCCATTTATCGCCTGTCATTCATAAACCGGGTAGTATCGACCGAAACTCATTAACTGCATACTGGCGAATACGATCGAGAAATTCGAGTTACCTTCTCGGAGCTCAGAACTGAAGATGACGGCTTTAGAATTGGCCGTGGTGATGCTGTGCATGAGAACGTCGTGGCGAAGATTAGTGTTGATTAAGGCAGCCACGAGGCCAACCTTACTCAAACCGATCCAGGTAGCAACATATTCCGGCCGACCTTCCATTATCAGGGCAATACTATCTCCCCGAGAAAGTCCTTTCGATCGGAAGTATTGTGCTATCCGATTGCTGTACTCGTCGAGCTGTATAAATTTTAATTATGCATCAATTCCTTTTTCGATCAGCTGAAATCTAGGATGACTTACCTCTCGGTAAGTCCATTCTCTTTCCTCGAAGATGAACGCAATTTTATTGGGATTCGCGGTCGCATACTTAGTGAAAACTTTTGCCACCGTGTAACCACGTCTCTCCCACCACCATAGGAGAGCATTCACCCTAAGGAATCTATAACCGGCCCTGAAAAAGAGAGTACTTTCAAATCTATGCGGGTATCGCCACTCTGATTTGCAATTAGGATCGAATGATTTTCCGGATCAGTTCTATATCTGCCTCTTGGCACTCAATGTGTCCCCTTAACGTAACATCCTTTCCTCTCCGGATCAATTGGTTAATATCGTGCCACGACACGCGCGTGACACATGCCGTTCAGTGCCGACAAAACCCTCGACTGAAAAATTTCTTAATCCATCGGCTTCTCCAAAGATACATGATCCAATTAATCAAACTAACGCCAGTCAAAGGTTTCGGAACCGCAAACTTAACTAGTACAATCGCAAAGTGTCGGATTACACACCCAAGAAAGCAAATGTTACTTGAAAGGATTAATCAAGAAATATGTGAAAAATGAAATGAAGTGGATTTACGGTCCCCGGAGGATTACGCCTGTGCTATGATGCGAGCGCAGTATCAGAGAACGCTTCCTCGGCGGCAGTAGTGAGCCACTGCTACGCTTCCATGCTATGATTGAATAAAGTCAAATAAAATAACGAAGTGGATCGCGTGTGCGTCAGGTAGAACTGTACTACTGGATACCCCGTGAACTCGGCTCATTTTTTGCCTACTACGCTTGTCAATTAGTATCGAAAATCATCGGGCACTCGCGGAATTTATCGCGCTACTTTTGGCTCGATTTTTTTATCATTATTATTATTGTTATTATTAATATTATTATTATATCAGACAAGGTTCCAATGCTGCGCAGGGAATAATACACACCAAGCGGTTAAGGTAAATTTACACGGGACTGGAAATAAAAATAGAACAGAGGTAAATATTAATTATTGTGTATTAATATTGTTGTCTGTCTCCAAGGGAAACTGCACTAGATATTGGAAACACTAGCGCAGGGCAAATGAGACACCCCTTGTCAATATTTCCGAGTAGCAATATACCGATATTTTTACTTTATTATCAAATACCGGCATCCACACAGCACTCGGATTAATGAAGACTCAACCCAAATACGTATAATATATAATACATAAGTATTTCTAACCCTTCCCAAGTACCATAATGAAAATTCATGGTCAAAATTTATGGGGGATAGCAAGGGGACTTGAACACTGAAACTAGAGATTACTGAGCAGATGTCTTGCCAGCCAAACCACGCAAACTGCTACGATTTCAATTCTAAGTTCACGAACTTAATGGAAGTTATAAAAATATAGCAAAAGCAAGACTGACTCCAAATTCTTGATGTCATACTCGAAGATTAAACTTCATCAAATATTGTTCCTCTGTATGGCACGAAGGTTTATTTTCAAGAATCCTAAAATTTAAACTAAGGAATTTATATCAGGAAACCGTTTTCTATAGATTTTGTTTAAAGTTTGACAGAACAATCTTTACAAGGGTTTGCAACTGCTGGCCAAATTTGATTGGACTTGGCCTCGCCGTTTCTGAGATAATGGACTTCGAAGTTGAAACTTTTAACACGTGCGAGATAGCTGAAACCCGTCAGTTAGCCACATTAGCAATTTTAACGGCTTAACTTCTTTATAGAGTCCAATAAAAAACTAGCCCGTGCCTCATCGATATTCTACGTATGCGTACAAATTTTTGGGGAATTTCTCACTATATCGTTGTTGTGTAATGAAGTTTTTGCGTAGCAAAAACAAACAAATTGAGTGACGTTGCCGGTATCGAATCTATCGGTATATGCAAGCTTGTGTGAATTGAGGACAGGCGCAGCCAAAAGTCTAGTCCACCAGTAATACGCAAAGCGAAGTTAGCAGTTCCTTCTGCCAGCGGTTGAATTTTGGATGGTACAAGTACTGATACCACTACCTTAATAATAATTACGGAACGGATTTTTTATCCATCACTATTATCTTAGCACTCGATGCACATTCGTAGGATGGTTTCGAAGTCAAATGCAATTGAACCCTGCAACTTGTAAAAATAAACGCGTCACACGTGCACAGTTTTTTTGCGAGGCCTACCGAATTCTATTTGCTATTTACAACACATATATGCTACTGACCGATTCAGATGCATGTTCACTTGCATTTATATATACTAACGATCTAGGATTTACGTTGTCAGATGGCTGGTAACCTCACCTGATGGTAACCGGAACTGCTAACCTGCCCCATATAAATAGATTGCATTTTTATAAAGCAGTCATCCATATCTTTGATCAAGCTATTCGCTATTACTGATGCTTGAATCGATTTGTGTTGCATAAGTGTAAAACTACCGCCGATTCTAATTGGCGAGGGAAAAAACAGATTGAACAAAACGCTAAGTCTTAATTATGAATATGCACGAAAGATTGAATAAAACTGTATAGAGGCTATTCAAACTTCGACAAATTCATGACAATTATGGTAGACAGCAACCGGGCACTGTTGCCTCGCGATGAAAGGTACAGGGATATATTGTCATAGGGTACCAGAACAATGAACGCGCCGGCAAAACAATCTAATTGAGGAAGTAAAGTCTTACGCATACCACGAGAATACGTCATGGCGTTCCCTCGATATCTGCATAATGTGCAAGAAAACGTAAGGAAGTACGCTTACCCGCATAACAAAGGTTTAATCTCACACATCAAAAAGTCTAAATCTACAAATCTGAAGGTTTTAATCTCACAAATCGAGATACTTAGATTCTAATTTGTATTACTGGAGAGGACAGTAATAGTTACTGTTACATAAGTCAATAGTTACGGGGGAACGTCATGGAATAAAGAACATGCCGGCAATGTATTCGTGAGAGATCTCCGAGTGATGCTCCTTTACGAAAGTGGAGTAGCGAGAGTGTCTTAATTAAGCAGGAAATAATCCAACAATGCAGGCGAGGTATTCAGCCGGATTATACCCGGTTATTAGCGATCAATAGGCATTGTCGCTTCGCGAGATGCAAGGGCAAGATTCAGACGCTCCGTGAAACGCGGCTCAGCCGCATCCAGAAAAGGCGACCTCCATTGTATACAAACTGTACGGAATTTTCGGTAAACGATGCACGTGCTATCGGCACGGTTGGCAACGAGTGTATCATCTATAGCCCATAATCAATCGTATTTTTTGATGCTGTTGACGCAGCAAATTTTATGAACGTAGCGGCATCGGCGGCAATCGTGTTTACAAATTGATACTAAGCCACCGATAAAATAAAGGAGGATCCAATATGATATTCAAAGTTCGCTGGCGGAATCAAAACAAGGATACTTCGCGCCGGCGCGGCGCTCCTCTGCGAAATCGTGAGCCCCTTTCTCGGGACTGGCTGTGTCATTAGCGCTCCGGAAAACTGTTGCGCCGACGAGCACGTGAATACAAGAGGAAACCGAGTTACAGGTGCAACTTTAGAAAAACTATAATGATGCAATAGATAAATGAGAGTCACTAATTTGGTACTCACAGAAGATCTCTCGGCAGGGTTTTGTAAAGGACGTAGAGAAGGTGGCGTCTTCTGCCAGTGAGCAGATAGGTGCCGACACAGACAGAGAGTGCGGCGATGAGGGCGTGCTGCAATTCGGTCATTTTTCTCTCTGGCGTCCTCGCGTGGAATCCGATCACTACATGCAGTGAGGTATATAAGGTCCGCGCGACTCAGTTATAGCTCGATATCGCAGTCGTAGTTCGACTAGGAGCGAGGAGTATTTCTCGGCGCCAGTGGCTCCGCTTGCAGTGGGAACACTGCCACGCCGAGAGTGAAGTTCGTCGCTCGACGCCTGCCGCCTGCCCGCTGATGGGGGAGAGAGAGCGAGAGATAGGAGAAATGTGCGATGGTCGTGGGGCAGTCGCCGGAGATATCGCGCGACAGCTCATCCGCCGACGAACGACGGAAGGACGACTGAGAGCTAAGAAGAGAGCCCGCTGAATCTCGAGCTCTAACACTACTGAACGACGACCCGACGCCCGATCCCAATGGCCAGAGTCTATTTATCGAGGTGTGTACTCACGTACAACACTCCATACCAACCAGAACGCACAAGTGGTCGTCATTGCGCCTCATTGGCGTAGCCTGGTGAACCCTTTGTTAAGTCAGAAGAAAAAGCTACTCAGAGCCGACTTGATGATAGACCACTACGAGAGTCCTGCTCTACCCGTTTCTCGTTTCGACCACTGCCAAACGAAAGGGCCTAACACTGCTCGCTCAGAGAGAAACTTGAGCCGTCAGTGAGAGAAAATGATTGGCTAATTAATTGCGAATACGAGCAAGGGAAACACTTGCAGGAGCACTATAACTGTGTTATGGTTTGAGAGCGTGCGTCTCTGCTAATGACATTGGGTTCAATTTTCTAATCGATTGATGGAGATGAAAGCCGCCAGGTATACCAGACAAAGGGGCCGAGGAATGGCAGGCTATAGATATGTTGACGCACTAACTCTATATATTACTGCGTATGATTCGAGAGAAACTGAATCAGGCGGCGAAAAGGGAGCACTGTGATAGGTTGGGAATATAGGGATACATTAAATAAGGGAAGAACGCTAAAATAAAAATAGGAGAAATATATATTTGTATCGAGTTATAATTATAATGCGCGCTTGCAATCCGTGGGAGGCAGGTACAAATACGATCAAAATTGTTGGGATTCGCTTCGGCGGACACCAGAATCACGAGTATTTGACGGCGATGGTTACTGAAAAATAAAGGTCAGTGATACGAAATACGAAATCCCCTCACAACCCGATGAGATTAAGCGAAGCGTCTAGAAGTAGGAGCGTGCCCGACAATAGGATGCAAATCAACAGAACAATGGGTGAAAGATAAGAATCTTAAACGAAGATGTAAAGCTGTGCGTCTATAGGTCCCGTGAGAGAATTAATCTTTCGGTATGTTTGTCATTGGCAGAGTGATCAATTGACCAACATCGTGTTGAGATGTGAAGCTCCAAAAACTGCAGTACCTTGACTCGAACGAGCGAGACTCTCTATCGTGTTCGCTATCTGAGAACCAGGTAAAGCACCATGATGTCCAAAACTGAAAAGGATACGCGCTGATCTAACTACATGAATAGGAATAAGATGACTCTTTGATTGATGCGAATAACTGGTGAAGCAGATTGACCGCACGTATTAGTAACAGGGCGAAAAACCGAAATACATGACATAATTTTGGAAATATTGCCATCGAAATATACGTGACAATATGTAATTGGAAGGTATAATTGTGCAGAGATCGTGCTGTTATGACTAGAAAAGTGTGGCTGTTGATTTTGTGGTATATCTGTTATACGCACGGCAACAGTCAACATGATGCCGTCGGAAGATATAACTTTGCAAAAATCATGCATTTTTGATCAAAAAAGTGTGGATGTTGATTTTGTGGTATACCTATTATACACACGACGACGGTCAAGGTGATGCCGACGAGAATTATTCTTGACTTGAAGTTCTGTAGCCAGGCTTTTCTTTGTGCTCTTTTTGCCGCTTCTCTAAACTCGTTTCCAGCCATCGTTAGGCGATCACTTGCTTCCTGCAGGTCTTCTAGCTTCTCACCGCGTTCCATTACCTTTTGAACATTATCCCTCATTGTATCTGTCACTTCTTGAATTTGTAATCTAACACTAAAACAAACCGAAAATATTCTTTCACAACAATCCGGGTCTTATCTCCTTAAATAGTCGGCTACGGCGACAAACGGTCTACGTAACCAGCCAAGAGTTTTACGCAAATTTATACCTGTCCATTTTTCCGTCCACCCTTCCATCTTCCCTGGACGTGCCCGGTCGACTGCAAGAAAAATGATTTATTTAGTCAAATATACTAATATGTGTACAAAGTCAAATATTCTCGAAACCTCATAAGAAATTATTTTCGATAGATTGAACCCTTACCTGAATAACATACTTTCATCAGGGTCGCTGTCGTGCTCCAGTAATGATTCCTGGTAGGGATGAAAACAAGAGTCAATTTAAAAAACCCGCGCTGCTCGAATTCGTCGGTACGAAACATCCACTAATCAGTCAGACAGCAACAGAATACGTCAATCAGACAGTGTCTACTCACTTTCTCATCATTGTCCGCCGTTTTAATATCCTCCTTTGACAAATTCCGCTTCATCGACGATGCCATTCTATCACTCAACTACACTTCAGTCTGCTGTTCTATTAGAAAAAAAGTATACTTTTGCAGTGAGGCAAGTATACGCAGGAGATTGGTTAAGACGTCTCACTGAGTTGTGCAGGCGATTCGCCATATTGTAGGAGGCTGATACCGCACGAACTGCCTCATCGACGTAGTATGACGTAGAGTTCGTGTATGAATCGATATTCTGCTCTCAGATGGCACTAGGACTAGCCTTACAGAGCAGCTAGAAGCTTACACCTGTTGGCTACGCATGATGCACTCAGTGAAGTGCCTACGTATTTTGTACCCCGCTTCAATACATTGATTGGCTCCGACTTTATACAGAAGCGAACTCCAATTGAAATGCGAGGATGAAATAGATATTTCAAAGGTATAGAATAAAAGACGGGATTGGGTAATACCATATAATTCGAAAGATGATCTCACTCAGTGGTAATCATTTCGAGAGAAAATTGCTTCGTGAGGACTATTCCTCTTTATTTCGACGTTAACATCGACGGACTAACTTCTACTATAGACACTCTCATACAACATGGAAGATAACAAAATGTTGATTGTCATATGGTCGTGCAGGGCTGAAACCAAGATATGCTGGACTTTGGAGAACTAGATAATCGAAATTAAAAGTCACTGAAAGCCTCTTGGCAATTCTGCCCCGGCACAAGGAATGCATAGTGTTATCTGTTAAGTGCAGTAGAAAGTCTTGTTCTTGTTTGAATGACAAACATTAATACAAGTCGGCCGAGCTTGCGAATATAAAAATAGAGTAGCCTTTCAGGACACACTGGATTCCGCTGTAAATGTTTCGCAGTCTGAATAACATCGCACAAAGATATTCAGATTCATTGACGAAATCGTATAGAGTCTAAAAGTTGTAATCAGTGGTATCGCTTCCACCAATACTGAATACTTGTGAAAGGTGTGCAACATTTTTGCAGCCGCCTGATTAATCGACGAGCGAGTACACTTGTCAATTAAAGCGATCATTTATGATAGATCTACTTTGGATATGTAATACCAGGTTTCTCACTCGACCAAATTATCGTGATATAATGTTTACTGTACCAGCAGTAATGCTTCATAATCGATTTTCTCATTTCCCTATCGTCCTGTCAGCAAAAGTGAAACGCTGAAGCCCTCTCACATCTAAAAGCTACGCGCACTAGTGTAAACACATACATATATCGACAAGGAAATGTTCCCGTCTTATACGTTTTTAGGCCGCCGCTACTCGATCGAATGATGCTCCTCGCGATCAACCGTCCCAGCTCTGTCGTAAAAAACTGGTCAGTAGGAATTTCCGGCAAAGACCGTCATAAAGACCCTCGCGGAACTAGGGAAGAAGGTCGATTGGCAGAAAGTCTGCTCCACGCCTTTGCTAACTCAATGTAATATTTCGACTTGATCGATGAAATTATGACTAGATTTATGACCATATATGTCAAATGTCCCCGATACGAATATACTTTATGTAATACCTACAACATTTCTCGTTAAATAGGATAGTTGTAATTTTATTACGCACCTAATACACCTACGAAGTATTGAGACGTCCTGCGTCATAGGTGGACGAAACCTGCGTCCACTCGATGGGATGATGTATCTCACAAGTGATAATCACGATTCTGATTGAAAGACTATAGTTCTTCTCAGGATGAACTTGAATGCTATTAAAAGATTAGGTATAGAAATTATAGTTTATTGTACCGAGGAATCGATCTTCAGCCGATCGAGTGGTAGTTCCTGATACCCATCGTGATTTTTAGGAAAAGCGCGGACTCTGATCTATTTTTGGCCTTGACGAATGGCCGCAGTTTAATTGGATCCAGGCCACTGTAGAGCGCGCTCGCAATTATCGGAAAAATCTTATTAGCTGTGTAACAAGGACGAGTGATGGACGATGGTAATCGTTGCGAGGGGACACGTGAGCGCGAGTCATTTCAGCGTGACAATTACAGAGAGGCAGGGAGAAGGAGAGAGAGATGACACACGCGTTGCCCATTAGCCTCTAATAAATAATCAAATCGCTGCCCTGTCGGCAGGCAGCCGCTGGCAGATTTCCCCGGCTTGTTCGGACGCCTATTAATCTAAAACTGCGATTTGGGATGCGTACGGGTTGGCCGCTTGCTCGCTGTAAGCGCTCATACTTATAAGCTCGTATAACCGTCATCTGGTTTGACGTCTAAGCGCTTAGAGGCGCTACCATTTCTTTGCTTCAATTTCTTTTAGGTTAAGCGCCCAATAATGGAGCAACATGAGTGTAGCAGTTGGCTGTCGCTTTTTTTTTACCTCGGCGATAGAGACATCCGTCACTGTTTGTCACTGCAAATAATGACGTCAAGAAGACGTCATGTTTCGTCTCGTAAGCGCTCACACATCACTAAACCGTACCAAGTAATTATAATAATAATCGCATAATAATTATGCGATTAAGAGTCGAAACCGAATGCACTCTTATTGTGTTTCCACTTTCCATAAGCCCACTTTCAGAGTCCGTTATTTCCTCGCAGAAACTGCAATGACAGAGAGAAAGGGAAACTTAACTCCAGAAAGCTCGAGAGATTAAATGGTAATGGAGTACGCCAAAAGGTAAATACAAATGTCTTAGCCGTTCCATCTAGTGACCGATTCCACAAACTTGATAATTAATCGAACACCACGTGGCACGAACATTTTCATCGGATAAATATCGCGGCGAAAGTAGGAATAATAATATAAGATATGCTCCGACTAAGTTCACTATCATGTTTTCTACGTGGCCTCGAAATTATCATCAGTGTGCTTGGATGATGGGAAGGTGCGCGCTACTCGAGTAATACGTTTCTGGCAGCGCGCAATCACGAGGGGCTCGTAAAGTCGTTACGAGCTTTCCGAAAGAGGTGAAACCAACCATCACAACAACCATAATGGTTGCCGCACCAGTTGCGAATGAAAGTGTCACTAGCGTCTAGCCTGTCTGCGAGAAAATGCATTCTTCATTAAATCCCCCACCTCGAAGACTCGGTGAACGTCGCTCTATCAAAAGGAATGATTCTAGCAAATGGGTCCTGCGAGATTTTCTCCTATAGAAATTCAAAGTTTCGTACCGCTTTTATTGCTAACGCATTTACCAAGTTGAATACTCGCGCGTCCTGTACACCAGTTCCCATGGAAATCCGTCGGGATCTTGCGCTCGAGTGTACAATACGCGGTGGCCAATGCTTTCAAAGTACATGAAGGTTTTCACAACTCTTGCTCTTGCTGTCATTCAAACACATTCTGTTCAATATCTCCTTTGCGACGTTTAAACTAAGAACGGTCTTGCTGACATGTAGTTTTGACATCACTTTAGCTTTGCTACCGTGGCGACGCAACTTCTTGTCACGGGTTTCCCTTAGCCTGATCTGCTTGAGGATGCCCACCAGGAGTTCGTCGACATTGTGCTGGATCCCGCTGGACGTCTCGATGAACTTGCACTCGCGTGACGCCGCCAGCTGCTTGCCCTCTTTAATCATATTTACCAGAGACATATACAAATGTGTATGCTTACGAGTATCCCCCAAAGAGACACATAGATATTATTAGAAATTTCGTAGACACTGGCAATTACCATCAATAGATTGTTAACAACTTTCAAGATGGACTTTGATCGAACTTCTTGTTGTTTGATAATTGAATAAGTCGATGCTACTGTATCGAGTACGAGTAAACTTAACTTCGGTCATCAAAGAGGAGAATATCTATATTCGTATGCTATCCTAGCGATACTAGATCGAAACTCCAGCGGTCTTGTTAGGTAGGTCACAAGTCACAATCACTTCAAGAGGGTTCGAAATAAGAAGCGACCTCATACAGGAGGAAGTGCAGTCTACTCCCACCGTTGGAGTTGTAGCAACTAATTACAGGAGTTGGCGCTTATGCTTCTCTAGTGCTTACCGTTCGGCGTGATCATGCGACTCCTCTCGAGATCGGACTTGTTAGCGACCACGATGACTGATCGCTCTTGCGTGATATGCTCTCGCCATAGGTAGTTCAGGATCTCCTCAGCGACCTGGAAACTCGTGCGTGACACGATTGAGTAGACCACAATGCAGGCGTGCGGTTCGTAAGTAGACATCGAATTCTCCACCTAGAAACATTCGTAAATGGGAATGCCAATGACCGCCTGAACTAATGAAAGTATTAACAAGCACTCTACCACACAAGACATTACACGGTAGGCTATTATCAGGGGAAAGGCGTTTTCGTATCAGTGCAGGATACTTCAATTAAGGCTTCGCTCGTGGGAAATCGCAACGTGTATACTCGGATAAAGGTTCCAGTCTTATTTTCGAAAGGAGGCCAATACTCACGCTCATCTCCACGTGAGGGTGATCAATGAAGATCATTTCCGACTCCTCACCGTCCAGCAGAATGGAGACGGTCTTCTCACCGAACTCATCATCTACCGAACAGAAGAGCCAACACATTTTCACGGCTAAGTTAGCACGAACAGTAGGCAGTAAGACTACTAAGAACACAGTCTTCCTTAATCTTTTATCTTCGACTAAGTTATTTTCTGCTAGGTTACACCCTACAGGACGTATGTCCTTGTGGCAAAATTATTCCCAGGTGACAGAAAGTTTGGCAGTACCAGCCAAATTGTCATCATTTTGTGACGGGATACCAATCACCTCCCACAAGTATCCGGCTGCTTGTAATAGAAGCATCTCCACAACTCTGATATGAGATTGCCAAGTTTCTCTCCAAGCAAATCCAAGCTCGCCTACACCCCACAGGCGGACCAATATTACTACAATAATCCTCCTCGTATACATTGTGTGGATTTCTCGAGGCGTGTAAGGCCTAGAACGTGGAATAACGATTTGACCAGAAGCGAAAGAGGCTCGGTAAACAAGTGCACCTGCAGCGACGAGGATAGTACCTGCAGTAACGGGCGATATTGACATAGCAACATGGAACTACCATTAACCCTGGCGGCGCGTATCATGTTTGTCCATAGAGGCTCAAAGGGTGGTCTCTGTCTGTCGTAAAACTACCACCCTCACCCTACGACAGCAAACAATCCAAACCGCAGAAGCAACATGAAAGTACTTTCGCCCATTACGAAGTCCATTAACCGTGCCAGTCGGATTTTAATTGGGGCCGCTATTATGTGAAAGCAGGTATGCACGCGTAACGCGCAATTTAACGAGATCCCATGTTAATCGAACGTCATAATCCAGCCTTCGGAGAATGGTTTCGCGCGCGTGGACGATCACTCTCGTCGGCGTCATGCGATTCATTGTTCACGTGGCGATGGAGAGTGCTATATTTGACGATGGACAATGGGGCCAGACCGCGATAGGCAATCCCTATAAACGCCGCTCTTAATTAGCCCGACTGCACCAACCGGCCACCCTCGCAGATGCAACACAGCCGACTGGCCGGCCGCTCGCTTCCCCCACGCGACACTTACAATAATCGCCGGAGTTTAATTAAAATCCCAGATAAAATAACCGGGCATCGAGAGAGAAAAAGTTTGTGCTTTCATAATGGGGTCTGAGTTAAAGCGAGAAATTGTAAGAAACGAACTCCATTAAAAGTAGTAGCCGATATCTTCGAGAACTCAGCGGGGAGGAATGTATTATGGAGACTGAAAAGACTTCTTCTATTAATGGATGCTGTCACACGACTCTATCACCATGTAAAATTTCGGCTATATAACGTGGGAAACCGTTCGACGAGGAACATTCTTCTCCATGGAAAGAAGACTTCCGTTTTCACTCAATATATTGTCGACACGTGTAGAGAAAGAGAGAAAGCAGAAAGGGAGAATGGAATAGGATCATAAACGCGTCCAATGTACATAGATGATCGAGGTCTGCGCTTTCCCATGCGGGCACTTCCGATTTCACGGTGTGCCTTTTGACAAATGAACGACTAACTTTCTCCTCGAGCTCCCCCATACAGAGGAGCTAGCCCGGAAATCGATATCCTCTCTCCAAGTTCGGTAGAACCGTCGTCACGGTCAGTCTGCCGAGGGAAACTTCGATTGCTCTACCTTGAATCCACCGAGAGCTTTTCCTCCAAAGAGTTCTGATTCCCGAAGAAATTGGCAACCACATGACTGAATGCAAATATATGATTGGAGAGTCTTTCCAATCTTAAGAGCGAAAGGTGCATACTGTGCACACAAATTGCCGAACGTCAAGTAGCACGGATTCTACGTGTGTAGAAAGGTTGCGTAAAAATCGACGCGACTAAAACTACTCAACAAATATTATCGTAATGCTGTTTTCAAACCCCCTCATTAACACAAGAGCACTTTACTCTTCAACAAAAAACGTGTCTGAATGTAGGGAGAAACTTGGACTGGCGTATAACGGTCGTTTCACCCTCTTGCCTTATTATGAACTTTGTTCTCGTTATTATACTTCTTCGCCGACCTTTTCCGAACTTCTGTCTATCGTCCGCTCTCAAATAATACGATATCTATGAGCAGATTTCAACTCGAGGGAAAAAGCGTGCTCAGCATTCAGAATACTGTAATCTTGTATGAATGTGTTGAACAGGTGCGTAAAAAATAAAGACTTACCCAGGCTGGCGTCATAAGTATTCATATACTCGCTGGTCATGAATTGAGAAACGAGAGCCGTTTTTCCGACACCAGAATCACCGAGTAAGACCACTCTGTATTTAGGTACTTCTTCTACTTCGCTCTCAGTACTGTCTGCCGCGACTCCTTGTCCACTGCAGCATGATCCTTCGAAGGGTGACTTTTCCCCAGAGACATTGCTATTTCTGAAAAGGTGTAAACCAGACATGGTTTTTGTGAGATCAGTGGCACTGCCTCGAAAAAGTTAGCCAGCCTGTTTTCTCTCACCGCAGGCTATAAGCTGCGATATTCAACTCAGCATCACACGAAACTCGGTTTCATTCGTATGCCGAGGGAAACTTTAGCGAGCTTAACAAAAAAGGGAGAGAAAGAAAGTATATATATATTGTCTGGGGTTCAGCGTTACACGGAGAATCACTTAAGACCTGTGCAGAATTACCATGACTATAATCGATGCTCATCGATCATTACTTTCCTGTGTTACATTATCTATGTTCGCTTAAGCCCGTTGGGCCATAAAACCATTTTTTTAAGATTTCCTTTAAACTTTGATAGAACATCCTTTATAAGGTCTTACAACCACTAGCAAAATTTTATTAAACTTCACCATGCCGTTTCTGAGATAATGGACTTTTAAATTGATACTTTTAACACGTGAGACATAAGGAAAACTCGTTAGTCACTCACATTATTCATTTTATCTGAAATACTTTTCTTAAGAATCGTATACAAAACTAACCCGTGTTTCATCAACATTCTACGAATGCGTACAAATTGTTGCAGAATTTATCGGTATATGCAAGTTTATGTGTGTTAGAGACAGCCGCTGATAAAAGTCTAGACCACCAACAGCATGCAAAGCGAAGTGAACAGTTGCTTTGGCGAGGGATCGACTTTTCACCGGTACTGTCGCGACCCAACTACTTTAATCTTGTTAAGAATTTCAGCGACGAGATTTTGGTCCGCCAGCCAGTCTGATCCAATAGGAAACTTTCCGCACGGAAATTCGTCCATCACGCAACCACATCCTCTTGACTGCCTACGTATGTAAGGCTGTATATAATGGGTGTGTGGATTCTCCAGCAGGCAGTCACCACAAATACGATGTGGAGCTTCATCATAGCGGAGTAATTATCGGGTTACAACCACCCACCGCTCAAATACAATAGGAATAGGACAGCATTGAATTCACCATAGCCCAGAATCGCTAGTTTCACGATTCCCAACAAACCAATCGAACCTGGCTGAGGTAGATTAAATGTTCACGCTGTCGACTGCACTGGCTTTTGTGGAAAGTGGGCAAATGTGTGACGGGAGTTCCCGAATGCCCAACATATATGGGCATATCGGAGAAAAAGGTGAAAATATGAAGCGCAAGCTCGTTGCCTGCTCTGTATATGACCTACCAGCTCTGCGCTGAGCCAGCTTGGCCTTTGTAGCCCGCCGGAAATAACAACTTTATGAAAGTCTCCTGCAACGCATGTGAGAGCACATTCCCCTTATGAGGTCCCATTCGATTTCACTAGCTTCGAAGACATGTGGTAACTACATATACGTATATACTATACTGTATATTTACATGCATCCCTCTTGTATATGCTGAGAAAGCAGTTCGTATATACCTCGACATCAAATGAAGCAGCACATTCTCTATTCCGAAGCCCGAAAGTCTCCAAAAGCTAGATGGCTTCCAAGCTAGTTTTAATTAACGTGACAATAGAGCGAAATGAAATGGGTCGCGTAAAGGGATAAATACAAATCACTCGAGAAATTAGGATTTATCCAGTCGTTTGTCGTCTCTTTTCTGTGGAACAAAAAGCTTCGGAGAACATGAGAAATTCAGGAAGAGGGTATTGCGGGCACGAGAAGGCTAATGCCTGTCATCACCGAGTTCCCGTCGAAATCTGCCAAGGATTTCTCTACTTCACCCTTTTCAGGCTGCCATTTCCCCCATCGGTCGTTATCGAAAAAGCGGGAGATCCGCAAGGGCGATGACAATGGACGTACAAATGCCTGAACCGATTCTCATCCTTCCTGCGAACTCTGCCCTTTTTCTATCAACGATTCGTATCGTCTGTAAAATTAACTGTACACCCACAAACAATTCTTATATTCCTTCGTCGTATAATTTGTGTGAAATCAGTAAAACTGTAGATAAAAATTCGGATCATACTTCGATGTAGTAAAGCGTAGAAAATAAAGTTGAATAATACTATTTTTCGTGTCGAAATCATCAAGATAAGGTCCAACAGAATGCGCGTTGTCAGAACACTCGGGCGCCAAGATTAAGTCTGCTTTTCCGTCGTTTTGCTAAAAGAGGCGGGTCTGGTCTGGGGTCTGAACACGCGGATGGCAAAGCGAAATGGAGAATTTGCCGGAGGCGATGGCAGGAAAAATACGACACCGCACTGGCTCCCTCAACAGCGAGGCGCGAACGCTAACGGGAAAGGGTGTGTGCGTTCGACCCTTGTACACGAGGAGAGATTTTATGAGCATAGCTAGGTGTAAACTTGCTACTTGTACTGTACTAACGGCACGACAAGCACCTCCACTTTTTTTTTACTGTTCCGTGAACAATGCTCGCTTCCGAGATTATCGAAAGAAGGTGGTGCGTCGCCCGAGCCCGGGTATCGAAATTCCCAAGATGCTAAAGAAATTCCTAAGGAAAATATTAAATAACAATGCGTATAATACCCGGATGTTTTATATCATACTAAAGAATCTTGTTGGTTAAGTAATGAAGGGGGTAGTTAATGAAAGTCGATTAAATGGCGGAGAAGCGAGCAAGGAAGGTAATTTTTGGATGAGCAAGCTCGGAGTAATAACTACGGGGAGAAAAGTGAGAAAGGTTGTAGAAATGAAGGTTGGTATCGTGGCGCTCGTGCGAGGAGGAAAAGTAATCGTTTCCGCGAACACACCATCTCGAGGACCGCAGTAACGTGGATTAAGAGCTTACACTTCTTCGAGAAAACTTGCTCTCATTCCTGCGGGAGGTTGAGCCCTCGCTGACATTAACGGGCTATCAATTACCGCTCTAATTAACGGACGGCTGCACGATATCCGATGATTTAGCGCAGTGCTCCACGGTTATAAGCGATCAGGCGCCCTGCTGTTTTTCAGGGTAACGTGGAGCAACGAGAAGCGGCACATATCCGGGCCAAGAACAATGCCCGTGCACGCATACCATAGTCGTCGGCTTGGCACGTGCTGCTCCTCGGGGCTGCAGATATGCCGAGTTATATATAAACGACGATGTGCCCCCGAGCGAGAGGGAGAACGAGAAGGAGTTCGACAAAAAGAACAAACTGTGCAAATATTTACACCGTCTATTTGAAGAGGTCCGCTAATATAGCCGACGTTGGCTATCCCGAACGAGGAGTACCGATGTAATGCTCCTAGTAAAAGCAAACTGCCCTTGCTAGGTGGACAAGCTAGCTTGCTCCGCGATCAGGATATCCTTAGCCATGGTCACTCTCCACCCTCTACCCTCCGCCCTCTGCTTCCCTTTCACCGGCAATCGTTTTTCAATAGCAGACAATGAGCTACGGAGATCGTGTCCCGCACAATAATCATTCGTCCAACAATACATCTACTGTGCTCGGTGGCCCACCCCATCCTCGCACGGCTATATTACGAATATCGTCGAGGCCTTTGTTAAGAAGTAATCGCCGCACGCAAATCGATGCCCTTTCGGTCGATCAAGCACCTTTTCGGAAAGGCGGGGCTTAAACCTGATGATGCTTGTCGAGCGAACCCCTCGTTCACACCCACACAATGCTCCACAGCCATTAGCTATGAAAATCATTTCTTCTTCGGCACGCACCCATGAGGAGATACTACCTCCTGGATGCCGGAAGCTTCTAATAAAGCAGAGGCTGAGCCAGCATCCAAAAAAGTCGGGACTATTTTGAGAGGTACTTTCGAGAAGCAAACGCCATAGAAAAGACGCTCTAAGAGGATGGAAAAAATATCTCGCCGTTGAGAGGCAGTCGTTAAGCTCAACAGTCCGTGAGATGAGCGTGTCCTCGTTGACACGGGAATGACACGAGTGAGAGGTCGAACGTGCATTATTTACGGCAAAGATCTCGACTTTGCGAAATTTTCTCGAGTATATCGTCGCCCTCGAATACCCAGTTATAATTTGTCTTATGGATATATGGTTAGCTTGACTTACGAGTATCTTGGCCGCGGAAACCAAAGAGTAGAGTAGATAGAGAGTCACGAGCTAAAATGCTCTTCGATGTTCCAAAAGCTCCAATTAGACCGCTTCGACATTAATCGAGGTCTTTCGCGGAAATTTATTGATTTAATGCTAGGTCAAAATTGTGGATGGTTTCAACGAGAATTGGCTTCCGATCTACAATTTCGAGGGAAGTAATACTTCTGAGTCATCTATGCCTGTTAGTCAGAAATCGCGGAAGCCATAAGACGTGAATTTACAGACTATTCTCTAGTGAATCAGCTTTCTGTTTAGAATATTGCAAATCCCACCTTTAAAGCTTACATTAACAGTGAGAATAGTCCGAAAAAGTAAAGAGCTGTAAGTTAATCTTTGTACTTGCACCCAACCTACTTTGGCAGAAAGTCAGAGAGGAAATGCAGTGACGGGTTACGAAATTCCAAGTTAATGCGTCGAAGCCTAAGCTGTTGGTAATCTCACGGTATAATGTCAGGGTTCATATGTTGTCGAGATGAGATGAGAGTTTCCAGACGGATGACTGAATCTCAGTACATAAATGAAAGTTTCTGTTTATACATTAAACATACATTACTTAGTTCAGGGATGATATACATTATACACATACATCACTTAGTACGGGGATGACCGTTGACAATCATGATTGGTGTGTCAGCAATTTGGCAAGCGTCCCACAACGAGAAATTTCCACGAATCCGTGAAAATGCTTGTGAGACACGTCAACAGTGAACCAGAGAACATTGTGTTGAATTCAGTTCCGTCAGAGTAAACTAGAAAGACATTAACTTTCGACGAATCCCTATATCTAATCGTTTCAGCCATGTAAAGATCATTCGATGACGTACGAAATCCCAAGCAATTGATAACTGATCCTTGCGATCCCTGCCTAATCCTCAATTGGGGGGGAATAAGAAAGTGGGTCGGTGGAGCTTACGGATGACTTTAGGGTGAGAAGAATTCCCTGATGGCTGAGAAGTGGAGGCAAAGGAATGCGGTGCGTGGGCAGCAAAGCGCAGGGTGCATGGGGTATCAACCGGGGCACATTGACTCACACGTTGCAACGAGCGCGCATACGTCGCGAGCCTTTCAAGATTCCACGAATATTCCACGACGTGTCGTAAAAGCCGCCAAAAAGCCGGGACCGCGAGACGCTTTTCCACCTTCACGCCCCGCATTCTCAGCCGAATGGATCATGTGATCTTGGAGTTTCCCTCTCCCGGATCCTGTCGCCGCGCCGGTTTAGAATAACCGCAAGCTACGCTCTCACCACTCGTCAGTTTGATCTTAGACTGCTAGGAACCAATTCCTACCCTTCCACGGAAAAGCTACCCGCTCGTAAAGGAATTGCCACCGCTGTCTCTAAATCAAGACATTATGGAACTCGTGAAGGGTGAGTGCTAATCGACCAAGAGCCAGGGATTCCAACATTTCTATCAAATTCTCAATTGTCGCACCCTCACTTGGCTCTAATTGTTTCCGATAATCTTATCTATTACGTTCTGCTTCTATACCGAAGAGATTAGTATTCAAAGTGCTTTAACTCATTAAAAACCGGTCGAGAATTTATTTATTATTCGTTAATTTAAAGAATTGAGAATAATAGCTTGGGATTTGTTTTGTCCAGCTAATGAATTGTCGGACAGCTTGGTTGAGCAGTCGATGAACGTAACGGCGGCAATGAAGTCCGTTTCGTCGTCGAAATCAGTGGAGAGTGTCCAGACGAAGTCGGTGGTGGAGTCCTCGACCTCCGTCAAATCTGTCTCGACATCCTCCACGAAAAGCCAGCAGTCGATGGAGTATGAGGAGTCTATTGAATACACCGAATAGTGCGAGTACCGCCGACCTGCCCCATCGGAAGCATTCACCAAATCTGGGGGAGACGCCAGACACGGCATTGTGCGCGCTTCAACCCGCTCGACCCCGAATTCGTGTCGCGCGGCCATCACAGAGACGATTAATCAAAGAATCGATAAATAATTTCGCAGCAATTTCACGTTAACGCCGAAATATCACGGCAATCACACGGAGCCTTTCCAGCCTCTGTTTTCGTCACCCCGACTATTAAAACAGCTACCACGTTTTTCACTGACGATTGTACGTATTTATCCCGTCGGCTGCGTTGGCTGCCTCTCAACAATTCTACTGTGAACGAGCTCGATAGAAGGAAAAGGTATTTTCGGGGAAAGACATGAAGCTGGAGGCGAACACAGCCCATCAAAAGGGTCAAGCAGTTCTAAGTTCCAACCGGACTCAGAAATAACCGGACTAGTTGAAGATGCTACCAATACGCATAAGAAGAAAATGACACGTGGAAAAGGAAGAAGAGGGCTGCGCACGGAGAAGGATGGCAGAACGACTTGAAAGCGGGTGGTCTTGGAAGTTTAAAGTGCTTTGGAAGTCTAGAGCATTTTCGAAGTCTGGCTCTCCTCCAATCGACGTGCTCTCCGCTGCGAAATACCAGCTCGACTCCTGTTCTTTTGTTCCTAGAGCGAATCATCTTACAATTAGACGTCACCACAGGAAATCCTCTTCATCATTATCATCTCGCAATTTTAAACGGTTTCACGTCGATCGACCATTTACCTTTGTACAATAAAATTTCTGATACACTCGACTTGTATTTCCCTTTTTCATTCCTGCTTTTTCCTCTTTCCTCATTTAACTGCTCCATTTTTCTCTGACATTTTCTGGATCCAATTAAGCAATATTAAATAGAAATTGTAAGGTGCAGGCTTATGGATATCTTATATCTTACGATCTCGAATTCTAAACTTTGAACTGTCGCTCGTGCACGTCTAAGCTCTCCGCGCAAAAATGATGGCAAGTGGAAGGAGGAAGACACGCGCTCGACACTAATGAGCTTCCAGACCTCTTTTCAATGCAGTCTTCACAACCAAGCATTTATTCTTTTCACCAGGCTTTTAATCAGCGGTGTCTGCTTCCTTTACGTAAGCTCCTGCTGTTAATAAGTTAATAAGTTCGCTATTGGCATTGCACCGTCGCTAGTCAAATACGTGTAGTATTCAATATTAAACAAAAGTTTCAATATTAAATTCGAAGTTCGAATACTACTTGCGAAGTCGCACTTTATCAAACAGAAGTGGAAACTGTGCAGAGGGACTTGATTGAGAAATGTCGAACAGACAGCAATGAGCAAATATGACAATTGTACAGCCACAGCCAAGGTTTCACCCTTTAACATTAAATATCACCTACGGTCACGTGGGACAAGCAATAACAATTGTTGACTCCTGCGAGGACTAAAATGATGTTACAACTCGTTGAAACATCAACGATGAAATAAAAAAAGTGAAATGAGTGGATCGTACGTTCCCTAGGGAAACGTTGAGCTCACCAAGGTATTTGTACACCCTTCTGGAGGACGAACTGATTCCGTACTAAATGTCAGTTTCTCAGGTCTTATGGTTTTCGAGATATTTTTGGCCGGATAGTGGATTCCGACAGACAATTATATAAGAGGATGGTTCCACAGTGAAATCTTTGGGACGGAGAGACTTGAGAGAAAGAGGTCAATCTTTCCGAACAAATGTGGCTCGTAAGTCTCGAGTAAATACGAATAATCGAGGGCGAGGAGTTCCGGTGAAGAAAGTTCCGACTGAAGGGTCTGACTATTCCTTGTCGACTGGGAGCACTTGATTGTTCGATCGAGTGGCAACGGGGCGGAAGTACACTTTCGGCAATATTGTAGCGAATGGTAGTAGACGCGTGCAACCTACTGGCCTTATTCGAATAAGGGTGATTTATCGACTTGGTTTTATCGCCACTCACTCGTAGCTTTGATCTCTTATCGGTGGTGCCAGCGGTCAAACTTAATAACACCAAAATCACTGCGTACTTCTTGCATTTTCTAAGAGATCGACTATCGCAATCGTCTGCGTCTTTCATTCGTTCGCCCGAGCAGAAATTAACGATGCTCACGAAAAGCCGTAGACTTTCGTTGCTGTGCGAGCGAAAATACCATTGACAAGAAAGAACCGCCTGGAAACTCAAAGAAGCGGACGCGATGAAGGACGCGTTTCACTGTTGACTCGGGTGAAATATTAACTACTGTTTCCTTTGGAGAATCTACCTTCGCGCATATCTTCCAACATCCCCTTCCACAAGAATGGCTTGCGTTGACAAAGGGAGCTTGGTGAAGTACAGTCATTTGATTAAGCCGTACGAACGAACCCCATTACGGACCAATTAATTTTACGCTTTCATAGAAATAAATGGAAAATATGAATATCGTCGCAACCACGCGGCTCTGACGCTATTGTTGAAATCAGAGATTTTTTTTTTTGACTTATTGTGTCTCTTCGACCGAATGTCCCTCAGACATTTGTGCCGCTATTCTAGTAATTGCTTCCATTAAATTCTATGGGCTTTAACAAAAAAAGTTAATTCTCTGAAAATGGAATATAGAGAGAACGTTGGCAGGAGCGGTATAAAGAAGCAAGGCTTTTCACGGTGAATTACGAAAAAGGCGCGCCTGTATTCGCATGATCTTGGCAATATTTCCCCTTAAGGAAAGAGCGTATATATCTTCCTGGGAGCCCTTTACAAGCGGACGGTTCACTCTCTCGAGAATCGTAAATTAATCCCAACGTGACGGCAGGATAATTCCCTCGCGAAATTAATTCTCCAAGTATCGGGAATAAAAGTCACCCCGCCGCCGTGAAAGTGATTAATCAATGATCAGAGTCAATAGGATTGGCAAGACAGCCGACACTCGGAAAAAGATGGGCGGAATAAAGGTTCGAGAGGTAACGGATCGAGGAAGAAAATGAGATTTACTGGAATGTAAATGCTTATATCATTCTGAACCATCTGACGTTCAAGTGGTTCATCGCACATGCATTAGGGAATAAGTCTGTACTTGGAAAGCCCATCTATTTGTTCCCCGCTTTTTCCTCGAGATCGTCGGTGCTGTAGGTTAAATTACAGCAGCGGTGTGTATCCCAACAAGAATACAGGAAGAACCGATGGAAGCCCGGCAAGGAAAAATCCTCGTAGCTGCTCTCACAGGCAAAATCATAAATCCAAGATTATCTACCGCGTCTTTTTCTCTCGGCATTCTCTTGTAGTACCTCTTCTTTCCCTAGCAGCCGGCGTTTTTGCTCGTCTGAAATCAATTTTCGACCCTCTTCTTCGAGCAGAGAAAGCTTTCCCTCTCCGACTCTTCTTTCTCCTCCTCTTTGAGAAGCGAGCGCATGTATTGGCGATAAAAGGCTCGTTTCCTTCAACTTCCACAATCAATATTGACTTCCGGAGCAGTCGATCTCCGGCATCAATATTTGATTTGCTCATATCGGCGCCTGCGTCTACATCCATCCGCCCTCTCTCCCAGCTTGACATCCGAACCACGAATTCGACACCGTCGAATTTCCTCGTGCCAGATTTTAAGGTTTCAAGTAAACGCGCGGCAATCTCGGTATATAATTATTTTTCGCGCTTTCAAAGGTAATCACGTATCCTGCAGTAATTAATTAGAGGACGGAGTACGTGCCCGAGAGTACCGTAGTGTTATTGAACGCATCGGGTGAGGATAAAAGTAACGAGGTGGCACGTTTAACTAGCAATAATGTGTGGAGGAATGGTTGGCTCACCTGCTACTGTTGACGGAGGTGTTGCTTCTGCTGCGCCTCGACATGATCGAATCGCCTCGATTAACGACACCCTTGTGGGTGATGCTAAAGGCTCGCAACCGGTAGAGGTCATCGCCGAGCCGCGGATTATACGCTTTCTCTGGCAAGCTATGTACCCGAGGCCTGATGTGATCGGGCTCTGCAATGTATCGTGAAAAGGAAGATTAATTAAACCGCTGCCGCGCGATACCAGCAGCAATTATTCTGCATCGGTACATCCAACTCCCTGAGAAGTTGCCTTCTCCTAGTGCTAATTAAATACTGCTCGAAACCATTTCCGCCGGGCTCCCACTCTACGCTTACATCAACTCCTCCGATAGCACTTAATGTAAATAGCCACCGCTCTCTATTTGATATTCATCTCGCGCCACGAGATCCTCCCAATAACCTACGCTGGCCGTCCACAACTCCACCCGCCACCAAAGGAACTCGACCACCGCACAACTTACCATACAAGCATTCGGTAGCTCTACTTCAATTTACTTGGATTTTTCATTTCCCTTTATTTTTCATTGCTCTACTTTCAATAAACTTGAGTGTTGTGGCTGTTCTCCTTGGGGTTTTTCATTAAACGCTCCACTCATAATCCCGGCCTGAAATCTGGCAAGAGTTCTGGGGGAAACCCGGTAATTCCGGCGTCGAGGAGTTGCGGTAACTAGCGGAGCCTCGCAGAAGCACTTTCGAATTTCAGAGTGGCTCTACTATATTCGAAGAGTTCAAAAACTTTCTCGTTCCAATCTCTCGCTCGAAGATCAAAGCGGAAATCGATCTTTAACCGACAGTGTACTGACTACGGCAGGCCTAGTTTCCAGAGGATCCAATTAAACCACAAGCGTTACTGATCCGGAAACAAAGCGGCGGCTGCGCGTTTCCTGCTAGCTCGAATTTCTAAGCGATCAACGTTAAACGTAGTCTCAAAAGACTCGAGATAGTTTCGTGTGACACCTCTCATAAGTAACCAGGAAGTTACGCCTATATTTTCTCACCATCTGCATCGAATTATTCAATACTACCTAAATTTCGTTGTATTAAAACTCTTATTTCGTAGACTGAAACTGTGATGATTTTTCTCTAACTCTTTTGACGACTAAATATAAAGTGAGAAGATAGTACCAATCATCTCCCACCCTCTTCCCGATCGAGTCCGGGAATAAGAGAGTGCAAACTGGGGGATGGACGCGTACCAGGAAAAGGAGAACTCATTAACACTAGAAACAAGTTAAGGGTGAATGGAGATCGAAGGAGGAGAGGCTTGGCCAGTAGTTCGACTGCATCAGCTGACAAAGCGCACCAGCCGGTACTGTACCTCGCCGTTTAATGCGGTTACAACCGACGAGGCACTCAAGAACTTCTATCTCCTTCTGATTCTACACCTCCTACTTGCGTAGCCGGCTCTCCTTTTCATCAGACAGGAGGGTTATATCTAATTACGACAGCAACGACGTTGCTAAAAGTTCAGCCCCTTAAAATTGGGAGTGAAGTTTCACACAGTTCTTCGCCTGCCGCAAGAAAAAACGTAAAATCATACAAAAATGTTGCCGAAGTACCCACAAAATATATGAGTATTCGGAGCTATACCTTTAATTTTACGCCCCCCATTTATACTCGCGGTAGTACCCAATGGTTGTTCGAAGCACGTTTCTTCGGTTGAGTTGATCTTTTTCTGCAAATTCTTTTACTGTGATTATACGCTCGAATTGAAAGCCGATTCGCAATATATAGGCATACTATCGCTAACGTACACGCTCGAGAAAAAGTCGATTGCATCATGGATGCCGGCGCCCCAATGATTTGAATCGGATTTAATGCGCCGCTTCTTTCGCCTGGCTGCTGCGAGGGGCTTATAAAAATTTTAATTGAATACGATTTGCCGAGGGGACTTTTTCAAAGTTGCTAGGCTTGACTGCTATAGGCATAGAACGGACGGGGCATTGAGGGTGTTGAATAATCGTGAACGAATTTAACCGGAAGGAAGGGATTAAGAATAGGACGCTCATGCTTGTATGTAACAATGAACGCCGCGCTACTCTCAATCCGTAAAAAATTGTCCACCGTCCACTTGACTGAAAGTATAAATCCATAGAACTTTTAATGATGTCATATTCATACGAAATCTGGACAACGAGGTGCTTGCGTAATTGTCATGTTATTGTCACAATTCGCAACATAGTTATCGATAATGAGCACGAACGAGATTCGCCGAACACCCGATAATGATAAATCGAAACACACCGAAGCGTATTTAATCGAAACGATAATCAGGTGCACGTCCGAGGTATTCAGCATCTGTTGCACCTGAAAAAAATGCGCGATTACTTGCTATATGTATCGATTGGGTTTTGATCAAAGATAACTTGGTAAGCAGGAACCGCAGGAACTGTCTGGGCAACCCAATGTTATGTCTGGTTAGATTTAATCTCGCGTTTGTAAACAACTAAGCGGACCCCTCAATATTACAGGCGTAAAGTTTTGTTCTTTGGTCGATCTTGTTCCACGATTGGAGTGGCTGACAGGGGCGGAAGGCGCCGTTTGCCGAAAGTATTTACCGAGCGGACGTCGGGCACGTAATTAATTTCGGGCGTGTAGCCAGGCACGGATAGGGCTGTAGCTCTTTGGCCTCTCGGATCGAGGGTCGGTAATCCGTCAGTTTGATAGCGAGCTCTCTCCTCGCCGAGTTAGTATTCCAGAGGGAGAGCCGAAAATCTGGTCGGCCAGGCTTACTCGCCAAATGAGTTCTTACCTCGCGCCCGTTCAAAGTCAGAAATTATTCTCTCCTACCTCAAATCCGAATTACACCTCTTCTGCCCATCCCCATCGCAACGGCTTCTCCGTTCTCCACAGCGAATCTTTTTGCTAATGGACCTCTCTTTAAATATGAATAAGACAGTCCGAAGGTAATAGTATTCACATTAAGTTTCAAGGATCGACAGGCATCGTTTCTCTGTTTCGTAATATTTGCCACTACTTGAGAGATCCTACGCATTTGGACACGTCAATGGTACTCTAACTTCAAGTATTAATCCTTTTTTTCCTCTTTATATTAAATTGGACTTACCAGGCAGCTCGAGAAAATTGGAGGTCCTACGCTGTCGTACTCTCGGGTGAGCGCTGAAATTTAAAGGTGCGACCTCCTCGTTGCTGACGTTCGATAGGTTCGAGCACTGGCTGTCCCTGGATCCGCGTCGCAAGGCAAGGTAAGCTGCACAAAAGCAGAAACATCGAGGGATTTCAACAAATTTTACTCTAGTACTTCCACTACCCAGTATTCCTCGACGGGTTTATAACAACCACACACTATCAATCGATATTCCATATAATACAGTGTGTGTGTGTGTGTGTGTGTGTGTGTGTGTGTGTGTGTGTGTGTGTCTGACTGTTTATGTGAGAGAGGCGGGGTGAGAGAGAAGATAGAACTGAAAGAAAGATAGCAGCAGCAACCCACCACAGGGGGAATTCGAAACGAAACTCATTAGATAGCCAACGATTGGAATCGATATGGAAACGCGATGACTAGTTGAACCGGGTAAATTTCATCGGAAGCGTTCATTGACTGACGCGGCATTCGAATGTTCGATCCGATGATACTCGCCCGTAGAAATTCATGGGGATTAATGAGCGAAAAGAGGCTTAGAGAACCATACTGACGAGTAATATTGCATAGAGTGTGGCAGTTTTTGCATTCGCGCAACAAAAGCCAGCGGTAGTGAAGAGGAGCGTAGGAGGGGGTTGCCGAGACTGGCGAGAATGATAATGGGAGGCTGGTGAAAGATAGGCGGGCGAAGCGTGCCGTGTTTCATTCGCCAGTTTTAAATCGATCGTGCGATAAGTCTACTGGAAAAAATGATTGTCGTCGGTCCAATTTCATCCCCGTGGTTTCCTCCTTTGCTCCATCTTCCCTTTTTCCGTCCCTCGCATTGTCTCCCTCGCATGTCTGAATGACGCATATCGGGGGCTTTGCTAGGTATTTCAGAGCTCCACTGGGTCATTCTGAATTTCTCTCGGTCCACTGCCCAACCGATACCCCCCCATTTTACCACACCATGCATTTTCCCCAGGCACGACCACCAATTATCGCTGGTGCGCTTTTAGCCAACCCCTCTCGTCGCCACGTATCCCCACCCCCTTCCTACCTGGTCGATCGTTCAATAATTCTTACTAATGTGGAAAATCAAAATAATGCATGTGCTCCCGAAAAACTTTCAACCGATCTTTTCAACTGTTCCGATGCAAGTGGACTTATGTTAATCACCGTCGAAATTTTCCAAAACAAAGATAAAAGACGTAGAAAAAGAAAGCATTCTGATACTTGCATGATTTCTATAAAACTAATCGAGTGATCTCGCCTAAAACTCAATATAACGCGTCACATTTTAATGGGCTCTCAAGCTAATCCGATCGTGCCACTGAATTGATTAGCGTATCTTATAAATGATTTAGTGAGCGCGCGGGATATTTTAATGCACCGAGAGATAATCGAATCGCCCTGCTTCGCGATGATACGCAAAAGCCAGTTATATACAAATATATATTAAACTCTCCACTGCACTAAATTATTCCCCAAATTCATTATGTTCCACTACGATGTTTCAATAATACGTATCAATAGTGGACCAAATGATTTGTTGCTGCGTGCTAGATTTGTTTTCTTTACTCGAGCCTTTATCAATCGACAGCGTTAGCTATCCACTCATGTGTACAGCTGATGAGCTGATTCCTGCCGGATGAAGCGAAGCTCGCAAAACAGTAAACGGCGAGGGTGAGAAAAAAATTCGCTTACCCAGGCCACCCTTCATAGATCCTCTTCTTCTGGGAGTGGAGAGGAGCGTTACATCGGTGTCGGCATCCTCCATTTCCGTGAGATCGCTGGTCGATCTTCTTGATATGTTCTTGCCGTGCTTGCCATATCTGGAAGCATCCTCGGTATTCTTATTCTGGCCACGGCCCGCTTCATTCAGGCAGCCTTGACTCCGATTACAATATCCACCCTTCTTCATGCTCTTCTTAGCCCAGTCGACTACCGGCGGGTTCTCGGAATCTCCGAGATTCTCTTGTGCCTTGAACAAACCCTCCATCGACGGGGCTCTGCTCGAACCATTGCTCTTATAGATACGATTACTTTCATGTCCAGGGCTCTTCTGCTGTTGCAGTTGGTCCAGATTGAGATCAGAATGCTTGGGACTCGAATATCCATGGCTACTCCTAGAGGTGACAATTGTCGGAGACATCGGACTCCTTGATCCAACCGCACCGAAGCACGTATTCCGCCGGTGATCGAATGGCTTTGGACTCTTACAGCCAAAGCTCGAGGAACTCGGTGATCTGGCTGGTAGGATTGGTATGGTTCCTATAGAACCTTTTGGTGGATAACTCATCGTTTTACCAAAATTCTTGCGGGGCTCGCAGAATTGAAATACCGGAGACTTTCGCTCGGAGGAGTATGGCATATCTCCTCCTTTGGGACTCTTGGGACTTCGTGAGCCTGAGATGGCATAGTAGCTTGGACTTGGACTTGGACTTCTTGGTCGACGTGTCTCCGGCTCGTTGGCACGAGCAAAGTCTTCAAAGTCGAAGTTGGTATTCGGCGTTTCCGCGCAACAGTCCGGTGGGAACTCGAAGACTAACGGTGTGCTCGGCGACTTGGTAACCGAGAGTTGACTCGGGCTTCTTTGCCCGGCAATCGGAATGTGTGGGAGCTGCGGTAGCTGACGCGGACTCCTCGGGGACTTTATATGAATCGATTGACCGGGGCTGTTCGTAGCCATTTCGCTTCTACGCTTCGTGACAAACCTCTGTCTTGCTCTCCCTTAAAATTCTAATTCTTATCCCTTTCGTCATTATGCATCGTCTAGTAATCTAGTTGAACAGAGCACGCGACCGAGTCGAATCACTCATCGTGTTCGACTGGACACGGAGCTCACGAAAAGGGCCAACTTTTAATCTCACTGGCTTTGCGATATCTTTGACCTTGCTTCGTCGAGTCGTGGACCGATTAGTCCCAATGCGAAATCATTTGATTGGATCTGCGATGCCCTGTGACCAAGATCAAAGCCCTTCCTCCGTCTATGAAATGAGATTCGCTCAATTCTTCAAGCCTGGCCGAACTGCGCCAGCAGCCAACGCGCTTCGTTTCAGATCCCCGGGGCGAAGCCAACCAAGGTGTTTCGCTTCTTACACTTCCAGTAATGCTGAATTTCAAAATAACGAATTGCTATAATAATCGCTATTCCCATGCAATCATGTCCTACTATTAAAATAATACGTGCGTCGCTCGCATAATTAAAAAATAAATTGAATAAAATAATAAACGTTCCGAATTCTATACCTAGGATATCCCGCAGTAAAGTGACTTTTCATTCAACTAAATGAGTTTCTATTTCCGCTCCTCGAGGAGACCAGAAGCATTTGAAAAAGCAGTAGACTAATTACGAGGCTCGTTCGAGAGGAAAGCCCAAAGAGATGACAGGACAGTGTGAGAGGCTGAGAGAATATATTAGCCGGCAGGCAGGTAGGCCGAAAACAGGACTATTATTGTCTGCGAAATCACGGGCGTAAACAGAGCGGGGATCCTACTCTAATCCAGTCCATGCAAATTGTGTTTCACTTCAACCGAGTCAAGCGAACTGTTTGCCTAATAAATATTCAGTTTTGCTCTGGTACCATGTCGCTCCGAATAGATAATTGTCAAAGTATGAACCGTGCGAGCCTGTTTCGATGACACTTGACTAACAGTAAAAATATCGTACCAAATTTGTCCACTGCCCCGTGCGTTACTCTCTGCTTGAATACGCTGATAAAATGAAAGGAATGCAACTATTGTTGCTATTCCTAATATCCCACCAGTTGTCGAAAACTTCTCACCAAGTTTAACCTGTTGATCGCAACCGTGCAGAGAGTGTCATGCTCCCTTTAGTTTCACACCACAGAGCTGGTTGGAATTCCCGAATAGATGTTGTCTTGGTATAAGATAAATTTTAGGGGAGCAAAGACAGAGGTGTCCTGTATGAGATTAAACTGGATTTCGGTGATAGCGATAGTTCCATCAGGAGCGAGAAGAGGGTACGAGAGTGAAGTGATGTAAGCACGGTGAAGGCCTGCGCGTTACTGAGGGGTTGCTGCAAGCGGCGAGCGGACCTCGAACCTCGCACTCGCACCCTCGCCGTGCGTATTCGCTCCGATCGCCGTGGGGCCGTCTCACTCACACCTGACCTCCCCAACCGCCACCACTTTCCTACGTTTCCCATTCCATGCCTTCCTTTCCTCTCTTCTTTCCACATCCTACCCCACGCCGCGCCGCGCCGCGCCGCGCCGCGCCGTCACATCCCTTTCCCCCCTTTTCTTTCTACCTTCCTTTCACTGACCCCTGCCGCCCCGTCAACCCCGCCAGCGCCAACCACCATTCGTTCGCACGTGTCTCTTTATCAATTCGAACAGGCATTCGATCCACTTTATCCTGGCCCCTACCGGCACCCCGAACCACTACTCCCCAACCGCCCACCCACCCACCGGCCAGTTTAAAGACTCCGCTCCCGGCGAAAATATTCCGGCTCCTCCGAGAGACAGACTGAATATTACATACCCTCGGATGAATATTATATACGCCAGAACACATTGAGACGACTCTCTCTATCTACCCTTGCGATTTCAAGGACTTACAGTAATTTCTTGAGAGCGACTCTTGTAATAGGAGGCACTTGAGCGCGGCAAGATGCGACCCGGTGAAAGTGAAACTGCGTCTGCACGGAGAATGAGAGTTTCCTATTATAATAGTTGGCGTCCCTCGGGCTGGGAAGTGGCTTGCGCGCTGCTAAGAGAAGCTCCTCGGAGTTGTAAACGCTTGCCACCGACACCAGCCGAGATTGCACTCGAATTTGCGCCGGGGGATCCTACCGCGAACAACTTACGAGTTACGAGCCTGTTGGGAAGTTGCGCCAGAGTTTTCAAGCGCCAGCGTCCAACAGGTAAACCTGTGGTTACGATGATATCGCGATAGAAAGAGTATGTACGCCCAAATGGCACATGAATGTTTTTACGCTAGACTCTTACAATCTTTTGTACACTACTTACAATTAGCACTAGAAATTCTCTAGTGACCTCTTATTGTTTCTGTCAGGAGTGCAATGATATCATTGTTATAATCAATTTGACGATAAAAGCCTACCCGACACAGCAGGCTCGACCGTGATAATCTCAGTAATTCGTGCGTGTGCGAAAATATCTCTCTCCCGATTGGAGTGATTACCTATCGACTACGAACACCCGCTGATAAAGTCACTAATACTATTTCATAGTACGATACTGCAACTTCGATTGAAATTATCACGTTGTTATATGCATCCTCTTATGCAACTATTAAATTACATATACAGTAGAAGGTAGGAAGTAATATGATGTGTAGAAATCCAATTAGTTTACAAAAGAATGGCCCAAGTCCTATGGACCTTCCGAATGACGTAATAAAGAGCGGAACATCCTAGCGTCCCTTTTTGTTCTATAATACATAATAGACAATAGGTTTTTTCCGGGCTCTCCCGAGATTTCCAAATGACAGGAGAGAGCGTGGTCCGGGACAGGGATGTTGGCTGACGAGCCCCTGTGTGGGAGTGGCAGGGGAGGAAAATTAGGGGTAACTTGTGCGCTGGCGCTGATATTGGAGTGCGCCTACGGGAGTACGCGGATGAAGATATCGATTCACTGTCTCCTGAAGATTTGCCACTCGATTGCCTTGTCGAGAGCCGATCGAAGGGAAATTTGTCAAGACTACGTACTGGCCAGCGGGACATTCGAAAGCTTGAGCTTGCAGTGATTTGAATCAGTGATCAACGAGGATTCGCTCGAATCGAGGTAAGGAAATCCTTATCAGCGTAAGGGAATCTCTGGTGAAAATCTATCCGTAATCTAATGGAGTAACAGTGTCAGGGTGCGTGAAATCGCAGCAACAGGAAACGATCGAGTGTAGACACGCGATTGCCTGTACGTAGAGGAGACTGAAAACGGTGCCTGCTGGTTTCGCGGAAACTCTCTGAACGTTTTGGACGCGCTTCGAGGATGCGCGGATCTTGTCACTTGTCTGCGGACGAGTGCACTTTTTCTACTTGATTCGGTCTGCCATTCGTGATGGATACTTCCATTGTCGATAGTGCCGCTGTTATGATTTCCCCCCAGTTCTCCCCGCCTAGTGGACTACAGTCAGAGGAATCCCATTGGCAAAAAGGTGGTCGGGTCTGGCCACTCGGTAAGAGCTCGAGCACCGAGAACCAGTCGCATCGGGCGACCCAGGACCAGCGTCATGTCCGACCTTACCAAATTTCGCCTCGAATTCGACCGTGCGAAGGCCGCGTATGCACCCACCGAACGTGTCACCGGTCACATAATCATTGCTCTCTCCCAGGAGAAAGAATTTTGTGGTGAGTTGCTGTTCGATCGCCTGTTCTTTCAAATATCGTTCCTGTTCTGGGTGAACGCCGATCGATTCACCTCTGGTGCTATCCAGTCGCCACCAATACTCCTGTTGTAATGACAACTCGCACGTGCTCCTCCTTGCTTATATAGCCCTACATGACTACATGTCGGTGTTCACTCAACGGCATAGAGGGGATCTTTGTGTTACTACATCGTAAGAAATAAGAACACGGTGGCTGGTCATACGAACCTGAACCTCGGTGAACATGAAGCAGTTAAGCTGCATCTTTGCAGTTTCCACTGGTAGCAGTCAATCCGATTGGAGGATTCATTTCCTGTAACTGATATGCATGACGGTTTCTCTAGAGGTTTGATATAAGGCTGACCAACGCATTGAATTTACGAAGACTAGTTTTACATAGCAATAGCGTGTGTAATTACGTAATAGTTGATGCCTGCTTTTGCATTCCCGCTGATGCATTTATAGCTAGAAGGCTTTTGGGTAAATATAGTTACTTTGCGATGCAACATAACAATCTCATCAGAGAGCATCAAAACTCTATTAATGTATAGTACAAGCATGTCGTGAATTGTTTAAGTTGAAGAAGATTTTGATCACTCGTAGGATTAAATCTATCGGTGGTCGGAGAAGCCAATGTTCTTTGGTACGCCGCTAAACATGAAAAAGATGAACAGGGAAATAGGCGAACGCTCGAACAAGAATTCAAAAGTTCTGAGAGATACCTTTCTTTGCTTTTTCCAATACTGGCTAGTCGAGGGGGTAAGTACCAAAATATAAGGAAATTTAGAAAAGTAATATTAAGTGGCTTATTTGATTTCAGGTAATGATCGTAGAATACTTCCCAAAGGCGTTCACAAATACCCGTTCCATTTCGACCTACCCAAGGATATTCCAAGCAGTTTAGAGCATAAACATGGACACATTAAGTACACAGTAAAAGCTGTGATAACTCGGTCGTGGACATTTGATCACGAATGCGACGCTGTTTTAACTGTTATAGCACCATTAGACTTGAACGCGAATAAAAGTGACTGTGTAAGCACTCCTTTATACCATTAAGTTTTAAATCCTTAAATGTTAATGACGATATGTTTGAAATAGTTAGCACTCAATCGGAAGATACAAAAGAACTTCTCGTTCTGCTGCTGCTTCAGTTCGGGATCGATGAAGGCTCGTATTACGCTCCCGACGTCAGGTGTAATTCCAGGACAAACAATAGATCCAGTAATCAGCTTCCAAAATTTGTCGAGAAGCGTGGGGGTGATGAGAGTCTGCGTGAAATTGATGCAAGTGAGTGAAGTGTCTCTCCAGCTTGTGTAACTACTGATTGATTCAGAGTGTGGTGGAGTGATACATTCTCTTCCTCACAGTGTCTTAAGTTCCATTCGAAGGAACCGATAAGCCGAACAAAGACTGACAATTTGGAAATTAAGTCCACCGGAGCCGATGGCCCTTTTTCAGAATCGGACCAAGTTAAGTTGCGACTTCTTGTGCCCGCTGTCACGCCCTCTCGACTCGAACACTGCAACATTATAGACCAGGAGTACTACTTACGAGTTTCCATTCACTTCCCGGGATGGTTTGTATTTTTCATATGATGCTAACTTAATGAAGGTCATTAAGTGTGCTTTCACTCTAGCCATTTGAAACTGAGGGAGCAATATCGGATTCTCATCGGGACAGTTCCATTACATGAAATGCTTTCGGCTCCGTTTTCTGCGAGTACGACCCAGAAGCCACCCTCGCCACCGTCAGCGGAAGCCATGGATCATAACGCTGGATCATCAACTGGATTCATTAGCCAATTTTGTGGCTGTGTTTCACCACGTACCTCTAATTCTCCACCCTCCACAAATCAAGGGGACATACGTAAGTTTCAAATTATTCTTTGAACCTTTGAGATACTTTTCATTGTTCTTTAATTATTTGAAAATTATGGCGAAGATGGAAAAGATGACAAAAATGAAAATAATGACGAAGATGGAAAAGATGACAAAAATGAAAATAATGACGAAGATGGAAAAGATGACAAAAATGAAAATAATAACGAAGATGGAAAAGATGACAAAAATAAAAATAATGTTAAAAATGAAAATGATGACGAAGATAAAAATGGTGGCGAAGATAAGAAGGATGATAAAGATGAAAATAATGACAAAGATAAAAATGATGGCAAAGATGAAAAGCATGACAAAGATGGAAAAGATGACAAAAATAAAAATAATGCCAAAAATGAAAATGACGAAGATAAAAATGATGGCGAAGATAAGAAGGATAATAAAGATGAAAATAATGACAAAGATAAAAATGATGGCAAAGATGAAAAGCATGACAAAGATGAAAAGAATGACAAAGATAAAAATGATGGCCAAGATGAAAATGCTGAAGAAGATAAGAATGATGGCGAAAATGAAAATGATTACCAAGATTCAAATAAATATATCCATGGCGGGAACTAAACATTTGTATCAAGATATCCTGTCTTCTCCATCCCAGCACCGAGTATGTTGATACTTATTTCTACAAAATAATCAGTTATTTCTTGTTGAATCTTTGAACTTTGGGTGTTTAACATGCCTCCCAACTTATCTTACAGATATGCGGGATTCGTAAAGTGTATTCGCTCAAGTATTATGATCTGTGGCTACAATATTCAGAGTATAAACTTTGAATACCTACCTCAATGTTTGTAGATAATTGTATAGATTAAAATGCCGTCTTATGTATTTTGAATGCTTGCACGTTTATGTGACTATCTAAGAATAAATGTATATTTTTTGTGTGAAATACTTTCGTACATGATTTATATACCCACCTGAGTTAGTGCAAGAGGGTAAAAGGGTAAGCATGATTTCTACAAAAATGCTATATTTACACAATTTATTTTATATCTCAACATCATCATATTGTATTCATAATCATCATCGAGTCATATAATAGTAAAAGTAACGTCGTCGTTATTAGCGAAAAATCGGGGTTTCCTTCAAAACAGGAGTAAAAAGGGGGAATAATGAGAGATTCATCGAAGATATGGAGTAACAAGCCAATAGATCGCACAAATCGGTCATTCTCAAATATTAAAGTAAATAGAGACGAGGAAGGGGTCGGGGAATGGCAAATACAAAATCTCGAGGGAGAGCTTGAAGGTATGTATTCGCAGGGAAGTGTGGAATAGTAGTCATACGAGAAAGGCTTGTCAACAAGTTACGAACTTAGCTCGAACGATCACCCACGTAACATCTTTCTACGCTAAGAGCATACAGTTCAACTTTACAGTTTTGCAAATGTACACGGTACGACAATTCGCATTTAACCACCAAATGCCCGATGAACATATCATTGTAGGAACTGAAGCCAACGATCGTGTGTGCCTGGTAAACGCTGCCTCAAATACTGAGAGTGCACGTACGGTATGCCGTGAGTATCATTAGTCATCGGCTGACTGAGGAAACTACTGCTGCATGCAGATCTGTTGCTGATCGCTCGTAAAAAGCACGCGAGTCGAACGAGGACATACATCCCTCTCTAAATATTCTCTTGGAAAAAGAAATCTATAAACAGTCCCGTTACTTAATATAAAACATGAAGTGTATCAATTCCACCTGTCTCACTTCGTAGTCGCATCAGCGATTATTTCTTTATCGCGCCGCTTTGCTGCTGGTGGTCCCATTTGTCCCGCATTGCCTCTCAACGTTCACTAATGTCGAATCTACGTCTTAAGATGCCCACAAGTGCAGCTCTCGTAAAAGTAAATAAATTGCTGTCTGTAGCTAACACTGTTATTCCTGCCACGTGATTCGAAGCTTAGAGCAGCTGTGATCTGAATTGGGTGTTAGAAGTACTCGTGCTTAGCAAACATGTGTTTGGAAGAATAATAAGAGGGATTGCAATAGAATTAAACGTCTAAAACGTACTGGGCATATCCCCCACAGTTATATAAACGACCAACAAAAAAATAATACACCCAGCAATCGAATGGAGATATTGGATTGAAAAAAGGGGAAAAAGGACTCTAAGAATGTAATCTGTAAACTCTTACAAAGCGCAACTAATGCTAATACTTTTAAGTGCGAGTAGTAAAGCTTATTGGACATGTCAACCTGCAACAAATAATTCGGATCGCCCGTGTCCACTGTACATGTGAAAACATATTTAATCCTTGACTCGATAATGTTCTCTGACTTCTCTCTCACTCTCTCTTTCTCACTATTTCTCATCTAAATATATCTGATTATCCGGTTTCATCGGGAGGGGAAAGGAACTGTGCGCTCCGACTTTACAAAAATTTGCATCATCGCTTATATTACAATAACCTTCCCTCGATTTAAGACATTCAACCCTTAATATATTATTATCATAAATAAATTTGGTCTATCGGTAATATTGTGAATACGCCGGTACAAATACTGGCAGTATTTGGTTAAGTAAAAAATCATGATCACTAGAAGCGGTAACTGGCACCGAATGGATCTTGAGGGTGTAGAAGATCAAGTCTGTTCATTTCTTTCCTCCTGTTGTTATAAACTGTCGACATGATGAGAAACGACGCGATTTATTAATCCACGATCGAAAACCGAAAAAGAGCAATGTTACGACACGCTTGTTACAACTTCCAGTAAACTTGATTTGACATTCTTTAAATGGATTACCCGGGGGGTTTGGCAAATCCATTCACAAAGCGATCGAGTATCTCGTAGTTCTGCACTGATTTTCATCTCACCTACTAATATCAATAAAAGAATATTGACATCTGAATAGAATCTATAGAACATGTTCATTTATTGCTCTCAGTGATAATCCCAACTATCTATCCTCCAACACGTAGACATACCGTCTCGTAAAACCAGCCATCCCGCGGAAAAGAAATGCCGCGTGCCCATGTACCCTTTCCGGCAGTATGCTATACGAACTGACGAGATTCCACCTTTTCGTGAACGAATCTACCGATGGAACCGGTAGGAAGGTACCGTGAGTCAGTAGATCGGTGTTAGAAAACGGCTGATTGCAAAAAGGTGTTGTCAACATGTTCACATGATCTACGCAACTGCCCCGGTCAGCATGTATCGTAAACTATCGTGACCCACTTATCCGACGTTTCTTGCAGCACTTCGTTATTAAAAAAATAATCAATGTTGTTGTTGTTGTTGTTTTATGCCACTGCACTGCGGCTCAATGGGTCCAAGACAAACATCAACATCTCATCTCTAGCATACTTGTATACATACATTCAATACAACATTAACATTAACCAAGATTAAGAAAAGGCATAATTTACATTGTCATTGTCTGTTGATCTAAGTCATGAACCGGAGGACACTGAGTTGTGCATAGTGTGTCTTTATAAATGTATGTCTGTGTGTCTGTTTGTCCGTATGCGTACTGTGTGGGTGTGTGGTATGTGTTTTATGTAATCACTTTACATTATTACACTTTTTCAGTCCACATTCTTTCCAAAGACCTGCAAGTGCAACGATAAACTTGTTGTGTATTTCTTTTAGTAATTTTCAACTTTGATCGTCCATTAGCCGGTCAGAAGTTGCATTTGAAAAAACAAGTATTAATAGTAAATATCTGACTTACCACAACTACAAACACAACTGCTTAACCCTCTCTCTTGATGGCACCTGGCGCTTCGGCCAAACCTTTCACTTTCAACCGGTCAGCAGTTTTGAGAAATGCGGGCAATTGGTCTTGCGAAACATTTACCTCTCCCGCGTACATAAATTCCAAGATCGCTTGAAGGTGGCTGTATGCAACATCCTTTAATATTATAATGGGGTGTTTGGACGGATTTTCCTATGAGAAGAAATAAGAAAGAAGGAACTCGTTTGCCATAAGCTATATCATCTATACGTGTGAGAACTCGATAAAAGAGATACGCACCTCTAACAAGGATTTGAAATAAGGACTACATGCCGACAGTACCATCTTATGAGCTTTACATGTCTGCCCGTCGCAAGCCAACGTCACATCAGTAAAACTTTTCTCGTCTCGTAGATGCTTGAAGGACGACACCATATTCGATTGGAAATCATTCCATTTAAGAAAAAACTGCTGCTGCTCCCCAGCCATGATTGACAGCTAATTTGCCAAAAGCTGGACAGGAGTAGAATCTAAACATAGAGAATCTGCCATTAATACAAAGGCAGATACCTCATCTAACAGTCAAGCACTGCTGAACATATATACACATGTGATAAAATTAAGTATAACGCAATAACAGAACAATCGGAGAGATCTCGTTCGATTGGTCGAAGCATAAACATTGCGAGGTCCAAGGGTGAAGGAAGCTTGGTGTAGGAGACGCTTCTGCCTCCCTGGAATTTTGAAACACCAACTGCTGCTTAGGTTATGCTTAACAAGTTGAAGTAACCTGCCAGTAAAGAGTCGCTACAGAAATGCTGCTAATCGTAGTTAGTGCGAACAGCTTCCCCGTGATGAAGTATAACTGGAGCGGGATAATAGGTCGTAGCTGTGGAACCCTAATAAGTTGCATTTCAACAGGACAATACGCGTGCGTCCGTCGGTTTGTTCCGTCAAAAAGCGCTCAGGCCCAAGTAGGCCCGAGTGGAATAAAGCTGGTGCTGCAGGTTGAAAGAATCGTAGAAAACCAGGTGCTCACCTCGACTTTGGTGAGTGAACGATACCGCTTCGAGAACGGCGAGCCAGAAGCACAGCGCGGCAAATATATGTCACCACAAAACGCTTTTTCCACGACTACTGTACTAATATTTTTTTGTTGTGCCTATTATCGCGAGCGAGGAAATTCGGTTGGCTTCGGATCTCTCCGTGGCTGGTACAGGCACCACAGACACTCTCTCAGTGTGTGCAGCTGAATGTACCGACTGCACTCAAGTTCGCTCCCTTGCAAAAGATGGCGCGATACGCGCTACTTTCCTCAGCTGCCAAGCGGTTCCAAAACCTCATAGAACCTGCGTCTGGAGAGTTCGCCCTTTCTAAGAAACTATTAAGGTCTAGATACTAGATACGGTTATTAGTTTAGAATATCTGTATAAAGTACTTTCCTACACATTAAACAGCATCAGTATCATTTGTGCAAGTATAAAATAGAAGAGAAGTCCAATTTACTTGTATAACACGTCATTAAAATAAGTGTAACGGACGTATATGAACGTGATTAGGATAAGGAAGTCGATGCACTACTATCGTGATAGTAGACATTCCGATCAAGGACCCTCTCTCGGACGATAATATTTCTCTTTCACTTTGTTACCACTAATTGCACAATCTCACGCTAGGAATTGGACGGATACGTATCAGAGAGCGCGCTGCTGCCGGCTGAGGAGTAAAATGCGCCCGCTATTACATAGAAATCGGTTCCAATCGAGTGGCGAGCGATGACGGTAACGATAATATCGTGGCTAAGTCGCGCCGCGCCACGCCACGCCGCGCCACGCCGCGAGACAAATCGCGTATTCTTCGCAGCACCGCACTCGCCGCTCACGCTTAATCGCGCGGAAAACTCTTTCAACTGGTGACGACAACTCGTTGCTAGGTATACTCCTTTGCCGAAGAGCTCTAACTCTAGATGGTATCAGAAATAGAAGCGCGGCAGTGGCGAGTGTGCCGGAAAAGTGTCGCTCGCTCGCCATCCCAGAGAAGACATCGTGTTAAAATGCAAGTCGGCACACGTGCCGCGATTTCCTATCTAACGCGCATTCTCTCGCTTCTGTTTGCTTGTATCTAACGACGCCTGCCGCCTTCACACCTCCCTCTCATTCAATAAGTCATACGTGAGAACCTGCTCATTAATTAATTAAAACTATTCTTCCACGCTTTTTGCAACTTTAAGTAACAAGTTTATTGTTTATCTACTTCAATATATGCAGCGTGAAGTTGAAGAAATCGACTAAATTGAAGGAAGATTTAAGGTAGAAAGAAGCAGACGCGCTTAATCCAAAATGGAAAGCGATGGTAAGAGAGAATAAGGAAGGAAGGAAGGTGCGATGAGAAAGAAGTTGGACTAGCCGTGCGCGGTGCGACTAGAACTAGATGGACGCAGTGTGTGAGTCAGATGAAGACGGAGCGATGAGGAGGAGAGTCTCGGAGAGGAGGATGGACTGGCGTGTTAGAAAGATATAGAATGAAGAGGAGGAGAGCGGCGACGGTGGCCGGAAGGAGGGGGAAGAGTAGGGAAGGGTAGAAGTGGGGGGAGGGTGGCGACGGCGAGTGAGGGATCGGAAGGACGCGGTGAGCGCGGCGCGGTGTGTTACCTCGTGGATCCAAGTGGATCCAAAGTGGTCGACGCAGTGTACAAAAGGAGGAAGTGCGGCGAGAGGAAGGAGTGATCGCGAGCGCAAGCGCATTATGGGCCAGGAGGTCTACTGTCGACTGTCGACTGTCGACGTCGGGACGCCCGCCACATTGAAATCTTGCGACATGCCGCGAAGCCGCTCAGTCGCGCGCCAGCTCTCGTGCGGGTGGAATAGCTTTCTCGTTCTCCGAGCAGTCCCTCCTGTGTGAGGCGTGAGGCCCCGTGCGAGCAAACGAAAAAGAGCCGCGTAGGCGTGGTGAACGACGCTTTGCCGCGCAACCAAACCAACAAACGTGTTCTTCCGTGCAGCTAGCGTGCGAATCAAAGGATTGCACGCTCCCTCCAAGCACTCAGTAGGACTGTAACACGAGCACGAAAAATTCGTCCTCGAGAGTCCTCGGAATAGTCGAGGGTCGGCCAACTACTTGGACCAGTGTCAGATCTTGGACTGCCTGCCCGGGAAAGTCCCGTTCTACTAGCGAGGCATCGAGTACAAACGGTGAAGAGTAATAGCGTGACTTTTGACCCACCTTCGCCCTTGAACCCCCCGGTCGAAAGGGGACTTTAGAGGGTAGCAGGCGAAGGCTCGTGGTAAACTATATTGCTTTCTGTGATGTGCGAGTGAATGATGGAGTCACCGGTCATGTACGATTCGGCGGCCCATCAGGCCCAGGCCCAGGGAGCGGCTGAACTTAAGAAGGCCCAGGTCCTCAACAACAACAATACCAGTCAGAACAACAATAACGCGCCGAACAACAACAACTCGGCCCTCCAGGTGAATCACAATCACAATCAGCAGCAGAATAGCGCGGTGGTGAGCAAAGTCTCCGCGAGCAAAGCGACTCTTCATCAGCAATACGCGGAGCACTGTGCCGCCGCTGGTGAGTTGACGGACCTCAACACACCAGAGATCTCTTTGGACCTCCAACACCTCATCGACGACAGTCACTTCAACGACGGTCTGCTGGACATGCTCGGAGCGAGCAACGGTGCCGTCAAGCATGTCAGAACGCCGGGCTACCCCCGAACTACCCTTGCCTACATGCCCCAACCGGTACACAGCGGGGCGAGTTATCACCAAGGCAGCAATAGCTGTAGCGACAGCAACAGCTCCAGCTCGGAATCGCCCAGCATCAAGGAGGAACCACTGGATCCAGCGGATTATCGACGACATTGTCCACAGTATCCACCGGCTGGCTACAGTCCCGTAACAAACGGACCATTCGCCAATGGTGCGCCAACCTTTACCACCCTGACGCCCTCGAGCGTGCCGGGCGGCCACCCCGGCGCACCTGTTCACCAGGCCCCGCCGCGCGGCGGCCCGATGAAGCCTGTGATGGCGCATCAGCATCACGCGAGCGCGACTGCCGCCGCCGCTGCCGCCGCCGCCGCCGTCGCCAGGAAGCAGACCAAGGCCATCGACAAGGCGAGCGACGAGTACAGGAGGCGGCGCGAGAGGAACAACATCGCCGTGAGAAAGAGCCGGGAAAAGGCGAAGGTGCGCTCCCGGGAGACCGAGGAGAAGGTGAAGCTTCTTGTGAAGGACAACGATCTCCTGAAGAAGAGGATCGAGCTGCTCACCGAGGAACTCAACGTCCTCAGATCGCTCTTCAGCAGCGTCGGCGTCGTCCCCGAGCAACTTCACCGGGAGATCTCCAGGCATCTCGACCAGTTCCAGCAGCATGCGGTAGGGCCAATGTAGCGCTCGACGGAATGCCCTGGTCCCCAGCACTGGTACCGGGACCGAGACCCAGACCGGGAGCGGGACCGGGAGCATCCAACCACCGACTTTGCCTTTCCCTCGTCCTCCGTCGAGCCTCCTTCCTCTTCGGCTCTCAGGCCGATGCGACTTTAAACTTTTAAAGAGCCACCTGAAATAACGCTCTTTCTCCTCAACGGTAGTCAACTTCCGCTATCAGAAATTGCGCTCCGCACCTAGCCCAAAGTCCATCCTTCCGAGAGGCGCGAGCTCTACTGCGCCTTTGTCTTATTCTACTTGGAGAAGGCGCGCACGCTTGACATGTGCTTTCCGTCTCGTGGAGGAGGAAAACAGAGGCCGGGCTTCGGAAGCGGGAGAGAGCGCGGGAAGGAGCGGGAGACCTAGCAATTAACGGAGCCGCCGATAGATGAGGATGATGAGACACGCAAGAGTGGAATAGACCGGCGAGCACCGGTCAAAGCGAAACAGGCAGGAATGAGGTGTCGGGAGAGAAGAGAGAAGAGCTCTACGGCAGCTGGGAAAAACGTTCGGCGACTTGGTGCCGAAGTAAAGTGCCTCCGCCTCGGACGGCGGGTCCTTCCATCGAGTGCACCGGACACTTGCGCTCTCCTCCGAGGCGAAATCCCCTCGCTGAGGACACGCGATACATAGGACAAATAGACAGATGGGAGCGATCAGATCGCTCGATCTTCCTCCTTTTCTTTTTCTTTCTTACGTATCTACCTTTTACAAGTATGTAAGACTGGGTGATCATCCCGCACCGAGGCTAACCGAGAACCCTTGGCACCGCGTTCTCGGCAGACCTCATCTCAATCGCGCGCTATTCCCGCGTTAACTCTGAACAAACTCTCACGCATATCCACCTGTACAATGCGCATCAATCACCGAGACACACCAACATACAAACACGCACACGCGAAAAGACAGAGAGACACGCATTAGCAGGCGGAATCGTACAAATCAATTTCCCTCGCACGAGATCATGCATCTCTTACGAGGGGCTGCCTTTCGATTCGTAAACTCCGAAATACCGGAGTTTAGATTAATGTCCCTCTCATTACCAAGTACCTAACTGTAAAGACCGTACTCTTAAGTTTGCCAGCAGTATCGAAACACCGTACGCGACAGTACTAATTAGCGGATAATTTCCGTTCCCGTAAGATCGTGTTATTACTGTGTATTTTTCATCTCTGTCGTTTGTCGGTCATCGTCACGAGGTGGCAAACGCAGCCGAACGAACACACCCACACCCACACACACAGACACAGACACACGCACGCACACACAACTGATACACTCTACAGTACGCCCTTGTATTATAGCTCTTATTAATTTTATTATATTCGAGATGTATGTACATAAAAAGCTAATATATTTTGTTAGAGAAGAAAGTATCCGAGCACGCCAGTTCGGTGGGTTCGATGCTATTAAGAGAGAGAGAGGGAGAGAATGAGTATGTGTGCAAGAGATGGCTGAGTGCGTGCGAGTGGAGAGGTCCAGAATCGAGAAAGAAAGAGGTCGGAATGAATGAGCGGGAGAGTACGAAGAAATCATTGCGAGTACGGAAGCGTGCATCTGAAAGATCGATTGTTAATATTATATAGATTTTACGTGCGACGTATGTGAGTGAAGCGAGTGAAAAGCGTCGATGGATATGTATATTGCGCCGACACAACACGTTACCCTGGGTGGATCGGTCCAGATCCACTCCTTCTTTTCAGTTACCGTTCTAATCGCGTGAAGCGGGCTTCATTTCTTACCCTTTCCTCGAAAATGCGATTGGCGCGTGCACAGAGAGGAATTCCAGAATTCTATTTACCGGACATCGCATTGGCGTGCCGTGATTCTTGCGATCATCTAATGCACCAAGACACGGCACGAGTGCGAACCTCTGGAATGTGCACGCGCTCCCTGGCGTATGACTGATTGTATGTTAGGTACGAGATTACCTGTCACGGTTGTCTTCTTGTCTATGCACGAAATATATTTTGATATAAAAGATATGCGTCGTTCGTTTACCTTACCTTCTCATATGACTCACGTGTCCCGATACAATCGATTCCTGATAACGCATTGCCCATTAAGAATTGGGTGAAACATTGGAATGTCTGGACTACAAGCCTCGAACTTCGAGCGAACTTGATACTATGCCAATGGCTATACAATAAAACTCAAACTATACTGCGAACAGAAGGGATTACTATGACGCCTCTCGGCTTTCTTTCATTCCAAAATACCTCGGAGAAACGCGTGTCGCTCGAGACAACTTTGATCCAACTATTATTGCATCCTTTTCTACAACCTAACTACGACAGACCAAATTCCACAGTATACCTCCTGTATCTTAACTTTTCTATTTTACGATCGAGCGTCTTTGGCGTCTTGCATTGACCGGCCATCCAAAACAAACCAATCGATCAATGCCTTTTCCGCTTTTCTCTCTATGAGGCCGACGGACCAATTGATAAGCAAAGTGTCAAGCCAGACAGAGCTCAACGCAACTCTATTAATTCATCGTCCACTGACGAGTGGACGTACCCGACTAAAACTAATTAAATTCTATTTAAGTGAATGTTTAACTATCGCGTTCATTCTGATTATTAGAATTATTGTCACAATGACAGGTTGCGTCTCGAGGGGCGTCATTATTTCCTGGGGAAAAAGTTCGCAAGAAAAGTATATTGATAATAAAGCTGTCAGCCGTTAATCTAACGGCGACACACGCATGGCTAATGGCTATGTACGGAAGGCGGTCGGGGCCCTGCGAATGTGCGAATCCACTGGCGAATGAGTCACGAGATAAGTTTGTTGGTAGTCAGATAAATAGATTAACACCACTGTGCCGGCCAGAATGTTCCTTGTGTGCTCGCGTACAACAGGATACTAGATTCACGTGCTTCTCAAGGTCCTTGTATGAGCATAGTATACATATATACTTATAGGTCCATGCGCCCAGCTTCAAATACTTCAAATAGACAAATAATTTTACTTTTACTTTTCGTTTTTCTCGAAACAAGTTAGTGAGGGGCGGATTGTGTCATATTGTGAAAGGGCGATAAACACCGCGATAAGGATCTTTTTCACAATAATATATTGCATCGAGATTCGTTGAAGTCACGACGCTGATTGGTACACCTGTGTCTGGCGAATGCACGACAGCTCAGATTCGATAAAAGAGGATCCCGATAAAAAAAGAAAGAGTTCCACGCACTCTCGATAAATCCAATCGAGATTTCGTCAAAGTGACGAGTGAAATCTTCACTGATCTAATTGCCTTCCTCACGATTTTCATATTGTTCTTAACTATTACTTCGAATGCATTAATTGCCGATAGTCAGGAGAGAGTAGGAAAAGTAGCCTAAGGGCCGGCGAGCACTCTGCTAGGAGGAGGACATAGTTGATCGAGTGAAAGTGAGGAGGCCAAGGTCTAAATTTAGCTCCGATAAATCGCTGATAGACAAAAGTGTACCGGCATAACGGGCCGCCGAGCTGTGCCGGCACGGCTTTTCCCAAACTTTCGAGCCACGCGCGTTTCACATTCCCCGTGAACCGATACCAGCCCGAACTCCCTGAAACTATAACGATCCAGTAACGCCTGTAGGATAAACCTGCTATCAAATTTTCGAATCTACGTAGTCCATCGAAATTTTGTCTTACATTTCATGTGCAAGTCTGGTTCGGCTGCATATCACATGCCGATATATCAATACGTAGTCCCGGTTGGATAAGGCCTCCGTAGAAAAACACATACAAAGTGTCAAAATTCCTCGGACACCCAGGCGATACCGCAGAGTCAATGACTCCTCGCTGATTTCATAAGCAAACCACTTTTTTTGCGAGCCGGGCGATGTTGCCTTATGACAGTGCGGTTGCTTCGTGAAAGGCTGTAATGCAATGCCAGGCCTTCGTTAATATCTGTTTTGATATATTTGAGTCGAACATGTCTCACGCGGATGATATCTGAAGAAGACGTAGAATATGTTTGACTCTACGTTCTCTGTGTAAAACTGGTTACCTGGCAGCGGCTGTCTTATCCTGGCATGACCAAGCATATTATCGGAGGAATCAGTGTAAAGTAAAAGTAAGCATTTCCAAATGAGGAAGAGTGTGGCTAGTTAATGGGATGCCCGATTAGTATCTGACTGGCGAAGAGCTCCGGGTGGAAAGGTATCCCTGCTCGAAATAGGCCACTGGGGGAAGCGCGAGAGTACTTCCTGCTCAGCGATTCTGAGGGCAGGAGAGCGAGAAGGGTGCTAGGTATGTGGTATGTAGAGCTTCTGTGCAGGTCCCCGTTAAGACTGTGACATAATGCGCCAAGTTTTGACGCCGGGATGTCTGCGTGCACGTGCCGCGGCCGACTCTAGTTTTAGACACAGCTTCTGCCAACAGTGGTACTACTCTTTAAGCCGAAACATCTCTTCAATAGGAGTTTCACTGATTGAAAGATCGGAGTTCCCTCGTGCCAATACAAACTTCGGCTATATAACACGGATATTACTAAAACAGATTGTTGATCGGCCGTTGAAAAATAGACTTCAGGGGAAAATACAGTAAATACATTTCGCATTTTTCCCTATGAGCAGAATGAATGCTTTTTAATCGAGCGCTACTCTTTCGAGCCATGTCATCGTAATTAAAGGGCTAGTCTCGCGAGTGGCCGCTATTATTATTATCTACGCTCCTATTATTCGTTCGGACTCTATTCTGGCTGTGCTGGTATATGGGTTAGGGCCAGAGCTCTGCCAACATCGCGGCTCGGCACGGCACGGCGGCTCACCCACGCTCTCGCCTGCTTCTTTTCCTTTCGATAGAGAGGAGAAGAGGAACACGCCTGTAGATCGGTGCGTCCTTCTAGCAGCGTTTCTAGGCACACACCATTCCTGCGGCCGCTCTCCTATAAAAGCCATAGAAACACGGCAGTCACTTGGCTTTTGGGGCCCGTTTGTCATAACGGGCCCCGCTCAACGTGTCCCCATCAAAAAGCCCTTAACGGCAGCCGCAAGAACAATCTCTTACAATCTTCTATCGCCGATTGTTCTCTCTCTCAATCCAAATAATCGTGCATTAACCCCGCGAATCTTGCAACGAAAATTGGCGCATTGCACTCAGATTGGTGGTGGTGCGAAGCTATTATTCCATATTGAATTAGTCGGAGGATAGAGGAAACTTTCCGATAATAGGCTCTCTGCGGATTGAAATGAAGTATTTCGCCGGCGGAGTTTAAAAGGGGAGCCTCGTAGATCGGCATCGCGGTTCAGCGCGCGGCGTGCACGATGTGGGTGTGACCTGGTTTCCGAGAGTTTCACTTTCCTGTAACATCGCGCGCCGTGCCGCGCGCTGCACGGAGGAGGAGGAGGAGGAGGTGATGGTGGTGGTGGAGGAGGAGGATTCGACCCCAGAGAGTCTGTCCGTGTTACGTCATGCATTGTTATGCCGGCCGTAACGGCTACTAGACGTATGTACGTGCGGAACTCCGCGGGAATTGAAACAAGCCGGCGCGACGCGCCGCACCACGCCGCGGCGTCTTGTATCGCGAGCTTTTCATCTGCAACAGGCATTCGCTCAAAGAGGCCTACTGTGTGCCTCAATTTCTTCATTCTACTGCGTCACTTACGCATTCCTCAACACTCCATACTTTCTATCCTGTCTAAATACACACTCGATATTAACCCTTGACGATCCATTGGTATTTATGATATTTCTACGATCATCATAAAAATTAGAGCAATTTGCTCCTAGTGGATTCTTGGAATAACCAAGAAAGCCACTCTGCGATCAGATTTGCCTCCCGCAATATTAGCGAATTCATAATACGCGCCACGCGTGTAATGCGTGTTCCCCCGCATTCTCGGTGCACTCGTGTATTCCCCGGGTTAATGCCGGTGGTAGCGTGTGGGTGTTCGGTGGCGAGTGGCGAGCGCGTGCGTGCATCATCGCCACGATCCGAAGCGTGTGTGGCGCGCGGCACATATAAAAGAGCGTTCTAGCGTGCGACCTATATTCCACGCCTGCATCGCTATATTAGACGAGCGCATGGCGCGCGCGGTAGCGCATCAGGGACGCCACTGCCAGCATCCAGCATATCTCTCTTGCCCGCTCACCCTCTCTTCATCTATCTCACCCTTCCGCCTTCTCACCAAACCCACCTGATACCAATCAAACTCGAATTCAGAGAGTTATCCGGCAAGGCTTCGTTTCATTTCTCCGCGCCCTTCGAGAATTCTAGCTTGCGCTCCCCTCTATGAGTCGTTCTCGAGTGCCAGCAAGTGGCAGCCCTTTGTAGCCGCTTGATTTACGGGCCAAGAGACACACGATGACACATTGAACGGCCTTTGAAATAAAACGCTGGCTGATTATCATTAAGGAGGACTGTTGCCACGGACGATTACTACGGAAAACGGTTGACTCGTTCTGCGGGTCGATGCTCGAATCGAAGCAGTGTGGTGCACTGTTGATCGGGTGGGGTGGCGGGAGGGCTTTGCGGATCACTTGGCTCGCAGGGGATATTTTCGATGACACGTTTTGTTCGAAAGTTCGGTCACGCGTGTACCAGCAGCCTGCGAAAGAAAGAGGGGGAGAGAGAGAGTGAGAGAGAGAAAGAAGGACAGATCGGGAGAGGAGCGTGAGTTCGTGTTTTCACGCAGGCACGCGCCCACGAGGAAGTTGAGAATTTATTTTTATCGCGCCTCTTCCGCACGGCCAAACCGCTCACCCACTCGAGCGGTGGTCCCCATAAAGGCACACTGACACCCTCGCCTCTGCAAATTAAAGCTGAATATATTTTCACGAAGAGCACCGCAGCGACCCTTTGTGAAAGCTTGGACCGAAGGAAAGTCCTTGGCCGTTCCTTCTCGAAGGATGCCAAGCGAGCGAGCAAACGCGCAGCAACGTGCAGATCTCACAAAGATCCATCGATAACGATCGCTTCGATTGGTAAGTAGCTCACGATGGATATATTAAAACGAGTATCTACGTATATGTGTGGGGCGAGAAAGAAACGCGGCGATTCCGCTCGCCATATGGTGAACCTAAATTCAAAGAGGCTGTCTTAGCTAGCGTTAACCCACATAGTTCGGGGCAGAGATGCTGACCGAGCTAGGAACGAAGCTGCCTAACCACTCTCGAAGTGTGCGAGTTGCGAGTCGATCCATCCGCCACGCCAAGACTATATTCCCCCTCGTCGAACCACATGCACGGCGAATGTCGTGAATTCCATCCACGTTCTCTCGCCCCATCGAGAGGAAAAAGTGAAGGAAACGTCCGGCGTTACGATGTCTGCGCCGAGGCCGAGGCCTGGCCGGTCTCGAGTCTCGCGGCTCTTGAATGAACGAGCACAGTTACGATTGCACGCATGCTTTCTTGGGGTTGCTTGAAGGAGCCAGGAGAGACAGAGAGTGCCGGTTTGTTATTAATCGCTGTTGATAAGGCGGAGGGCGGGAAGTGAGGGAATCCGAGAGGCTCGAGAGTTCTCGGTGGAAAACAAGGAGAGATTAGCTAAAATTAGCTCAAAAACAACCGATTCGGCTCGTCGTACGATTTGGGCGATTCGGGGATGCGCCGATACGAAACGGCCCTCGGTTATCGTCGACTGTAACGCAAAGAACGAGGCCTGCCTGGACGCGCGCGACATCTTCCGAATGGGGGAACGGAGGATCGAGGATCGAGGATGATCTTGTGCGCGGCGAATACCCGGAGAGAGGGAGTACGAAAGAGTGAGAAACTGGAAAGCGAGCGAGAGTGTCATCGTGGTCGTCGACTGCTCGCGCAGCCTCTGCGGTCGGGAGTTCTCCCATTAAATCACAAATGAATGACATTAGCGGTGCTATAATATCGTAGCACTATTACCGTGACGGGTATTACGTGTCACGAGGCGCGCTCGCCTCTTCTCTGGCCTCTTCTCTCCTCCGCAGAGCACGCTAGCGCTGTCTTGCTTCGAGCACACTCTCTCCCCCTCGATCTCTCGCTCGACCGCTCTCTGGAAACACTCTTACTCTTACCGTTGCACGCAAGGAATCAGGTCACTGCGCTGCAAGAAAGCAAAAGCGGCGGCAGCGGCAGCAGCGGCAGTGGCGCGGCGGTGGTAGGAGCCGGCGTGGATTAGCATTATCGAATGTGTATACCTATATCCTCCGGAAAAGGACGATGACTAAGGCGCCGCACCGGTTTCGACAGAACTTTCGCGTCCACGCAGTTGCTCGCACCCATCCTCCGAGTTCGACCCTCTATACACACAGCTTCGTTCTAACCTGCATGATTTATTTATTCTAGTGTGACGCTAATGTCAAACCATCCCTCGAGGCTTGCTGTATCGAGATATGCTGAGAGAGTATTGGCAGGCGTGAGAGATCGACGAGCGAGTGGAGAAGATCGGTAAAAGCGGGGTCATCCAGCTGGGCCGCGGTTCAATGTCGTCGATCGGGTGTCGCAAGTGCATAATCTGCTTCTGCAGTGGTACTGACCGTGCGTAACAGACTTCGGGAGAGGGCACGAATTGCGAGACGAGCCACAAGAAGTACCGTTCGCTCGACGCTCAGCGCTCGCGGTACTCAGGCTCAACATAGCACAGAGTGCATGCAGCGCGCGCGCGCCTTCTTTGATCAGAGGCATTATGCTTAATCGGCGCCCGCATCTTTCGTAATAATCTATACGAGTACGTGAATATCGGCCTGAGCCGAAGAGATTTTATCTGGCAAGCACAGAATTCGCGGTGGCTCTTTAGTCTTACGGGAAAGAGAATTGCGCTGCTCGCGTTTGGCAGTACGTGCGCTGCGCCACCGCGCCAACGTACTGCAGCGTTGGCGCGTGCACTTTAATTAATTAGGTAATTGCAGCAATTGCATTTTTCTAACTGGCCGCGTGCCGACTTTCGCGCTCATGACTCACGATCGGCCCTTCGATGCACTTTAATTAAATAACACTAGACCACCGCCCCAGAACTATTATACCTATGCTCTTTGAAAAACTTAGGCTCATTTTTCCTAGATAAGTTTCTAAGTTTCTATTAATGACCTGTGGAAACAAATTGAATGGCAGTGTACGAGCACTATGAGCGAGTGCCGGCTGTCAGAGGAGAGCATTATCCTTTCAGCTTTGGCAAGCCAAATTTCTGCAGGTAAGAGGAAGGACCAATTCGTCGAGTCGACAAAACGCGCCCGAAGTGCATGTGTGCGCTGGTTCATTTACGGTTCATCGAACTTGCAAACTACGATACAACTAACTATCTAGCACTTTTTCCCAACCAAGCCACCGTTGTATTTTCCATTGACGGCGCGATAATTCCGTGATACTTCTCGCCGGTGTTATTTCATTCTTTCTAATTGTACCGGCTATAATGAACCGGTTGCTCTCTCGACTTCCTTGGAAATGCTTGGCGCGATGAAATGACGATTCACCGCGCACATTATGTATACGAGGATATTTTTAATTCGTACTGAAGAACGAGGGACCTCGATCGAGAAAGACTTCCTGGATTCCAGGAGCAAGGACAAACGGCTCTCATCCTTCGAGCGGATTCCACCTCCCACTTCTCCCGCGCTCGGTCCATCGGATCGCCGAGAAGGAGAATCGCGCGAATGCCACGAGATTTTCTTTGTTCTTGATGCGAGAGAGCTGCGCTGCTACGATGGGAGGCAAGCTTGAAAATGCCGTGCCACTTTTTTTTCCTTAGGCCCGTGACACGTCAGCAAATAGCGCTCATTCCGTTTTCCCGGTCGCCACAACTGGCAAAGACATCAGACGTCATCAGTGACTCGTGAGGACTTTGGACGCACCTGCGAATCATTGCGCTACCTTCAAGACAAATTTGATCGAAAATCAGAAACTAAGAGAGTAAGAGGCGAAGAAAGTGAGAAAGGGTGGGAGAGTACAAGTATTGCAGAAGCCGGGATCATTGCTCTCCTGGCGATATAATCGTAGATCGCAATTATTCGTAATGAAACATAGAACTCGAATTACGATAGAGCTGGGCGGAATCGAGTGGCGATACGGCGATAGTGAGGACGATGCCGAGGATGACGGATGACATCGCGATCATAATAATTATTGCATAATGCCTGAACGGAGGAGAGCCCTGCTTACAAGCGAACGCGGTAGCACTCACTTTCCTTTTTCAGTGGCCTGGATCCTGCCGTCTTCCTCTGCCGACTCACCGTCGAACATGCATTACTTTTACCTTCACCCCGCCTACCCGCTTCCCGTCCGCTCAATCTTGAAATTTCAGACTCTTGTTAGTGTATTCGCCTGGAAGAAATAATAAACACGTATTGGTAATTCTCGGTGAGTGAGACCTTTTTTAACACACGCCGGGTCCTCTGATCATTCGGTAGCGATGTCCTCGATCGCATGCCGAATGCCAGGCATCTGTAGCATCAGCAAAAGCTGTCCAGGTGTTTAAGCGATGCTATGAAACATCGAAAGCGCACGTCCAAAAACATTCGGAACCCTCGGCCTTGCAGGCTTCCCAGGCTTCTTTCAATTTGTTATTTAGGTTATTGCCGTGTTTAATCAGCAAACAAGAGCCGTGCTCCCAATACCGCCGACTCAGAATGGAAGTCTCACTTGGGCCAGAAAGTTTACAAGAGCCAAGTGCCCAATCGAACACGAGTCTCGCTTGATTCCATCGACGAGTCATTAGAAAGTCATTAGAATTTTCGGGCCACAATGAAAAATCGTTGAACCGGTAAGGCAAAGGAATGATTTTCGGTGACGTTCTTCCACGCGATCCTTTCTCTGACGGAGCTGGCTCTTCTGGTACGTGGAAGTGGGTCAGCCAGATACGAAGAAGCGTAGGAGAAGAACATGGCAGAGCAGCCTCGTGAACGGAGACAGGCGGATAAAGTAAGCGGGAAACTTTCAAGCGGCCCTTGCCTCTCTTGCATAGACTGTCGTGAGTTAGAGAGGAACGAACTAAGCCGGAGCAGCAGCCAGCAAGCCCCCAACTCTCGCTCTTCCCTCGGTCCACCTAGGCAACCAAAGATCCACCAATCGCCTCCAAGCAAATCTTATTTAACGATGACAGCCATCGCTAATTGTAACGCGTTCGATACGGTATCTTTTCGAGTCGAACCAACACCGAATGCTAGGAGAATCTCCAACTATTCTATAATGGAACTAGCAAATGTGGCAGATTTATGTTCATGACGGAACAGACGTCTCGAGCTGTCTCGACACCGTACATCAGAAAAATGTGTGCCCGAAGGAAAGGGGAGGCTATAAAGTTCCTGTTGAATGATCACTCGAGGAATGTTCGATGCTTGGTCGTGGTGGTAGGACAGGACTTTTTGCGAAAGATCCGTAACGACTCGTGCGTGTAATTGAAGTGACTTTCTTCCGGCGCGGTGGCCGGCTCACCACGCAATTGGCAAAACGGATTGAGAGTGAGATCACGCCGATGATATGTGACGACTCGCAACCGCATTCTTTGATTTCTTTACGACTATCTATTAGCTATTGGTATGCTTTCTTATTGCTTGGAAAAATGGAATCAATCTTTTCCTTCTGATCGCTTTAGTACTGCTTTCAGCCTGTTCCTTACTTACGTCTGAACTAGCGATATTTTTATTTCGATGCCAACAGACGTCATGAATATGGACGTAATAAGTCAAGCGATCCAGTCCGCCCGCTTTTAATTCGCCAATGCAGCTTGGGCTGTTGCAACTTAACCAAAATCGTTGGCGAAAAATCGCGAGGTAATTGCGAAAGCGCTTAAAAGTTGAAACAGCTGTCAGAACCGACAAAATATCTATCGAGAAATGGTGGCTCAAGTAGTGAATTAATTGTGGTGGTCTTCAATTTCTATTCCATCCACAGAGTCTGGCGATCAAATTAGCCATGGCAGATGCGTTATTCTCATTGGATCCAGAAATTCCCTGACGACACTCGGCTCACTGATACACCTATCAACCCCGATAAAAATGTCGTCTACATTTCCTTCGTCAGTCCATACTGGCAGCGCGAAATTTTATCATTAATTAAAGCCATTAAAGCGGTCTGTTTCTCCACCCGGAGATTAGCCACTGGCGCGAGATAGAGAATCCCCGAAAAGAGCAATGATTCCTTGATGAGAGAGGCCACTGAGAACTAACAGGGATTTAAGTGTAACCGATGGGAGGATAATTCAACCGATGCACAGGGAAGACCCGAGGATGTGTGAAGTGCGTATCGTTATCTGTTATTTGCCCACTAAATACATTTTTACCGGACTGATAAACGAGTTTACCGGTGCCGCCAGCTCTGACTGACTACGAACCCTTTAACTCACGCACGGAACAAAAGCTACGCATTCTAAAGTCGAACTCCTCTAGTCAGTCGATTCTACGCTAGATATCAATAAATTTGCTAAGTTCAGTTATACTTGACCTTATCTAGTTTTGCTCTAATAGAAAGCCAGTCGTGGCAAGGGCCGAAGTATAATTAGGAGTAACGGATTCACTGCAGAAGAGCGATTCGAATCTCTGATAAGAGAAGCGATTCTTGGAAACATTATTACTTTCTCGCTCTCTCTCCCTCTCTCGCTTCATACTTTTGTCGCTAACAAAAACGATAAGGAGCGCGTCCAAAAAAGACCGGGGGCCGGCGATACTGCTCGTTAACCTCGCACTCTACACACCGATATTGTCGCTATCACTGTCTTCTTTAATTATTAACTTAATTTACTCCGCCCGATCACGTTCGTCGCATGGTCATTAGCTGTAGTTTTTGAATACGCGGTGTGCTCTCTCGTTTCGGGAATGATAAGTCTCCCGATAACCATCGATAACCTGACGATAGATATCTAGTCTACAACCAGCTGACATTTATCATGAACGGAGTGATGCTCCCTTTTTCCACACTTCATTCCAAATTCTCTGTTGCAAAACACATGACGGGAATACCGCTGGCTCTCGCATTGAACTTGCACGAGAACGATGAGTCAACCTTTCGGACTTTCCTCCCCTGTCCCGTTGAACTTTTCTCCTTGCGATAGGAATGGCTAGCACCTCGTAATACGATCGATGATGCTCGCATACAGTATGTTAAACTGAACTCATTAAGCATACAAATGAATCTAGTAAACAATAGAATATAAAGTAGTGAGAATATTAGAATTAATGAAGAATTCAAGGGAATTCGGATAACTTCAAAGTAATCCTTGGAATCTCCTTTAGTAGCGATAATGTGGAAAGGTGGAATTCAATAATAAATCTGCTGAGCTGTCGGACGATAGATGGAGAATGGTAGGAGTGAGAGAAGGGTGATGCACCGCGGGCCGACGGAGGCGGGCGACTGTATGTAAATAAAGTGCTTCCTTCACAACGCCAGAATTGGAATGACAGATACGTAGCTAGGTAAGGAACCGTGGGCTGAGGCGTCGCGTAGGGTATAGGTCAAGCTGATCGCACCCAAGAGATTGCTACTGACAAGTTCCCTTTCCGATAGCTGTAGGTAGCAATCCATGTGCATATGCAACCCATGAAACCCAAGGGCTCCAATACCTAAATTCCAAAGCCAACACTCTATTTCTCTTTGACTATAATTTACAAATTGGAAGAGAAAAATCCGAGATATTAATATAATAATTGAAAAAAGTGGTACAGTTGGGTCGATGAACATGAGATGTAAAAATCCCCGAAAGGTAGTAGCCTACGAAGCTGAATGGTTGAAGAGTGCGGTGGCGCATCCAGCGGTCGTCAGCTTGATAAACGTTGGAAAAAGTGCATGTGCCGAAAGTGAGTCATCGCATTATTGAGAGTTATGCTAGGTAGTATCGAGGCCGTTGCCTCGGCACGCTAATGACCGAGCATCGTCGATCACCTGTCGGCCCATAATCCGCTGATAAAACAAGAAGATCAGACAGACAGTCGCGGGGGGAATATGTGTTTTCCTGGTGAAACCATACAGATAGGGTTTAAACAGCAGATTAACTCCGAGGAAAAATTGCGTCTTTGCCATGAGAAGCAAACAATGACCGGATCCCCTACCTTCCGTGATACACGTGTAGCCCGACAAAATCCGTGGTGACGTTCTTGAAATATCGGTCACTATGAGATTTCTCGCATTCTCAGACTCATGATCAATGCCAAATAAATTCGGGCGCGTTCTTAATACTCTCGAGTGAGGAGATGCTATCTTTCGGCGGATAAGATCGCGCCGGAATCCGGCGTGGATGAATTAATCGACGTGGCGGATGGGCGCGTGGGTGCCAAGCGACCCACGTACACTAGACCCACGTGCATCTTCCATCTTTCATCGCGCCTTTTCATTCACTGATCTCTTCCAACGCTAATTACCTTCAGGAGAGTCGACTAAGCGCAGTGGAATTACGAGCCTACTTTCCTCAGCCCTCAACGCAGCGGGGCGAACGGGAACATCGAACGAGGCATTCGTCCAATAAGGCGGAGAGGAGAATTTCAAATAAAGCCAGAAGAGAGCATCTTACCACTAATTAATATAGTGACTCAGATTTTAACGACTTATTGTTGCCCTCGACGATAGAATCAGGTTATTCGGAATCGACCTGCATTCCGCGACGAATCCCCCCCTTTCAATCTTCTCGTGTGTATGTCGGATTAACTTTATCGTTGGTCAGTGAGAAATGCGTCTCGTCCGGTGCACCCAATAGTTGCGCACCTTGTCGAACAAACAGAGAACCAGGAGACAGCAAGATTAACCAGGACGAGTCATCGTTTTCCGGGAAAGTACGGAAAGCGATGCGTGCACCAATTCCTGCTATAGACTTTCGAGACTAGCGATAACTCGAACCGTGTCGACCATCTGTCGGGCGCCGTGGAATCTCGAGCGATGGGGCAGCAAAGAGTAACTCGAACGATCTCGCCGAATCTGACATAAAGATACGTCGTTAGAAATCCGAGTGGTAGAAGCGAACACTCGTAGACACTGGAATATATAGAGACATATAGATAGGACGCGGCCGAGCTAAGAAAGAATCAGGATTGCATCATGCAATCGTGCTATAGTCTCCCGGTTACCCGAGATCTTGAAAGTAGACGAGCGAGCGTTTCGAGCGTTTTAAGCAGGGTATGATCCTTTCACTGTGTCCCAGCGCTTCCAAATTGTGAGGCTTTCGGAGACGGTGGCAGCAAATCGGGTGAGCTGGGGCCGGGGGCTGCTGCCACCGCTAGTTACGCGATTTATGAAAGTCACTTTCCCATGTTCGCCGGCCAGATAAACAGTAACGCTCGCGCATAATAATGCGAGTGAGATAAAGGTCGTCCCTGGTAACGGGCCGCTCTCGCGCTCCCGTTTTCGGTCCCGGTTTCCTCCGCTCCTTCATCCGTTCCTCCTCTTCTTCTACATGAGTAATAAGTCAAACTCTTTCCCTGCGAATCACTTTTAATCCTCTCGCTCCTTTCACGGCCACACTGGTCATTTGGAAAATTCGTTATCGAGACCGGCTTCACTTGTGTCGGCTCTGACAAATAACAGATATGGATCAACTAAACAATGACATGTAGATATTCGAGGACGTGACAAGAGTTCAGTTATGGATTCTAGAACTTTCCATTATAATCCTTTCTGTCTGTTTAATTCATTAAGTAACAATTATATTCTTGAGCGGTAGTTTTAGAAGTAAATTGTTGATTTGAATGTAGCGGTGTTGCGAGTCCAACTGATGGTGAGCGAACCGGCACGTTCGTCGGTTGGAGTTGGAGCACGTGTCGCCTGGACTCATGAATGAAGGCGCGCGACAGAAAAGACGGGCGAACGCGAGCGCTAGCGCGCTTCTACGAGTTGGAGAACGAAGGATGGAGGATGGAGCGGAGAGTGGCAGAGAGAGAGAGAGAGAGAGAGAGAGAGAGAGAGAGAGAGAGAACGAGAGAGAGAAGTATAATCCCGGCTATTTTTAAGTGGAACGCAGACGATTATCAGTGATTCCTCCGGAGATAGCGACGTGCTCGCTTATCGGCGGGCTCGCTCGCTCGCTCGCGCGCGCGTCTTCCCCGTGACATCGTCTGACTAAGGGAAAACAAAGGCCCACCGTGTTAGAACGTCATACTTCACGACCGCAAACCAGATTTCTATTGGCTACGGCCAACCTGAATTAATCATGGTTTTTGTCCAGAACATGTTGCCTTCTCGTTCTATTCCAGGAATGAAGTTATAATTCTAGTCGTATCATGTGTGACTAATTGTAAATCAAAGTACATTCTAATTATAAGTTAAAGCATATCATGGTTAGTAGGATCATTTTTTAATAGTTTCTATTAACGTGATTTGATAGAGGCGTCACTGAAGGAAATAGCTACTGGAATAATTATAGACCGAAAAAGATTCGCAAACAGATTTCTGCAAGTCACGAAATTCCTTATCACTGTTATCAGCAGCAGTGGTTCCTTCGCGCACCGAAAACCGCTGCTATCCATCATCACCTTTGATTGCGCAGAATTAGTTTGCCATCCTCCTCGGAGGCGTTCGCGGTACGACTTGTGAGCGCGTTAAGATCACCGAAGAAGTTTCAAATCTGTGTGTGAAGTGCTTGTTTCTTTCGTGGAGAGCATTTCAACGAGAAACTTTAAGTAGAAAAATCACCGGGGTGGCAGAGATTCAATTACACTGGATGGAGATTCACTCGGATAAGGATTACCTAATACGATTATCCGTTGGCCAATCGTTGCATAATGATAAGACGAATCCGGGCCAAAAGCCCGCGAGCAGAACGGTGAAACTCGGTGAAACCGCGGCGTTCCGTTCGTTCGCTCGTTCGTTCCTCCGCGGCTAAGCCGCGACTTGGTGTAAAATAGTCTTGCGGCCGAAATTTCGTGCTCGTTGCGTACACAATAGCGAGCGAAAAAATTGACAGGCTAGTGGCGGGGAACCATTCTCTTACTTTCACTGAATTCAAATCGCCAAAACTATTAACCTTTCTCTCGCAAGGCGTCCTGCAGCAAGACTGTGCTACCAATTGACGCGTGACAATCTCTGCCACCACTGCGTGCATATATATCCTTTTTACCGTGTTAAACCGATCATTGCCGCGAAGAGTGCAGTTTTTCTGCGAGTGCCGCTTATGCCGCGTTTCAAGCAAAAACGAGAAGCATGTCGTAAAGTGACTGAATACTTGGAAGAATCGAGCAGAACGTTGCATAAAAAGTTACACGCTCGCTTATCCGTTCGAGGAACCATTGTCAAAGCGTTCCTCGCGGTGGACCATTAAAAAGGTAGCCTCCGCTTCCTAGATTTCAATCAAGTCAGTAATTAAAATGCCATTAGCGATTATTAAACCCCCGCTTTCACCCGTCGGTTATTTCGAGCTCATCCGAAACATCGAGGATATCCCAACTATCCTACTCAAGGATCTGCGCGCGAAGCTCGTTGGATTTTCCGGAAAGATGCTGACTGGTATTACGAAGAAGTCACCCGGATATTTGCCGAATCTACAGCATACGGATGTGAACAATGGGAGGAAGAAAGAATGACAGTGCATTGGCGTATCCGAGGAAGAAGAGTGGCTTCTTCTGTTACGTAACCCGAGCGATTCTCCGAGGCAGAGACCGAGAGTGAGTTCAATTTGTGCGGAGCGCTCGTCAGCCGCAGCCACACACTCTCGCGAAACTCACACTATGAAGTTAGTCGCAATATAGAAAGACGAATGTCAGCTTGGCGAAAGTGTGCGTGTACGAAGGCGAGTGAGTCGAAATCGAGAGCTCGACTCGTGAGAGAGTAAAGTCAGTGAAGTCACGTGGAATGCGTGTCTGTTATTCTACACGAGAAGTCCTATTTATCAGGGATATTACGTGGTTGAAGATGTTACGCTGTCCAGTTAGGACTGCATCTCTTCTTATTCTTGTATCGTGTGCATGCCTTTCCCAGTGATCAATCATATGAGTGATTGAGCGAGGTGTTATAGCATTCTCTGTGAACGATAGGAAAGCATACTCGGACTATCTCGTGACCGATAAACCGAGTGCTGCCTTCAAAACGGAAACCAATGCCAACTACACATTGACCTCTTGGTTCTCGATGGCTTTGGAAATCCCTAATAATAAGAAACAACGCGACGATCACTCCTGATTGCAAGAAAAACCCAGAGTCAATGATTCGTACATGGTCCGAATGAGCCGATGGGATATGGTGGGTCGAAGAGGAAAAGTGAGAACGGTCGAGAGAGGAGATAGCTATGCGGCGAAACGAAAAGCAAAGAGAAAGAGAGGCAGAAGCAGAAGGAGGAAGAAGTGAATCGAGCAAGCACGGAACCGTGTACTACGATACCGAGTGGAGCGAGGAGTGAGGAGTCGGGTTAACTCGGGCCGAATCAACTGAACTCGACTCGATCGACTCAAGTCAAGCCGAGTGGAGTCGAGTGGAGTGGAGTGGAGTGGAGCCGAGCCGAGCGGTATGGAGCGAGAAGTGGCATGGCGTGGGGTTGCGCCGCGCGCCAGTAAGTGTGCCAAGGTGCACTTCTCGAGAAAGCCGGACCGACCAGACCACTACTGCCTCGCACGCTGCGGTACACCGTACCGTGCCATGCCATGCCATGCCATGCCATGCCGTGCCGTGCCGTGCCGTGCCACGCCATGCCATACTCTGTCGCGACTACCCCCCGCCCCTACGCTACTTCATTCCACCTCCTATTTCCAACACTATAGCCGATACTTGTTTATACCCGCCACTCAAAAAACCCGCCAACTATCGCGGTTCCATACGTGGAGAATTCTTTCTCCTCTAACTACTCTCTCTCTCTCGCTCTTTCTGTCTATTATGATGAATAGAACATTTAAAAGTTCGACCTTCCTCTCACCGAATAAACCGCTGTCTCCCTTAATGGATTTCTCTGGTAACAAATTGCAATGGATAGATTTGTTTTACTAGGCTTGTTATAGAGCAAAGGATTTCAGAGAATTATACTCGTCGACCTTTAATTCGACTTGATCGAATACTGTCTATTACAGTATACATACAGAAAGATGAGGATGCTTGTAAATCAGTTGTGTCAATATTACTCTTTGCGTGCCGGATTATTTTGTCTAATAGAATCGTCAGATAAATCATTGCTCTGGTAGCGAATGAATTGTGGTCGCGAAAAGTGGAGAACTTTCCGGAAGTATGATTTTCAGAGGGCGATATCGACTTAGCTGACTCATATGCATCGGCATTACAGTATACATATGTGAGTGTACACCGAGTCCATTCTCCCGATGGCCTACTGATTAAACTTCACAACTGGACTGCCAGTCTCGTCGGGCGAGATAGCCGGTATCTGCACCTTGCGCTAAATCCCGCTAAAAGGCGAATCGCGCCGCGTGCGTAATAGCAAGCAAGCGCGCGGTATTACGTGGCGGAGAAACTGGCGATCAGTGCGGAGTTAATGAGACATCAAGTAGCAGGAGCTGGATCAGGAGGAAAGTTATGGGAAGGAAAGAAAGAATGGTCGAAGAGCAGATTTGAGGCCTCGACTTCCGCAGGCAGGGTTGATTCTGCTCGATCTTCTAAATATACCATTGAAAGGCCGAGCGTCTTTGAGAGATCGGAAAGCAAACGAGACTCGCTCGGACGGATCGTTCGAGAGGAACTTGGAGCTAGAAGAGTGCCGGCTTGCTCAGGGTTTTCGTCTTTCGGTTAGCTGAAGTCATGAGACGTGGCTGACCGGTCCTCCTAGGCCGCGTGCGTGCCTGCGTGCGTGCATCGATGCCCCTGGATGCCTAGTGCCTCGCTATACATAGGTGTACACGCGCCCCCCGTGCACGCGCGTGTATGCGCCCGTCCACACACGCGCACGCCTACTTACTCCTGTGCGTACGTACGCCTGAATATAGATACCGGTATTGAGGGCACCCACCCTAATAATAGAAGCCGAGAAAATTTTTAGCCCTTGATGCCGGCGGGTCGGTCGCGTGCGCGCGCGAGGTAACATTCGATTTGGGACTCCCTAATTACAGGAAGCACTCCTATCCCACGCCGGTAAAGGGTTGTAACTGGAAGACATAAAGAGATACGAAATCACCAGTCAGAGAGAGAAGATTGAGAGAAATATGAATTGATTCTCTTTATTATCGCTCGGTACTGATGGATAAGTACGCGTATCACTTGCGATGCGGAGTGACAGTGCAGCAGCACTGGCGCCAGAAACTTCTTTTTATCAAGCCGGTACGATATCCGCGCTGATAAGGTGGCCCCAAAAAAATTCAGTGATCCCGAGTTTATTTATTTACGAAAAAGGCTTAGTTCGAGCACGCTCCTTCGATGATCGAGCAAAATCTCAATTCTGAACTAAGAACTTTGATTCCTGAGAGCAGTCGGGTGGCTGACCCAGTGTCCGAGTCGACCGATTCTACTGAAATTAGCTCGTTAGAGATATGAAGCACGATGGACGGATGCACGAGTTGTCTCTGACGATTTTCCCAGTCATCCAGGTTCTTCCTCGAGGTATCGGTGTCTACGGCATTCAAGCGGATTCGTGAGAGATAGGTGACTCGATAAGATAAAGGGAATCGCGTGGAAATAAGATAACTTGGGAGAGGAATTGGTATCCGATGGGCGCGTTGCACGTTCACCGCCGGTTACGTGGTTCCGTGGTTCCGTGGAAGTAGCGTCACACGCTTGCTACGTCACCCGACGAAAAGGCGTCGCTGCGATTTTTTTCGTAGAACGAAAGTAGCCGATGGAAGTTTTACCAACGTCTCCAACTACTGTGTACCCGGATGAAACGATAAGGACTGCGAATACCCGTGAAATCAAATGATAAATGAAAGTAAAATAAGCATGGCTTTTTTAGTTTCATATTCATATAATTAATAGAGAATTTCGCGAGTTTTGGTTTAATTGTAAGGCGATCGCGTGGTCATTTAATTGGGATAGAAGACGCGCGCGCTTGGGCCAAGAGGCCTCGTCGTCTATTCATAGCCGTACTAGAACTAGATTCGAAGGTGTCGCGACTTTGATCCGAAGCCTCGTTCCTTCGCTCTTGCATACCCTGTTTCCCTCGCTAGGAATTGCTTACACCCCTATAAAATCTCCTATTTGCTTCTACCAATTTGAAGATAAAATGATAAGACCACCGATTACCGATTGGCGATGATCGAAGAACGGGACTAACAATGGGAGGAGGTCTCGGAGCGGCCGATCGGCCGGCCCTTCCACTGACTAATCGAGTACAGGCGAGCGGCAGAGAAGGAGAGGTATAATTCACTTTCTCGTCCTTGATCGTCCCAGCGAGGTACAAAAGCGTTTCAGTTCCGGCTGCCGGGGCGAACGCGGATTTCGTGGAGGAAAGAGAAGGATAGGTGGATCCCGTAGGAGGGCAAGGGAGGCACGCCCGAAGACGAAGCCATGCGGACCACGAGCGACCAGTCGGACAAGGAACCAAAGTGGGTCGTGTGCTTCAGAGATTACTCGACGATACGTACGACCCATCTGGTTTCACACGAGTAAAGAAACTACCAAGCGTTAGTCGCTCCGCCTGATAATCTATGATCAGCTGTCCAGGCAAAACTATCACCGCTATGACTGTCACGCCTTTTAAGATTCGATATTCAACCTGGAACGGGGAAATTGGAAGGTTCGAACTGTGATTCAAGACTTTTAATCATCGAAGACTGCGAGAAAAAGACACTTGTTACGAAGACGGACCACTGAATACTCTTGATCTCGATGTAGCACTACTTCATCTCGAAATTCCGGAATGGTCCCAGTGTGGGGCCGGAAGCCGTGAAGAAGTCCAACGAGATGTCGAGGGGTATCCGGTTGCCCATGCGCGCTCTATATTTACTCCTGCGGCTACTGGTATTTCCGGGGATGCCGTTCAAGTATTTTCAATTAAGAATCGGGACTGATAGGGCTCCCCAAACATCGGGGAGTGAAGCCATTCCTTGTGAGAATGAGAGATCGAAATTAAAAGAAACCCTTAAGTCAACCAGTTGCTTTTTCTACTGCAAGAATACAGTCAGACGAGAACTGGACGGCGATATCGAAGAAATAAAACTCTTAAAATTCATTTGGACTTGGTAATTTTTCCTTTCGATCGTGTTAACTGAATTTATCAAGATTCTAATTGGTTATTGGTTGGTATTCCATCAATAGGTTGCCTTCACCTCATCACCGGAGTGGAGCTAGCTGGCAGCCGGCGATAGTTAAACTATTCGCGCTCGGCTACGCGGCGAGCATTAGCGTGCACGCACACGCATAAGTCACGTAGGCACGCACCGAGTCGTGCTCCATGCTGCCAGTCGAGTTGGAGTCAGAGTGGAGGGTAAGGGTATGGGTGCGTGCGTGTAGGTGAGCCCACGGTGGCAGCGAGGCAGGCCATGCCTGACCAGTGTGCCACTTTCACTACTTCGTATTTGGGTCACCGCACCGCATCCACCTCGGCCGAGGTGCTCCTCCTGCTTGGTTCCCTTCGAGTGCAGTCTCGAGCTCCCTCGAATCTCCCTTTGGCTTAGGACTACCAAGCCTTAGGACTACCAATTCAGAAGTTAACTTGCTTGAGAGCCGACCTGCCATCACTCGATCAGGCTTGCTAACGAAACCTTGAGTGATCTACCTGGTACAAGAAGCAAGTGCCAGGCCCTCTTGCCTTATATACTTGCTATACCTGTACTTCCTATCAGTGGCTTCGGACATTAAGGCTGGCAGCGCGGACAAGCAACAGGCCGGACGAAATTTCTTGACCACATAAGCCCTAGCGGAATCCGCGTCCGAAGCGATTAGTAGTCGAAACACGAGCAGCTCACGAGAATCGCGGCGGGAAACTTGGCTCGTGCCTTTTACGAATTTGTAGGTTCTAGGTGAGAGACAGACAGGCCTAGGTAAGGTAAGCAAGCAAACAGGCAAGCAGGCTAGCAGGCAGGCAGGCAGGCAGGCAGGCAGGCAGGCAGAGAGGCAAGCAGGTAGGCAAAGGAGCCGAAGCAGTAAGTGAGAAGGTAGGTAGATAGGTAGGTAGGCAAACAGGCCTTAGTGACTCGAGCTATCTAGCCTGAGAGCTAAGACGAAGCAAGCTAAAGCGCTGTTACGCCGGCGGTCTACGCCGGTGGTGCAGGCGCAGATTGTGGTTCTCCCATTTACCCAGTTCCCCTCGCGCTCGCACGAACGTACGGATTATGTAACCAAGTGAAAGTGGCACAGGCACCGAGCGCACACCGAGGACCAACAACATCGACATCGGCATCGACAGCGACGCTGACTGGCCTACAACCACCATCCACCATCGACGGCCGTGCGACGCCACCTCCGGCGGCGCGCCGCGGCGCAGCGCCGAGCCGAGCAGGCCTCACCAGATACCATCCTGTTCCACTGCCTTCCCGACTCAATTAGATCCTTTCTTCCGAAGGAATACCACCGTCGACCCAACCCCTCAAATTCAAACTACAGTATTTTTCTTGCTCGTCGAAATATTCTTTGTTTCTTTTTCTTTCGAAACTAATCGATGTATGAATAGTATGCGCGGTGAAAAGATAGACTGCCATGTATAGTAGAACGAGAACGAGAAGACCGATTAGCATCGGTACTTCAATGTAAATGTCTGCAAATGTCTCTGGTTTATTCAAAATCGAGAGCTATTTCAGCACTTTCTCGGGGTACTGATCTTTCCCGGTACTCGGATCGAAGAGCGGAGCAGTCGCGAAGAAAGCTATGAATAAAGTCTGGTCCGATCTATGCGATTGATTCCTGATAGTAGGAGAGTGATGTCTTGAAGCAGGCGCGTGCGTCCTAATAGTACCGCACGGCTGACGTTTACTCGTTCAGTTTCAAACGAATTCCAGGTTACGAAAGCACCGAAAGGTGTGAATAAAAAAGAAGGGGAATATCGAATGCAACTCTCAATGTCCGTCTTCGCATTCCTGATCACGGTGAAAAAAACGGTTTGGTGGACGCGGGCACGCGCGAACGCGTGTAGTCGACTTCCAGTGTAAACAGACAGTGGCGTAATAGATGTTTCTCAGTGGAAGCAAGCTCGACACCGACCCCGGCTCCAGCTCCGACACTCCAAGGAGTGCGAGAGACTCGATTCGCTCCTCTCCCGATCGGTCTCTCTACTGCTCGGCACTCGGCACTCGGCACTCGGCACTCGGGACGAGAGACGGGAGGGAGCGCTCGATGTGCAAGCAGCGAGTGCTGCTGCTGCTGTTGGTCGCCGCTGCCTGTTGCCGGTTGTCGGCCTCCCGAGAGCGAAAGGAATTCGCTGTTTTGTCGCGACAACGTAAGAAAAAGGGAAAGGGCGAGTACGCGATTAGACATGCACTTCGATTCAGCCAAGTGCGTGAACCAACCAGCAGCACTCTTCGACACGCACGTTTTAGCCATGTTGTGCCATCTGACACTGGACCCATCAGCAGACCTTTCTGTTTTCCAGAATCGAAAACTATGTCTCACTGTGAAAGTTACATTCTTATTGCAACACTATCTGTCACCCAAGTATTTTTCTCGCGAAGGAGTGCGAGGTTCAAGGTATCTTTGGAAGAGCATCGAGAAAGAAAACGACTTTGTGCAACACTTGCTTTACGGGTGTCACTCCGAGAAGCGAGCAGGCACACTTCGCTCGGGGAGCAGATATTTCCTCTCTATCAATGCGATATCTATCTTTAGTGGACGCACAAGTACATTTCAGAGGCTGGTGCGCGCAAGTTTAGCATAATCGCAGCGGTAACTGTGGAACCGGTTACGATAGGAGTGCGGTAATAATTATAAGTGAAGCGTACTCGTGCGCGCACTACGTTAAAGGTCGTTCCTACCCGACGCGAAGGACGACGCCTCGCGCAGATAAAAGACAAATTTTGCCCGAGGAATTGCGCCTAGAAAAAGACAGATCGAAGGAAAGAACGCTACTGTGCATGCACAGTAAAATTCTCTTGGACATTTGATCGCCACGTCTGTTGAATTCAAAGGTACCTGCAATGCGAATCAGGTATAAGTCTCGATCGTACGAGCCAAAGTAAAAGGACGAAGGTGCCGTGGCGCAGGGTGCAACTTTGTTTACAGATAGGAAGAACGCGTCGCATGTAAGCGGCGCGCGGCGTGGTAAGTGTCTCTCGACACTTCGGCCTACGAAGCTCCGCTCGAACCGGTTATATAACGGCTTAATTACTCTGCCCCATTTTCACGAGGCATTGTCTCGATGGGGGCACTTACTTTCGAACCTCGCGCACCGAACGAACCGTGCAGCTCGGCTTAGCTCTCGGCTTAGGAGTCAGAGTATACGGCAATACACAGCTAAGACTAACCGCAAGCAGTAAGAGCCCACTTGCGCAACGAGTGAACCTCTCCTCTTCCATGGCGCACCACTCGACCATACCTGTCGGAAGTAACGCGACTTTCCTCGCTCTTCAACCTAAATCAATCCGAAATCTACCTACCCCAACATCTACAACTACACTCAACTCGTCACCCGTGTCCTACCTTCCGCTAGGTATCACCGATATACTTAGTTCTATTCGTCATATCCTCTGACGCAGAACATCTTCGACCATACACTCTCTAAGAGACTTGTGGCTACTGACCAACTATAGCGTGGGTGGGTCATTTATTTGACTCATTTGCGGCATCGCTAGCAGAGAATCCTCTCCAACGGAAACTCCAGGCCGCGATATCCTCCCTGCAGTCTCATTTCCTTCAACGACTTCTTCACAGCCTGCGGTTCACTTCCATGTACAACTTGCTATTACACACTCCTCAGGATGAATGTAGTTTTCTTCTCGTATATGTATATAATATTATTTCTAGCCACAATAATTTCGACTCATTATAATCTGAGATTTCGAAATTAACTTATGCGGTTTATTGGAGCTAGAGTTTCTTGATCTCTCTATGGTTTTGTTCGTATTTAATGCAGACAAAGACCCGAGTGGAATTTTGGTGAGTAAGGACGGACAATCTTGAGAGCCCCAGGCTATGTTATTGGCTGTAGGATATGTGCCTGTTCGTTCTCTTAATTCTGGCAAATTGGAGTCTAGCGCTGCGCTAGGCGATCCAATTGTAGGCCGGCTAGTACGAGGGAAACCAGTGATTGCAGGTTACGGGTAAGGATAATGTTTAATTGAGTACGCTCGACCATAATTAACATGGATATTGGCCGGGATCGCACAGTAGGCAGAAAGGAGCTTGTGCGTGCGTGCGCGCGTGCACGTAGCTATACTCATTGGCGAGCCACCGATTGGCAGTAAACGTAATTGCAGAATTGCTCAACAGCCAGCATGCCGCTACTTGATTTTACCCTACCGCACCCTATCGTTACACCTTGCACGACCAAACTATCCTAGTTCTCTTTCTGGCGATGCGATGAATTTCGATGTTGTTCCACTCGGTCAACCCCCATCCACCTTCACCCTTTCACTTTCCCCCAGTCACTGAAGGGAAAGCGAGAGGAACGATCTCCTTGGGAGAGGAACTCGATAAATTCGGTAACCTTCGGTAATAAATTATTCTAATCGTCGCGGTGAGCCTGATCCTGTCGGCGCGCCGGCGGCGTTCATCGAGTCGAGCGCTCTTCTTCCCGAAAAAGCAAAAGTCATTTAACTATTTTCACTGAAGGTATTTCCAGAAGGCCGTCCGGTTCCGGCGCTGAAGCGTAGAAACCGCTGTTCGGGGAAGAACGAGCGAGTGAGCGAGCGAGCGAACGAACGAACGAACGCTTACCAGATATGGGGGGTTGTGTACTTGGAAATTGGAAGCGGAGGGCGACGAGGAGAGCGAAGGGGGCTGCTGGTGAGTGCGTCGTGAGAGTCGCAAAACTCGGCATAGTCGCTGACCGGAGATCGGAGACCGGTGGCACATGCCGGACCAAGTATACCGAAAGCGAAGAGCGTTTATTGCTGATCGAAGAGAGGACGAGAGAGTGGTCCGATCGACGATGACTAAGCCTAAGAGAAGGTGGCAGTGTAAGAAGTTGTACTTTCAGAGGGGGCCTACTACTACTACTGCTGCTGCTGCTGCTGCTGCTGCTGCTGCTGCTGGTGGTGGTACCGCTGCTTGTCGGCTTGAAGCTTATCGAGGCATAGCTAAGAGGAACAGGAGAGGCAAGGCGAACGAAAACCTGGCCGAGGAGCCGACCGATCCAGCAACTAAAGTAGGCTGTTATTTAACGATTTTAGTGAAACGTTCGCGGCATTATACAATCGGCCTAGATCCCGAGTCACGGAGCGTCACGGATCGTGAACGCTGCCAAGCCAGTCACACTGATTGCCCGCCTTCACCCGTCGCGCCGACCACCGAGAGCTGACACGCCGCTAAGCTCAGCTGCGCTTCTGAAACCGTGATACCGAGGTTGACACGTGCACCTGAGAATAGGGCTCACCTGATTTTCACCTCAAGAATGGCCATTAGTCCCTAAGAAGCTCGAATCATGCTCCTGTTGCCACGACAAATCCTCGCCATCGAGACAAAGTCATCAAGACCCGTTATCTACCTTCTTTTATACTTTCTACACCTTTAACCCTTTGTCCCAATGAATTGTGCTTTCCAACTACAATGAAATTATCAAAGTCAAGACTACGCACGATTCTCTTGATTTTAATTACTAACTTTAATAAGATTTGAACATTATGTCCTTGTTCGGTAAAGAAGCAGGCAGAGGAAGCATACATGCATAGTCCTCACCGAATGCAAGAGTTTACATTTCAGAAATGTGTCAAACATTTCTGACATCTAAGGGATAGTTTAGCTATCCTAGTTGTGGAGGAGAAAGGGGCGTCAAACGCCAAAAAGGGGTCAACGGTGAAAAGTATTTGGAAAGTGACATAAAGCGTCACATCCGGCCCTTGAGACTTGCTAGAGGAAACGAGCGTAGTCGGCGTAGACTTCTTTCAAACGTGACATTTGAAGCGTACAGGTGAGTGTGAATGCCGAGGAGAAATTTGGTAAAAGCGGGATGCCACCTTGGCCGGGGTTTCTAAGTGGGTCGTACTAAAGCTCCACCTGAGAGTACACTACCAAAACAGAAAGGTCGAAGCAACCTACAAAACGGGCACGCAGAAAACTAGGAAGAAAATGTATGTTTGAAAATGTAACATTTGCATGTCGTGAAAATGTTTTCCACGAGTACGACAAGTTGCTACCGGGACGACCCACTTACCCAAAATTTCCCACTCGTTCCACAAGTCGCAAGTGGAACCTAGTAGTCGTAGATAGGTGTTACGCAATTCTCGGCTGAGAGCGAAAACGCCAGGAGGCAAAAGAAGACGAAGCGCGGCGCTTCAGTCAGAGAGAGGCAAACGTCAGAGATCGCATTTTATTTGCACGACGGTAGACCTGCTGACACGTTTAATAGGTAGAGAAGCACCTCACCTCTTCGTTCAGGCGGGGAAAGTGACAAATAGCTGTGGAGTCTGACCGCTCGATCGTAACAAAGTTACGCGTGGCGAAGACGAGAGAAGCACACGACGAATCGGTAGAGCATGAGAGCGATGACGCGCCCCTTCAAAAGCGACCGCGGCGCTAGTGGCATTCCGAATGAAGCGTGTTTGGTATTTAAATGACCTGGCTTACCGCGGAATGACATCGCCGATATCGGAAAGCCCTCGGAACAGCCATCGCTATCCACTGATAAGCGATCGGAGCACGATCATATCGCTCCAACGAGAATCTCAACTTTCGGGATAGCCATCGTCCAATGAGATAACAGATACCACCCGTACTTTCGAACAGCGTTCCATCGAAAAGGCATTCGAAGTACCATCGTAAGGAGGGACAATTCTCATGAAATCCACTCTCGGATTGCCGATGCACTAATTGCAAAAGCACACCTGTCAATGCTTCGCTTGACAAATGTCTCATTATGGGAGAGAAGATTTGTTTGCAGCGACTTTGCACTGCCGTGAATTACTCTCATCCATTCCATCAATTACCACGCTCCTTTTTGCGAGACATACAAACGAGGCTGTACTCTCAGTACAGTGCTTCAAATAACTGTGTAAAATTGAGAATCATGTACAGTCAGAAGAGAAGGGGAAACACAGGTAGAAATGATGGCTGAGTGGACACATAGGAGTCCTAGCTAATGATTCGCATATAATTAGCAACTATGGTGGTTCTTGCTTACATGTACCGAGTTTCACTTTCCTTCTCGTTCACTGCTCGCTTCCGCCGGTTTATTTTCGTATCCGACGTACCACGTGGTTGTCCATACAGCGGCAGAGCGAGAGAGAGAGAGAGAGAGAGAGAGAGAGAGAGAGAGAGAGAGAGAGAGAGAGAGAGAGAGAGAGAGAGAGAGTAAGAGAAGCAAAGAGAAAGAGAGACGAAGTAGCTATGGTTCGGCCGGACTTCGCCTGGGAGAAAGTTCAAAATTTCGTGGGCCACGGATCTTCCGGCGCAGCGAGCACGCTCTCTCGTGTACACTAGTGACACGTGGTGTTCTGGCCAATCCAAAAAAAGGGTTCCACGCTCGTATTCGCTCGTCCCCAAGAACAAGGGAAAAGCATGGCTGACTCAGCGCAATTCTTCTTTTGCGGAGGAATCGTCCGGCAGCGCGAGCAACAGGTGGTTACTACCCACGTGCTCGACATACATCCCGCCTTGGGTAAAGTTGGTGCCAGCACCACCGGTTCCTAATCTATAATGCTTTACAAGAACGTCATCAAACAATTTACCGGTCAGAGTTCACCGGTGTTCCGTTGGACATAATAATGTAGCGTAATCGGACTACGCTTAGAAGAATGAGAGACTGTCAGGAGGAGAGGGGAGGGTGGGCGGGCAGATATATTCGGTGACGAAGGAAGCGGGCTCCTTCAAAAACGAAAGTCGCATGTGGCCCCTCGTGTATTCCGAGCTCGTCTGGCACCGCAAGTTTCACCGAACATTTGCTACGTATGCGTTTAGCCGCTCGTCCCCGTAGAATCCCAAACTCTAGAGTCAGCGTTGGAGGGGGACTTCGAGAGAAAGGTCGAAAAATTAGCCGATCGCAATTATTGTGGGAGATCCCTGAAAAGTCACTGAAAGTTCACAGTTCAAGCCATTAACTATGGTATTATCGATCAAATGTACTTTAAATAAAATAGGTGAAAGAAACGATGGGAAAGAATGGATTCTATTCCAATGGAGAGATGTTATAAAAATGGAAAGTTGGTGAAGATATAGCACTGAGAAGCGAATGCGGAGAAAGATGTCCGTCTGACTACGGAAGAGCGCAACCCCTTGCGGGAGTAGCGCGAGTAGTACGAGTCAACGTACGACAGGTAGGAGAGGAAGTGGACGGGAGTAGAGCGGGTGCTGTAATGAAGATTACACGTATTACCGGAATCTATTGCGGCGCGGTGGCATGCGTGCCCCCGACGCTAGACGAGTCGATCAACCTCCTGATGCTCGCGGAGCGTGGCGTCGAACGCTGAAAAAGTGAAACTCGGCTCGCTGCGCGTGTAACCTAGAAACGACCAAGCGGTGCTCAACTCTGCGGGCGCCCGTACCTCCTGCGAGAAGAATCGGACTACGCAATCATCGTCCCTCTTATCGGAAAAGCTATTCCAACCACCATTTCCTTGGTTGCCGAAAGGGGCAACGACATCCTCCGCCGAGAGAACTGGTAACCAGTCCGTTCTTAAACAACACCACTTGGAACAACGATCTCTGAGCGAGCGAGCGAGCGAGAAATTGGAATTACAAATGCGAGTCGGCCCGGAGGACTAATATGGTCAAGTGTACCTAAGCCAAAGGTACCGAGAACAATGAGAAAAGTAGCTAGAAGTAGGTCAAATAAATAGGAGAACACGTTCTCTGTGAGGGGGCCCTTACGAGAGGGAACAATGGCGGCTGAGGTACAAGGGAGGCGAGCGAGGTAAGGAACCAGTTGAGAACCAGTTCCGAGCGCGGTCTAGCTAAGCGGTCATAATGCGCGCGAGGTAGAGCCGTACATACGTAGATCCATAGACACGTAGGAGCTCGGGATAGGACAGGACAGGACAAGACAGGATAGAGTACTTAGTTAGTTAGTGAAAGTAGCGACTCGAAGCGAGCCGGGGCCGGGGCCGGAGCCAGCTCCGGGCGACTGCAGCGCCAAGGATCAAGGCCGGCTGCTTAGACGACGACTGCGGAACGCAGGGTAGCAAGACGTTCTGCTTGCGATTTCTGTGTCGTTCTTTCTTTCTCCCTCTCTCTCCACTCTATTTTCCTCGCGACCACTCAAGTCGTTCGACATATCTGCGAGTGCCCAAGCATTCTGCTCCATGAATCGGATAAAATTCAAGCCTTTGAACTTTCGAATAGAAGAAGGACCGTTAGCTATGGATCACGGGGCCAACAATTTCTGGGGAGATAGCTAGATCGAATCGAAGAGGAATACGATCTCAACATGTAGAAGGGAATGGTAACCCGGTGCACTTCTCATTGTAATAAGTGCTCGGATGTCATTCCAGTAGCCGTCCGGTTATTCCTATCTCCGCTACTCCTTTCTCTCTTTCTCACTCGGTGTTCCAGCCAGTTTGGAGAAGCTGGACCGCTAGGCGATGTCGCAAGCCCCGCTGACTGCGCTATCCTTGCCAGCATTTTTCTACGACGATAAAAGGAAGAGAAGCCAAGCGTATAATTGAGCGTGACCACGAGAACCATCCTGGATGGATTTAGACTAGGAAACAAATTCGAAGAGCTTCCACAAAGTGTTGGGTTTACGTCGCTATCCAACATTGGATGGAGAAGTTTCGCAAATATTCCGCTGAAAGAATATCTCTATTAACCCTTTCTTTACAGCGCACATCGCTACGAATATGGTTCCATGAACGAGGCGGTCTTTGAGACGGGATTGTGAATATCGACGTTACATTGTAAGGATGCTGAGTATAACCAGAATCAAGAATGAAAGGGATAAGAGAAACCTGATCAAGATGCACTTCCGCCGTCAAGGAATTGTAACATATACGATGAGCAGCTACTTTATAATCTCTAATCTGGAAAACAGTCTACACTCGTAGATGCGATCGGGACCGCTATCCGATGTCGCAACAGTGGCAATCTTAACCCATTCTTACCTACCAGCACTACTGTTCGAGCGACGATTTGTAATAATGCCTTAAGCCAACTACTGTGTTGGGACTTGATTCGTAAACGATCTTATTCCATGCTAGGAAGTAATACGGTTCTCGTATACCGACAATTTGTTAGCCCGGCATACGATTATCTCGATCGGCTCCTGAATGACAATATCCATTTTCAACTTTCCGTGCAAGACGGTTTCATTATACCGTCTATTAGATCCCACTAGCGAAGCGTTTCCCATAGGTTGCGTGAAAAGCGTCCAAAAAAATGCTTGTACTTTCAGGTCACGTGGCGAGGCCTTCTTCTCGCCTCCGCTCTCCGTAGTGTTGGGACCGGAATCGCCCACGAGGTGCTCCCTCGCGCGTACCGCTGCAGTCGTGTATGCTTGCGCATATACATGTATGTGCATAGTTAAAGCGACTCCCGACACACGGAGGCGGTCATTCGGCGTGAGAATTCACGGTGCGCTCATTTATACGCACTGGAAACCGAGCGGCTCACGCATGTACCAGACTAACGCTACTCATACCAGTACACAACACACCTCGATTTCCTACGCATTTTCCCTTTTCCTCGACGAGGAGTGGTCGCGATTTAAGCATGAAACGCCTCTCTTTGGCCTCTCGAGTCTCGAGTGGAAAACTGCCAGCTTGGATGCTGTGTCTGCGAGGTCTGAACAGGACTCCGAGAGGACGCTTTTGCAATGATCGTATGCGATTGTATGACCCTCTAGGATTATGCATCAATCTAGAGGCCGACATGTCATTGCCGCAGCTAGGACGATAGTTTTATCGAATCGACGATCAAATAAGTGTTTCTATCCGCTTCCTCCTTCTCGAACCCCAGCAGCTCAGCTGCTACTGTTCCTGCTATTCAGGGTGACATCTGCAATTCCGAAATGATCCGACCTGCATCACAGACACACATCGGACGACTGGTCACACACTTCCAAAAGGCTTTCCACAACACGCACTTGCGATCCATATCTAATGCCGACGCATAAAAGTCAGTGGAAAATTCTCCTTGACTGGTGAAATCCCTGAGACTGTATGAAATTGGCTGGACACTCTCAGATGTCTGAAATCGATCGACACATCTTTGCCACTAGTTATGAATCACCTGATTGAAAATAAGATGTCTTGCGAATGTTTCACGGATACCGCCCGCACAGTTCATAGTGCAGTAGTTTGATACCTATCATAGATAGACATAAAGCGATTGCTGTGCATTCCAACGGACTAATTCAATAATATACTCCATTCCAGAGGTCATTTTCACGAAGAAATAAAACAAATGTAACTTTAATTGCATGTGTTGAAAGTTGAAAGTCTGTTTCCAAGCCAGATCAAAGCTGAATGTTCGGGCAAAGGGTGTTACTGTAGATAATCCAGGGTATTACCACAACGTAATCCGCTACGTAGTAGTATATTACGCAATATCAAGTCCCTGCACACATGTGAGAGTCCGAGACAAGGGGTGGATACGCGAAGAGTGTGCGTGTGCAAGCAAGTGTTATGTGTTCGTTCACGTACATAGATGCTCGATTGGTAGCGGCAGGCAAGAGCGCGAATGCGCCAAAGGTCAGGATCAAGCGCGCTTTTTCTTTCTCCCGGCGGAGTCATCAAGGCCGGCGCGTGTCGTGATCTCGTAGGAGGAGGAATGATCGTACTACGTGACCTATGCGAAAAGATCTCGCGGTAAACGTCGCCAGGTCATGCGAGGTGATCGCGATCACGGCGCAACTCGATCGGACAAGAACATAGTGGGGATCTGACAATCTTCAACAACTAATACAGCATCTTTCTTTCCGCATAAACATTCCTACATTTTCTCGTTTGTACTTCGTCGTACAAGAAGAAATGTCATTCTTGAGAATTATCAATGAGAAATTATCAGCATCGCATGATTAGCATGATCGACACTTTTCGCTGATAAAGACTGGAGAGAGCGAGGGCTACGCGCGATACTTGGACTTTCCAGTGACTGGCTGGCACAGTCGACTAATATACAAAGTCAGCCATTCAGTCAGAGGCGAAAACTGAAAGTTTGTCTATTTCAGGCATCTCCCGGTGCACGCCTGCCGATCGAGCGGGCCTAATTATGCCCACAAGCGAGATAGGCTTGTTCCGGCTGAACGGGTGCCAGTCAGCCAGCGAAAGGATGAAAGTGAAGAGACGCGCAAAATCAGCGTCGAACCTCTCGATTTCGGAGATCGGGAGAAAAGGGAGGGGACGCCGGAAGAAAGATAGAAAGAGAGAAAGAAATCCGGTTGCGAGTGAGAGAGAATCGGAGACTGGTTAAAGTCTGATCGGCAGGAAAGACATCGGCCGATGGAATAAAGGAGCGGAGGGCGGTCAAAGAGATATTTGCGAGGCGAGTACGTAACGAGGAGTGTTTCGCCAGTATGTGGGTTGGTTGGGCTAGGCCTAACAACTGTTTCGCGAAACCCTGACCTTGCCTCGCACTCGGCTCAGGCTCAGACGCGGGCTTAGGCGCAACCACGGCACCGTATGCCTGCACACTGCGGCCTACACGCCAAACGTGCGACTCACACACTCCTCTCCGACCAATCAGACGAAATTAGTCGGTCTGTCTGTTAGTCGCTTGACCGAGCAAACGCCTTTTCGCAATCCTCGTCACTGACCTATGCGCTCGCACTCCCGTCTTACGAACGCGCCAACGGCTCGGAGTACTTCCCTCCATGTTGACCAATAAATTTAAAGGCGAGGAAGGAAATCGCCACCAAAAAAATCGAGGTAAGAATAAACCATTCTGTAGTCCGATCTCTCGTCTTCTGGGGAAGGATAAACTCTGCGAAACTCAAGTATTACTTTATTTCCTCTCTCACGAATATAAAAAAGAGAGAGCACATTAACATGTGCTGACGTTTGGCGTAGGTCAGGAATCAGTGCAAAAATAAACCGGACGATCGCGGAGTTGGTTACGTTAATAAAAACCTTACTTTCGTATTATGAAAATATTTCAGCGTTCGAATACATATTCAACATAGAAACTGGCCGAAGTCTAGTTCGCGCGTATTCCAGGTAAACGGTGGACTGTTCGACGTACGAGGCAGCCGGTAAGCACATGCAAAGAAACGTGACAAGGTAGCAAGTAGAAGCGCCAACCTTTGGCGATAAAGTTGTAGAGGTGTGTCGCGACTGGTAGGAACCGCGGAAGAAATCACGCCGTGGTAGCCGCGGCCGTTGCAACTCTATCGCCAAGCCAGAAAGCGCGGTCACTCGGCGTCAGCCTGTCGGATCAACTTTGAAGGCACACCTCAGCTACCTATCCGAAGCGACGCCTCGAAATAGCCGGTAGATAGGTATCGCCGAGGAAAAAGTATAGCGCACACGCGACTCGCCTCTAGCAGACCATTTATTTAAGTCGATTCGGCTTGGCCCATCTCCAGATTACCGCTAGAAGTACGAAAATCGGGCAGCTGCCAGCTAGCCTGCCCACGATTAAGATCCGTACCCTGTTATTCTAACTTATATCCCCGATCAGGCTTCATCGAGAACTCTTTCGAGAATCGTCTGTTTCCAAGAAACTGGCATCGCCCTTAGACAAAAGCGAGCTGCTGCTACTTTTCTTAAGGTAGATCCGGCCGTCGACCTTAGTTGTGCTCGGCCACCTTGCACTCCCGTGGCCACTGTAGCCCAGCGGTATAGCTAATCGAACAAAAGCCTCGAAGAAAAGGCTAGGGAACTGTTAATTATAGTCGGGCCAGAGAAGCGGTCCTATTCTACGCTAGAAAATGGCATCTATTCCGTAGGTGTGGGCTCGAAGTATAAGCGGGCACGGCGGATATCGGCCGAAAATGGGAGAAGGAAGAAAGGTTGGAGCATGTGCAGCGGTGGAGCGGCAGTGTGACGGGTCGTTGGCCCGCATGAGCATACAGCAAGACAGGCAAACAAGTAGACATCACTCCCCTGCAGGTCTCCTCGGTAGAGAAGGAGAGCGAGACTAACGCAAGGAAGAGCAAGGGAGAGATGGGGCTTCCTCATCGGGCCTCACCTGCACCAAATTCCTAGCTGGCCGGCGCCGGTCGTTGACCTCGGACTCCGACCACGAACAACCCGCGAGCAGTACATCCACGGCAACGAGATATCTCTTGCCAGACAGATAATGCTTGAATATACCCTAGAAATCGGGCAGTTTCCTCCTCTCCAGCCCCGATCCCCTCTCATACACACATGCGCGCACGTGTTAACATACACACTCTCTCACTCTCTTGATCTATCTGGATTTGATATCGAACGCGAGTCCCGTCGTTCACTGATATTATCTAATACCGTACGAACTTCGCAGCCTCCTCGCACGTGTCCCGGAATAAATGAATGCTGCACGCGTTTGAACTCTGTGTCCCTCGGATTCGTTCTCCGTGCCCCTCTCTCTCACTCTTTCGAGACCCATTTAATAATATAAATGTTTACAAAGCCGGGCGGAAAACCTTTCGGTTATCATCGCAGTGCATGCGTGGCAGCCAAGGCTAAGCTGTTTTGCGATTTGTGATCGAGGCTGCTGCTAGAACGTATGATACTTGCAATTTTTCATTGATTTTTGTATGTCGATAATTTCTTGCTATGAATGATGCACGCGAGTGTGATTTGAGGTCAGACAACCTCGACTAATTTTCAGCTAGTGCTCGTTCTAGAACTTATACGTTTGCCCTATCACAGGTTTATCAGGTCTGGTAACTCTTTCTAAGCTTGCTATACTATCAGGGGTTTTCTTCTGCGTAATTACGACGCATCGATGTGTAAGCTAGTTTTACCAGTTTTTCGTTGCATCCACAGCTTTTTCTTCCATATTGCGAAACGTGTTCCAGGTTTACCTATGCCGGTTGGATTTGTACAATTACCATTGAGTATTTACAGTCCATTGGCTCAGTTGATCAGCACCTATCGATCGATAGGAGCATTGTCTCGCATGTTTCATTCATTTGAACATCTTCGAAATGGAACACGCCGCCGCGACGCTGACCCTTAGCCCGACGTGCGGGCGAGCTCGGAGTTACAGATAAAAGACATACGATATATATATGTATGTGTACCCAGAGCGGAGAAACCTGTTGCACTCCCAAGCCTCGTCGGGAAAACACGTGGCGCATTCACCGCTGCTTTTTTATTGACGTGCGCGCCTCTGGCTGGCGCATAAGGAAAAGTCGGATTCCCACAATGTAATATTCATTGGACGATGCGCTGTGCTCGAATTGGTGGGTAAATCTATCGACGAGCATTCGACCAACCGATGAGATTGTTCTGTGAGACTATCGAGAGCATGATAGGGCGTGGACGCGGTGGCGGGAAAGTCTTCGCGGAAATCCTCGAGGAAAATTCAAAGGAATCCCCGCTGAATGGTCACGCTGATGTCACGCGAGACGAGCTTCGTTGCATAATTAATGACAATGGACCCTGGTGAAGGTCGCGAACGAGTTACGCTCCAAGGAAATCCCACGATGGAGCTATTGACATACGTTACAGAGTACTTGTGTGTTTATCCTTAGATTCGGACATAAACTTCTAGGACCACATCAATTTCATACTCGATAATATCCGAATCGAATATCTGTTAACTATTGACTAGACCAGAAAGTGTAGTTTTTGCTGGTAATTATCTTCAACCGAGACCGCTGGAACTTTTGAGTATCCAATATAAAACTGACAAAGTCCAATTCAACTGAAAGTTGAGAAAATTAAAAAATCTCTAAACTGTAAAACCCCCTTCAGAAAATAGCTAAGACTTAATTGGTACGAGACAACGGTCGTAATTAAGGTGACGGTCTCTACAGAACTAAGAGATTGTCAGGAAAATCAATTTATCTCGAGGAAACTCGTGTAGCCAAAAGTGAATCTCATATTGCGAATCTGGAAATACATCGTAAGTTATGTAAGCCGGTGATTCGTGAGTGAGGCGAAAACAGTTTCTCAGCCCCTCACAAACGACCAATCGAAATGCCAGTACGTGTGCTCGTTCCCTCACCGAGATATTCGCTAATCCTGGGAAATCATCGACGCACGTACGGGCTAGCCCGCGAGAACAGGTGTCTTTTCCTCGCCAATTACCAGCTAGATCCTTTCGTCTGTGTGTAATACCCTGTGCGTACATTGCATACTAATTCGTTGGCATAACCACAATCGCTAGATTCTGGTAAAAATCTTGAGGGCAGTGAATAATAAGAGAGATTAATTAATGTTGCTCGATTATGTGTGAGATTACTTTGAAAAGACTTCGGTTGTCTTTAGGAATACTTCTCTCTGGATTTCTCGCGAAAAGGAAGAATTATCCAAGCAATGAGAATCACTGGAGGAGCGAGGCTTCCTAAACAATACTCGGCTCACTTTCACTTCGTTCCTCCACTGGCTTTGCTAATCCGTCGTTCTCGTCGTCCGCGTCGTCACCGTCACACTCGCTTGATTACGCCCAAACTATAACACGCTTTCGATCATTATTCTCCCCCGAAAAGAAATCGGCGCGATGCGGCATCGTTCGGGAGATCTCTCGTTCAAAGTATTTCATCCAACCTGATCTCATCCTCTGCGTAAAAGTCAGATCAGAAATCTTTAATAAATCTTAATAATTCTTCTAAACATGAGAAATTAACAAATCTCTTTAAACCGGCGTCAAATAGATCAAGCTCCTCCATTTGATTTGCAAGCAATGAGCAATTAATAACAATACCATTAACCTTTCCCGCGTGAATATTCATGGTGCTTTATCGCGGACAATGGGAGCGGCTAGAAGCGACTCGTTATTAATATCAGCATTCGCATCAAAATAATTCCGACACGCGCTGCGCTCACATGAATGGTAATGAATTGGCAATCGGGAGTTATTGTACTTGCAAGTGGCCGCGTGCCCATTGAGAAAGGGGAAATGGCGAGTTGGACGAGTTGGATAGTGAAGTTCGACTTGCGAGGGACGTTGGGGAGCCGATTAAAAGGTAATCGCTGCATAGGCTTCGCTCAATGATTATACATACATATAGAAATAGCAACGGCTAACTAAGTCGTTTGCGCAAGGCAGATCTCCGCCTTGCCGGATTTGCAAGAGGCCGCTCGCTCATTGTTGCGCGAACGCTTCGTCTTGGTCGGGACTGGCGCGTCCCTTTTCCAAGTGCGCGACCAAGCCGCGACGGAATCGCGGGCCTGGGAAGATTGCAAGAGTGGAATTCTTACCGGAGGCCGACACGACTACAATGGAACGGACACGAGCGGCGTCGATTCCGCTCCAGATTCGACGGCGACGCCCGCTTCCCCGCGCATCAGCGTCAACGATATTAATTGCCGCAATTAATCTACTTCGACCGGGCTAGCACAGGCCATCGCCTCTCTTACAGCGATGCTTTTCAGAATTGGAAGTTGGAAACGCCTCGTGAACTCCGAGCCAACGAGAACCAGACTGACCTACTAAATCCTAGAAACAAAGTATGACTTCGTCGAGAACTATTCATTGCGCTTTATCTTCGCGGCATTTTTTATTCCATTATAAATACAACCAAGCAACAACATCTTAAACATATCGAGTTGATCTCCCTAAGTTATGGTAAGACGAGCAAAAATAAGACGAGCCAGTTTTTCCCCGGTTCAACGTGTTTTTTCGGACTAGCGAGCGAGCGCAAACTCGCACTCGTACACTCGGCATCGTTTTGTCCCGGTTACTCTAGCGGAATGGTGTCAGTTACATAAGGACTCCTGCCGTGCCCAGAAGAAGTAAGCAGCGGTTCGGAGTCGGAGTAAAGGAGAGGAGGCCCGCAGGCCCGCAGGCCCGGTGAGGCCCGGTGAGGCCCCGCGCGGTCAAAGGGTTCGCTCTGGAGGGGAAGCTGGTGAAGAGGGGATCTTTCCAGGAGGAGAGCTTAGAGAAGGCCGAGAGGTGGTGAGGCGAGGCGAGGCGGGCGCGGCGCGGCGCGGCGCGGCGAGGCGAGCGAGAGATTAGAGGGAGAACGAGAACTACCTTGGACGAGTGAAAGGGAAGCGAGAGTGAGAAGAGGAGAGAGAGGGAGCGCGCGGGCCTCTCTCGCGGACGAGAGGGGCGCGATGGGCGAAGAGAGCAAACGAAACGGAACCAATGAGCACTCGGTACCGCCATGGCACTTTTTCAGCCACCGAGAGCCACCGAAGGGGAGAAGGAGTGAGGAGACGAAAAAAGTGAAAGTTTGCGCCACTCTACGAATAGTCAACAATCGTGCTTGCCCTCCGCTCCTCCCTTGCAACGTTCTCACTCCTTTCTGGCCGCTATACTGTCGCTCTACAGATTCTAGAGTCTCTACTGCTCCATCCTGATCTACTCTCCATTTTGAGATCACCGACTCCATCGACCACTCTCTTGCTTCTCACTGTCAGCCTAAATCGTGCAGAAATTCACCACCCTTCACCAACCTTAGTTCGATTACTTTAGAGAGTTAACTGTCCGATCTTAACCGAGAAGGAAGTTCAATTGATTTCAGGCTTTATTAGACTGTTTAAAATTCGAAGGAGCTAGTCAACAGATCCGAAGCGAGTTAGTGCAAAAGTCGGTGGTGGGGCTCGGACGGCGAAGCGAAGCGAAGAGACGAACGAACGCTCTGGCGCCCTCGATTTCACTTTCATTACGAGGCCAAAGGAGCGCTTGGCTTACGCTCATTCACTCTCGTTTCCACGTACGTGCACGACTCTACGTACACATCGAGCACAACTATGTGTGCTCGACCGTTTTGTTATCGAGCTCTCATCCTTCGCGAAAATTCACCGTATCGGCTCTCGGACAATGCATTTAACTCAAACTCTGTTTGAGCACAATCTAGCTAAGACGATGTGCAATACTAATTATCCTTTCAACCACATCCCTTTGCTCAATTTTTGTAAATAATTTTGTAGCGGTTATTAAGAAAGTTTCTGTAATTACATTGAATCTTAAGATTGTCATTATCATTTGCTGCAACCCAGGAAGACTGGAAATACCGAGTACTCACGAATGAAAGCTCTCGCCGCACCGTTGCGCTTAGCTCGATACGTAAATTATTCTGCTCGGCGCGACATTAAAGGATAATTAAGAAGATTAAACGCCTGTGAAAATGACTGCTGAGTATATTTCATTTCACTGGGCAATGAAAGCAACAGGGAGAAGCACAGCGTTTCTTCTTCCGCAAGTCTTTCAATTGTTAGCTGCGGTGTATCACTTTCTTTGTACGATGCGCATACCTTACATCTTACTGTAGTTCAACAAGTGTCATTTGTCGAAAAGCTTTCATACGTGTCAGATGCAAATTCATAGTCGACAGATAAGCATTACACAGTCTGTAATTTTACCAATACCACGACATGACTGACTTTCAATTACTTAATACTGAAACAGCCTATTTGAAGCTCCTCTTCGCGATAAGAAGCAATTATCGTGGCGAACGATACCTGAATTATCGCGGAAAAAAACCTTGCAGCACAATCCTTTTTCTGCGGCAAAAACGGACTGTACAGAAGAAATTACTCACTTAAAGAAAATCGCTATCTCTCTTCTCGCGGAGATGACGATTGCAGGGTGAGGCAACAACAACGTCTCCGATGTTGGACTCTCTGCTTCCGTTAACCCGTAACAATTATAAAACCTCTTTGCCTAGTAGTGTGGATCGTGTAGCAATGACATCGTGCGAGTCAAGCCTTTCCTTCGAGATTTATCGAAGTTACTCTATTCAGTATAGGTCGATATCGACAAGTATTAATCAAAGGCAAGAGCTCATGAATGGGAGTGTCACGTGCGCGACATTTGTATATCCGCGTCAACCAAGCCTACCCCAACTAGGACACGCATAGTGTCTCAAGGAAACACAGATACCCTTTAAAACATTAACAACATTGTGAATAAAATCAACGAAGGTTAAAGACTAGCTCTTTTTATATGATCCACGGTAAGAAGCGGGATTCGCGAAAGGTTCGAGCAGTGGTTATGCGAATCTACTAGGTAAGCGACGGTGACCCGATGCGAGTGAAATGTTTCGTAATAGGAAAGCAGCCGGTGGTAGTCGGCGTCGTTGACGTTGCTCGCCGGAGGAATTGACATAATCGGTGAAAGTATAGGTGTACCCACTACCTTGGCCTTAGGTTGCGAGGTGCGCTTAGGATAAATGGAGTATAGGGAGTATTCGCGATCGCGCAGCCATAATGGGGCATGCAGCACACATAGAAGATCGGTATTGGTGGGACAGGCGTGTGTTGCCTCGCTTAACGCCTTGTCACTTTTACCTTAGCGTGCGCGCTCCACATACGTACTAGTAGGTATGTACGAGCGCACGAGAGCACGCCCGACGGCTAAGTGGGTTGAGGCTCGCGCGATGACGATCCTCGTAACACGCGATTCGCTTCGGGCGACAACGCACCATGTTCACCTACCTACCTACATCCCAACACTGTGTACCGTTTGAACTCGAAGGCCAAGGTCACACCCGTCGATCCAACTACCCCTTGCCATCTCGAACCACGCGTACTACCCAACCTGACAATTTACGATCACTACTAGACATATGTAGAGTGGTAACCGCGTGTCCGGTTATCTGTTTATCTGAGAGAATAATCGAGAAACCGAGGGAACTAGATCTCGTCCCCAGGGTTTCGGAGCGATAGGCAACTCAAAATGGCTTATGCTCGGAATTCGGGTTGGATGGATGTCGGATCGAGTTAACGCTTGGAAAAGGGCATTACCCTTTGACTAGCTCGAAGGGGAAGTGCATAGGTTGCCGCGGCATATCGCCGGGAACGGAGTCGACAGCGTCGACAAGTCGCTAGTAATGCCGTGACCTTGACTCTGGCTAGCCAAGCAGCCGGCTGCTCGGCCAGGAATAAGCTCGATGCGCGGTTACCATGTTACCGCGCTAATATTAGCGTGGATAGCCGCGTGCACCACGAGTGACCGAGTGACCGAGGCGTTCCGCGAACGGTGCATTCGTACATGCACCTCACTCTACTTCCACCTGACAACCCCCCTGAAAATATCGAAAGCCGCTGCTGTCTAAGCGCGCAAGCACTGAACCACTGTTAGTTCAAGTTTCTACCCCCGTGTCGGCACTCGAATGACTAACCGCGTTTAGATACCACAGGAAAGCTTCTAGAGCGACTATCCTCTTTCTCCCCTGTTCATTCACTCGAACGAGAGAACGGTACATGCGCTAGTCGGCGATACCGATGTCAAGCAAGAGTGGACTGACCAGTGGAATCGTTCACGGGGTTAAAGGCTAGCCAGTCATACGCCAGATTATATCTGCTAATTATATTCTTTCAGGCCGCAACGCCGCATCGCACCGCGTCGCGCGCCGTACCGCTTCAAATAGAGCACTCGGTGATGCCAGGACCAGCAGGACCAACAGTAATCCGAGTCACCCTAAGAGTATTTTGTATGCTCATCGAATATATTTCAAAAGTGCCGGGAAGTTCGGAAAGCTGGTCGCGAGGTGGCGACAAAAAGTCGATGTATTGTAGCGAAGATATAATACTAACGTCACAGCATCCGAAGGATGAAAAAACGAGCGCAAAGGCGAAGGTCAAGTAAAAACGGGCAGTGGTCTTCCGAGGGAGTCTGAGAGTGGAGCGGAGCGGTGCGACATGGCGGCGGCGGCGGCGGCGAAATACATAATCTCCGTCGGGGCGCACACGAAAAAGAGATAGCAGCATTGTGTTATCGGGGCGAGTGCGGACGACGTGGTACGGCGGGCACTACTCCACGAGGATCGAACGGCGGAGAAGCAATGACGAGGCGAGGAAGAGAAATATACATGTATGACGATAAAGAAAAAAGCGATCGATAACCTCGAGTGGCACTAGTGACTACTAGGGTCGTGTTATTACTGGTAGCTACTGACGCAATTCTACCCGCGATATGCGTCGCAGGGGGTCCTACCATCATTGTTATTGTTGTTTTCCACTTTGATCGTTGCTCCTGCCCCCGGATTTCTCCCCCTCCACTTTCCCCCTCGCAACCCCTTCGCGCCCACGACAGCGTTTTCTATCACTTGCTCGCTTGCTACATCAGCTCTTCATCTTACTGCCGTCTCCCTAACCCCCTTTCATCATACCAATGATCAGCTACTGTCTTGCCGATGCTCTTGCTCTGTTTCTCTCAACTACTTGCGCGCGCGCGTACGTTCTTTCGCCGATTTTATCGAGGTTCAAGCGTTCAACGTCAATGCCGTGTGCTGGATTTCGCGGCTTCTTCGGCCTCGTGATGATGAAATCGAGAAGCCTAATTACTCGGGCCCAACTATGTATGTGTCGCACGGGAACGCTCGGCGTTTCTCTCGGCTCGTCTTCGATCGGTTGGTTATATATAGTGTACCGGCTACTTCGGTGACAACCCACGCTGCCACTTGTTCGGCTCAATTTTCATTAAATGAAATAGTGGTGTAAAGGTGCGACAGGCTTATACATATGTAGTTGGAAATAAAAGCATGCATACCACCGATGAAAATGGACCGATAGCCCTATAGCAGCGATAACCCTTTTCCCGGTCGAGCAGTCAACGGCAACGGCACTGTAGATAACAACAGGGGCTTAAATAATGAATTTAATCGGCTCGTCCCGATATTATTCTCATGTATCGCCCTTTTTTTCACGTCTACGCTGCATCACGTGCTCACCTCTCGGCTTGACCTACGCGCCCCTATCGCATTTCACTTTCTCCATTGGATCCTCTGCCCCAGACATATCCGTTGGGAGTTCCAATTGTTCGATGAACCCCAGCGTTCTTCGTCTTCCGATTCTGTCGGGGGTACGTGCTGTGGCGAGAGTTGACCATTCGATAAGTGATGACTGAACAAATTCCAAAGGCATCGCACTGCGCTGATTAGTGGACCTGGAAAAAGTGGGTTACGATTATCGCCGGTTCCTCGAGAAACCCCCTACACATATAACCAACTCCACACCTACTCCGATCGAGTCCACTCATGCCTATACACCTATGTGTACGTATGTGTCTGTTGGTGAGTTATACGAGTCAGCAATAACCGTGATTTCGTCATGAATCCGGAGGTATTCCCTGATGCAGCCAGCTCGAAGCTCTCGAGCGAAAGCGAATGTCCCGCCGGTCATCGTCACCTATCATCCCAAATTTATGCGTTTCTCGTTTGACATTCGCCGAAAACGATAGCGGGAAGCATTTCGAATACGTAAGCTACTGACGTGCCAACGACGTTTCTTGGTGAAATTGGTTGGCCACAGGAAAGAGATAGCGTATAATCGCGGATCAAGATCTAGGAACTGTTCGTGCCAAGCTTCCGTGCCGAAGTTTCTGCTCACGGTAGCTAGCACTAATCAGCTGCAATCTACCCCGAGTTTATTCCGGAGTGGAACGCACTGCGTGCGTCCATACTCTGCGTATGTATGTGCTACTCTCGGATAACTGCTCACCTTCACCTCACCTCGTCTCTTACCCAACCATCTATCCGCTAGTCTCTCTCTCTCTCTCCTTCTCTCCTTCTCTCTACCCCCGTTGCATAATTGAGGGGTGCGCGTACGCTCATTATCGAGTCGAATCGTCACTCGAGCGGAATAAGTGCGTATGCATAGGCGCGAAAGCTGAGATTACGATTATGAGCAGTGGAAGGACAGCTGGACTCCGAGCCTGGAGCATGAAAGGTTGACTTGTTGTGTTTACCTCGTCAAGATCGTGAAACGCGCGCGACGACCATGCATTTAACATTCTAACGCGAACGACTACTGTGCATCTAATACTCGCTATTGCACGTTGCAGACGGAGCCTTTTTTCACTACTAGCATGCCTCGCTCGCGCGTCATATGAACATTGAACTCTCCGACAATGGCACGAAGCGAGCAGCTTCTTTTCACGCAGCGGTTATCACTAACCATTACCCGGGCACGAGTCATTCGCGCCCGAAGCTAGCTCCAATTTAAACCCCGCTAATCCAACTGATTCGCCAAGGCATATCTTGACACCCCTACGTTCAGAGTCCCATGTCCACGGTCCGCAGACTGCGAGCGTATGAAAAAGTCGAATGACGCTGGAACTATCGAAGAATTGACGTTCTCCGGAGTGTCGAGAGAAAAATCCCGATTTCCCCGTTGAGAACAATATTGATGAAGGCAGAAATTTTAACTAGACGATAACATGTTTTGATCGGGCCAAGGGTCGGACTGATAGTTCGTTGGCATTGTTTTTGTAATGAATGAACACCGTCATACTTCCGCGTATATTGGAACCTGCAGCCCTTGATCTCTTAAAGTTGGTTGGGACGCACATCTATCAGGGAAATGAGCGGAGAAATGTTGAATCGGAGGATCGAGAGCGTAGCAAAGGCGGTGGAATACGAGGATAGTCTTAACTTATCAAATCTTACGTCGCACCATTGACCCACGCGACCCTCAAAACCAGATAAAACTACTGCCTTCTAGCCGAGCATCATATGCGTTCTCGCCTGTCTTATCGGTCGCTTGATCCCGTTCACCATCAAGGGAACCACTTCACAATTAGACTGACTCAGGCTACATTACTATGACTTCATCAATAATCATGTCAACTCTCGTTTCTATATTCCTGAAAATCATCGATTGCCTTCATTTTCGCAATGACATTATTATTATTATATCCTTCATAAAATCCCGATAGGCCAAGGCCTGTAGCCGGAAGTTGATGAATTTAACAGCTAATATCTCGACTAAAAAAAGACAGCCATTATCGAGTAACTGGCGAGTGTTGAGCGTGTGCGGCATCTTATCAGAGATACACCGTCTTCTTATGCGAGTGATCGGGCGCCGGGAATTGCGGAAAAACGGCAATGCTTTTTCCAGCTGAGCCTGCGCGCGACTACAAGTTTGAAGAGGCGAATGAGCACAAAAGATAGCCATAACGAGGGCGAATGCATTAAAAAAGGAAAAAGGTAGTAAGATTAGAATAAGATAGTGTCTGGCAGGTATACGGCGATTGCCACCGCGTATTATCGAAAGTGCCTATCGTGCATTATCACCGTGACCGTGGCTGCCGTCGCGAAAGTCGGAAAATCCGTTGGCATTTTTCCACACAATTCCACCTAACACCTAACACACGTCTACACTGACTGTACCCCAGAAACAACATCAACTACCGCTCTATCTGGTCGAACCTGTACAGGGTGATGCGTTTCGACTAGTTTAAGAGATAACGCGGCAAAACCCGGTAGCCAATAAATCAGTGAAAAGAGCAGGTTCTGCATTAATCGATTGGTGCGTGAAGGGAGACATTAAAAGGAAAGATCCGGTGAGGAGAGAGGCGTGGGATAGACGGGAGATGAGTGTCTCCGAATCCAGTGGAGCCTTTGGAAAGGCAGGGCGTAGGGGCGATAAGAGGGAAAGAGAAGAGTGGAAGAATGTTATCGTTATCGTGGGGCCCCGTGGCAGGCAAACATCGACCGCTTTAGCCCGAGGAATCGCAAGGAAAATACACAACAATTATATGTTTGTTATCGTGCGCTCGGCGTCCTCCGCGTCTCCCAGGATAAGAGACACGTCGCGCGACACTGTGGGTGGTGCGATCGGGGACTGGACCAATCCGGGAACCCATTCCGGTGCCTTACCCCCATACACGTGACCCCCTTGGCCGGCTACGTCATATCGTTTGACCTCGGCAGGCAAAATAATATGTATATGCGATGATGATATTTAATAACCGCGCGCCCCGTACCCTACCGGAACGCCAACACATTTTCTACCCGCTTCCCCTTGTGCCCCTCCTCGCCCCCAACCCCCGCCCCTCGGCCACCACGACCCCTCGCTCGCTCCACGCCACCACTATCGAAATGTGACGTGCCCTCGTGCTTCATTATCTCCGCGGCTATAAATCACGCGATACATGGACCGTGGAGTACGCCTCCACGTGGCGCGATATATCAGATGAACAAGTTCCTCCCAGAGAAATCCGGCCGATCTAGCCCCGAAAACCGATACCGCGCGCCTCTACACTCTGTCCATCTATTACTCTCGATCCTTTTTCTTTACTCTCTTCAACTCTACCCTTTTCCCTTTCATTAGATACCCTCAGCATCATTTATCATGCCATGGACAATAACATACAAGATACAACAATACACGACAACGTTGACAAGAATGTGCGATATCAATATCGAACAAACGCGATATCGTAAGCCTTCGAGTGAAGCATTGCAGCAGTGCTACAGAGCCTTAAACTTGAGCAGCAGGTGCTTCAGAATGTCAAGGAATAGTAAAATATGTGTTCTATGTATAAGATAAATGTGTTGAACATGAATTCGAAAGTAATGATAACGCTTCGCGTACCTGGTGGGGTTAAACTAAGCAGTTTTGGAACTGCAAATGGTCTGGTATTATTCATATATGATATATATTTGTATATGAATAATATTTGGGGTAAATTTAACTCCACGTGGCTCATGGCCTGATGATTTCTTACCTGGTTCATGGAGGGGTGGAATAGTTGGCCAAAGATTTTATATAAATCACAATTGTAGAGTTCTTGTTAGTGTTCCCTCCGTTCGCACGATCCTCACTTCAATAGATCTTGCAGATGCTACTTTCCCAAGTACTCCGCACGCCATCTCTTGCGCGATCCACGAAGGAGATATAAAACACTGATTAACACTTTAGTATCAACAAAGGCCGATAAACGACAACCAACATTTCACTTGAATCCGGATAACCTCAACAAATTATATTACACGATCAATTTCAAATGTATTGAAATTGGTTGAGATATGCAGCAAAGAGGGCGTTCGTGTCTTGGTCAAAACTGCAAGATGCCTCCACCTACAGTCGATATCACAGTATAAACGAGATGACATGCAATTGCAATCGACAGCAGTGAATTTCGAGAAACATGGCGCTCGCAGAGGTTTGCGGTATCAACTCTTTTGTTGACTTCAAAAGATTCCATGAGAAAGACGAGCATGCTCGTGAAATTGAGGCGTACACGCGCAATTTTAACAACGGCATTCAACTAGCTGCACCTCCGTTCATAAATGTAAGTATAATCATCGAAATCGATGTGTCATTCCGCGGCTAGACAGTTACACTTGAATTTGCTAAATCATCTTATAAGTATTTGCAACTCTTTATTATATCATTGATACTTCTAATAACTCGACAGTTCCTTCTTCGTATTCCTCGGTTTCATTCTGATACAGAATCATTTAAACCTGAGAGTATTCGCATGCACGAAAAATACTAACGAACAGGTTATAAGGACACGAGATTTTACATTAGTGATATATTTGAAAATATTTTTCGCAGCCATCCGAAACCCTCGCACAATTGGCCGATGGGACTGATGAAACTGGTAAGCACATAAAAATCAAATTCGATCATGGAACCACCACCTTGGGCTTCCAGTATCAAGGAGGAATTGTGCTCGCTGTTGATTCCAGGGCAACGGGAGGCCAACTCATTGGTATGCGACATGACAGTTTTGAAAAAGAGTAGTATTCTAATAAAGCATTACATGTACGATCTTGTCATCTCCAGGATCTTCCACCATGAAGAAAATTGTTGAAATCAATGATTACTTGCTTGGAACATTGGCTGGCGGTGCGGCTGATTGCGTCTATTGGGATAGAGTATTGGCTAAGCAATGCAGAATGTATGAGCTCAGGAACAGAGAGAGAATTTCCATTGCTGCTGCCAGCAAATTACTGTCCAATATGGTCTATAATTATAAGGGAATGGGTTTGAGCATGGGTATGATGCTTGCTGGTTGGGACAAAAGAGGACCTGGCTTATACTATGTAGATTCCGAAGGTACTCGTACCCCCGGCAAAATTTTCAGTGTTGGTTCGGGTTCTATCTTTGCATTTGGAGCCTTGGATACAGGATACAAATGGGATCTCACTGACGAAGAAGCTTATGAACTTGGCAGAAGGTCAATCTATCATGCTACGCATAGGGATGCTTATTCTGGTGGAATTGTAAGAGGTATGTACGAATAGGGGCTGAAAATATATAAATAATAAGAATTCTTCTAAATAAACTACAATGATTGGCATGTTTGCAGTGTACCACATGAAATCAACTGGGTGGGTTCATATCTCTGATGAAGACTGTAAAGATCTTCATTACGCTTACAAGGAACAAAAGGAGCAGGAACAGAAAGCATAGGATCCATTTATTAACATATTGTATTGTGCGGATTTTTCTTAAATAAATATTGTAAACATCCACTGTATCTTTGACTTCAACCTCACAAAGTAACGGCCCACGCAATTTCTCATAAATATTAAGGTTTAGTCTATAATTATGGATCACCATGTATAAAAAAAAGTCGAGAACGCATTCTGAATCACACGGACTAATAAAAAAGGAAAGGCTGAAGTAGGAGATAAGAGGACGAGTATAGATATGTGTGCGAATTGCGAGGCACAAAATCTCCCCACTGTTGTCGCAGCGACTTATTGCAGCGCCTGCCGCCATCGGATTGAGTGAGTCGTACGTTGTATCTGCCGCACACTACATTGAGCCGGAAGCGCAGCATATTGTTCCTTTGTGCAAAACGGACTTTCACAAGTTTTGGGCTACTAAAACCAGTGAAAATGTCGAGCCCGGACGAATGCAAGCTTAAAGCTGGCCATCCTCCAGCAGGTGAGTAATTGGAAAGACTGATTTCTCTTTGTAAACGAAAAGGTTATTGCATTCCTACGATCTGTGGGATGACGTCGCGTACACCTGTCTGATTGTGCCAAGGCCAACCAATCGTTTTGGTGCCGTCATCACTTGAAATCGCACATTTTCCATTCTTTTAGTGAAAGCTGGGGGTATGAGGATCACGCAGCATAAAACTCCCAAGGAAGAACGTGAGATTAAACCAACTAAAGATGCTGAGGATAGTAAGCCTTCCACCAGGTAAATCAAAACTTTCGCGACTTATTGTTTGTTGCAATATCCACACATTGGCCTTGAGTCTACTCTCGCAGGAGAAAAGTTGATTTGTCAAAGATGAATCCTAGTCGATATGCTATCAGACTACATATTGGTACAGACAGTCTTCGCTCCTTGACCCCCAGGATGGTTGCTGTTTATAGCACCATTCTTTCCACGTAACGTGCAATAGTGATATCTGGCATATGCTCGCGGCAGGCCTTTCCTTATCAGCACAGGATTTACGTATTCTGTATTAACGACTGGCAAACACTCATACATGTGCAGTCATGCAGAAAACACAAGCATCCATGATCAACAGTTTCAGGCTTGTGCAATGATAAAAATGTGTAACCAATTTGTTCTTTTCTTTGTAGTCCTCCCAAGACTGTAGTACTGAATGGAGTTCCGCTCAAAGGGAATGCTGATTTCCCTCCAGAGGCTGTGCAGCACTTCCATGAGAAGCCTGTTCCGACACATGATGCACGCATGAATCATTGTTCTCGCCCGATCGTCATACAGCAACCCAGAAAGTAGATGCCAGTAAGCGATCTCAGTGAAAGCAGCTGCTACTGGGAGTATCAGCTGCTTGTTAAGTCGGCCGTTAAAGTTTACAGAGATGCATACGGAGGATAGATATATACATTTAAGTATAATTAAAGTTTGTATGGGAATAATGAATTGGTGATTTCGTGCGTCAACCGTACCGTACAGTTCACGCCGACTCTTACGAAGCGGCCATTTCATAACTCGGTGAGCACACAATCTCGACGAGAGTTTATTACTGTTGTTAAGAGAGCAAAGCATTTATTTTTTCTGTAACGCTACGATATTGCCCTGTCCGCATTTGGAGGTTCATTGAATACCTCAGAATTTATAGGAGTACCGGCCGACAGCGAGTTCTAGGTGATTACGAGTATCTTATTTTTGCTCATGTACTTCATTTTTAATTTTGAGTGCGGTATCTAATCTTATCGGCGATATCAGATTACCGTCGCGTGATAACTGTTCTTTGGGACCAGGATACATTTCACGAGATTTATCTCGAGCAATAATGTGTATTCCGCTTTCTTTCCATTTTCAACTATCCAAAAGTTTTGGCATTGATTAATTGCCAAATCCCTGTACTTTGATTTCACTTTTGTTCCTGGAACTGATCCAGTTCACAACGTAACGCGTCAATATCAGGCGAGATTTGTAATCGATGGTCATGGTTTGTATAACACTACTTATCAGAAGAATAAATATATATACGTATATATACAAGGGTTGAATAAGCTTCGGCTGATTTCCTATTCTTTCCAAACCCTCCCCAATCACGAGTCACCACCAGTCACCATGCGGTGCGGAGACGCACGTAACAGTCACGCTATATTGTTAGTACACTGACCACTGTCGTCTTGACAACCACCATGAGTTCCATGAACACAGTCGCGCCGATGTGTCAAAGGCTCAATGAAAAAAGTGTCCGAGTGGAGCTTCCTTCCTGATGTGTAAAGATGTGAATGCCTCGGGACTCGCGCGACCAGCCTTTTGTGCTTGAGAATTCCTCTCGGTACCAATCGGTTTCAATCTTGACGTGGACGCAACACCGGCAACGGGGACGTGCAAGAGCGCACCTGCTCGCATCGCGATGTCGTCGAAAAACAGCACGGAGAAGGTCTCAGAGATCGACGCTCATGTCAGCAAACAGTACGACATCGTTCGACGTCTTGGCAAAGGGGTATCAATTTACATTCTGACCCGAGTCACTCGACTCATCGATATCTACCACCAATATGCACCTGCTACCGGCAAACCCCCATGACACCGCAAACCATCACATCTCCGGCTATTTAATCAATTAATATTCATTTTTATGTCAATTAAAATGTTGTTTATATTTGCCGCTTTATCTATCTTGCACCTGTCTTAAACAGACGTGGAGTACCTTTATCCTTTGTATTTTGTAGAAGTTTTGCAATTGCACTTTATGATATTTAACAGTGGTATCGGGTGCACTGGGAATACCTAAGTAAAAGAATGTGCGTCACAAGACCAATAATACTTCTCACATTGTCCGTAACTTGGGGGAATCGATACTTCCGCGAGTACGAGTGGTTGTCGTGGTGGTATAATCAACTTCGATATTCCTTTGCTACTACACTTTATAATTCAACATTCCTAGTATGCGTATGCGTTTTAGGCCTAATGCTTAGGGACCCTTTTTTTACAAAAGAATCCCTAGAAAACTTAATGCCATGGGTGTTTAGGCTTATGGCATAGTATGGAAAGCAGTAGAGAAGAAGAACAAGGATGTAGTTGCTGTTAAGAAGATCTTCGACGCCTTTCAAAACCAGACGGATGCGCAGCGGACCTTTCGCGAGATCATGTTCCTATTGTCCTTCGCCAATCACGAGAACATCATCAGACTAATCGGTCTCCACAAGGCGAATAATGACCGAGACATATATCTGGTGTTCGAATACATGGGTGAGTTTCACCCAGCATTTGGATAGACGAAGATATATCGTGTCGCGGTCGTTCTCGCAATCAAAGCATTACTCTGAATACAACCCTTTCGGGCCATTTCCCCAGAGACCGATTTGCACAATGTGATAAAGAAGGGCAACATCCTTAGAGATATTCACAAGATTTTCATCATGTATCAGCTGTTTAAAGCTATTAAGTACATCCATTCGGGAAACGTAATTCACAGGGACCTCAAGGTAATGCAACTCCGGCAATCCGATCCCTTTCAATGACCGATTTCTTAATTATTCGCTGATTCCTTCGAAAATTTGTATTAGCCGTCAAACGTACTACTGAATACGCAATGCCACTGTAAGATTGCTGACTTCGGCCTGGCAAGATCGGTCACGCAAATCGGGGAGGGAGACGGGGAAGCCGGAAGCGATCCGACTTTGACGGATTACGTGGCGACCCGGTGGTACCGCGCACCGGAGATATTAGTCGCCTCGAAAAGGTAATCTTGCGATTGATACCAGGATTATCTATGTATTCGCGAGGGTCGATCCGCAAATTCCTCGCTGCCTGATTGAATTTAGATATACGAAAGGCATCGACATGTGGTCACTGGGCTGTATCCTTGGCGAAATGCTGCTCGGAAAACCTCTGTTTCCCGGCTCCTCGACGATAAATCAGATCGAGAGAATAATGGCAACCCTTCCACCACCAACCGCACAAGGTAAATCCTGGGTCCCAGGTGACGTTAGCACTTTACACATCTTTATGGTGCGAACAGAAAACCATGAGCCATGCTTTAATAGCTGGCATTAGAGGGAATTTGGAAAGGCAAGACCGCAGGGAATTGGTAGCTCAAGCCTGTCGGTACTGTTTTCAGATTTGATCTCGGTCAGCGCCGGCTACGGGACTAATTTGTTGGAGAAGACACCGAATGTCCCGAGACGAAGCTTGAGGGATTTATTGCCGGAGGTGTCGACGAGGGCGCTGGATCTTATCGGCAATTTGATAGTGTTGAATCCTACGCATCGTTTGACGGCCGTTGAAGCTCTGAGGCACCCTTACGTCGCGGAGTGCGTACATTTTTCAAAGTGATTTATCGACCCACTTACATACGAACGAGCCATGCTTCGACCGGCCGCAAAAAGCCCCCAGTAAAGTCCTCAACCTGCTACATTCGCTTCCTTTTTCCCAAAGCCCCTAATCACGCTGCCGATGACGAAGCATTAGCCACTGATAGACTGACGAGAGCGTAGCTTGGGTGGTCGTCACTTATAGAGAAAAAAAATCCGTTTCATTACTCTCTAAACATGCCATGTAATTTGAGGCTCTTCACTTTCTTGGTAATTACGTAATCTCGGCAATGTCTTTCCCAACACAGTTTCCACAGTAGAAGCAACGAACCGGAGAGAAAATCGAGCGTGGTTCCCCTCCTAAGAGATGATGTCCAGCTGTCCGTCGATGAGTACAGAAATAAGCTCTACGCAATGATGGATGAAAAGCACCGGAAGCATAAAAATATGTGAGTGGAGCCCATTGGCGCTCCCGATGATTATTATTCGAGAACATCATAAATCCATCGGGCGACAGCTCCTGTCTATACAGGCGGTACTTGCCGCGATACAGCCCGCTTTTATAGCCTTGAATTTAAGAGGCACTTTAATCGACGTTAGGTCCAAGTCGAGAATCAGGCGACTCTCGGAGCACATCAGGAAGGAAGGCAATAACAAGAATCGCCCACCCGTGATGGGTCAGGGAGACGGCTCACTCAATAAAACTTTCGCACCTTCTTGCGAGGACTTTCGCAAGGATAAAAAGAAGGGCGAGTACACAGAACACTCGCGGGCGGAAGGTAAACTCAGGATTCCTCTCGAGAATATAGAAATGCTTACACTCCATTCCCTTGCAGCGACTCGTACGCCACTGGCAAGCCGGAAGATAGTAAGGCAGTCACAGATCGACAGTGGTGAGAGGTTGTGTAAAATGAGAGTGGGCAAGGCGGCGGAAGCGCAAGTGCACCCTGAGACACAAATTCTGCGGCCAAACGGTAAGACTTTTACCGTAAGAGCTTGTCCTTCGATTAGACGACTTTATGAATACACAATATGGCGAATGTATTCACAGCTATGTATCCAATGCTTGCGTGCTTTCAGCTAAAAGCGTTGCGACCCAGTACTCCCATAATTTAATGAGCGGCACGTTAAGCAATTTGTTCATGCATGGCACAACAAAGAGTTGTCTCTACTTGAATCAACAACAACAACAACAGCAAAAGCTACAGAAGCAGCAATCGTCGATGTCTCAGCGTTCAATACAATCGGAGCAAGTGGCGGCGGTAAGAGACTTCCTTCACAAAATTAATTTCAACGCCCCATTCTTTCTCGTTCTTTGCCCGCCCGCCTTTTTCCGTCTCTCTACTTGTCTCGATCTCTCGTTATTTCCACTCCTGAATTTGTCTCAGCAAGTGCAAACGATGAGTAACCCGACGATTATGTCGTTGCAGGCTACGTGCCGGGTGGGATTCATTTAGGTACTGTAGTTAATCAGTACTACCACTATTTTCGCTTCTTGCACGCAGTACGAACACCCTCGCCTTGCCTCCCTTTCCCTCTATCCGGCTCATTTCCACCCCGAGATAACATGACTTTCCACTTGCCCGAAAACTTTCGTTGGCGGTGCAACTATCGCGCTGCATTAATTGTTCCTCTCGCACCCTCTCCCTTTCCAACCCCCCGTCTTTCTCTTTCTCTCCCATGGCAACAAGTTTCGGGCAAGTTTCTGCGAGTAGCCCTGTCCCACATGCACGATGATTTCAGTACGCTGGAGTGAGATCGGAGCAATTAATGCCGCCGACGCGAGCCAAGCTCCGGAGGAGTTGCAGGCGACCTTTACCGCTCGATAACTCATCCTGGCGCAATGAAGATCAGCGAACAGTTACTTCGATCCCGCGCGACCGGGCGAAGTACACTTCAACTTTGCAGCCGAAGTACGTCCCCAAGATGCCAAATGGCTCGTCCTCCCACCTCCTCCCAAGTAGGAATGCCAGCAGTCAGAATAGTAGAGGAACCTCGTCGTGTCAGTCTTCGTTCGGTTTGTGCACGAAGAACGAGGCTATTCGAAATTATCTAAGTCAAACAATACCGTTACGAGCTACATGTATCGATGAGAAAACATCATCCTGCGATGCAAAGAATGCTTTAAACTTCAACTATCGAAGGATATTGCGATGCAGCTCTGGCGTTAATGAAAAAAGTAGATCGTGCGCAGCTCCTGTAGTAGCGGAGCAACGGCATTTAAAGAATGGATTCGTAAATCATTATCAGGGAAAAACTGATCCTAGAGTATCCGGGGACTCGGGCTTTGTAAGCGACAAAACATCCTCCGGCTCGATACGTGACTCTCGCTATTTCAACGGCTGCAGCCAGAGTCATGGGATTATCACGGCATCGGCGTACAAGGAATTGCGTAACAATAGTATGGGGTGGTAAAGCGTGAATCGCACGCTTCCGGAGAAAGAGTGTTAAAGTCGTAGTAAACGTATCGTTGAAAGGAAGGCAGCCAAGTATTCCAGTATCGTATAAAATCTGTATCAAGGAACAGCCTCACTTTCCGAGACGATTAGCGTTAAAACGCGCAGAGTGCCTCACAAAAATCGATATTAAGGTATTAAAACTTTGGCGAGGAAACCTGATGAAAACTAATGGTATTTAGGTAGCTGATGTAAAAGTATTTCGCCTTGGAATCCATATAGCCGGAGCACTAATCTCAAGAGCTCGTATAAAACGGGTGAACTAAGCCAGGCGGAATGTGAAGAATGAAACGAGAGAGATTCTCGAGCGGCAGTGAAATTCACGTGCAAAAATGAGCAGCATCAGGGGTTATCACTGTGAATAGGCGGATCAAGGAGAGTATAGAAAATTTAGGGTCTCTTCGATGAAATCTATATGTGCGCGATAGAAGCCAATTGACACGGGGCCAGAGGGGGTAGTGCGACATCTTTTTTACGCCACTTAACGTCTCGTCCCCACGACGACGGGCTCGAGAGAAACACGATACGTTCTCTTTAGCGCTGCTCCCTCGTCGACTGTACGTCCGTTAGTGTCACTTTGTGTGTAGAAATCTCTTTGTATCATACCTTTTTCTCGTGCGAGCGTGTAATCCGTGTACAACCACGTACAGCCGTAAATAAATCAATTTTTAATGAATGCTGAAATGGCCTCGTTTCTCCTACCTTCTATCCTTCAATCAGGTTGTTTCTCAGCGACGGACGCAATCCTATCAGGCTTTTCACACTGAAAGACACGCCTTGGAATGAATTGCACACATTTTCATTTTCCATCTGCCTCGGGTAATACGAAGTCTCTCCGTCGACTTGCTGGACCGCGCACTCAGCTTCCACTGGAGGATCGGGTCAGGGATTGAGAGAAATCGTAAGAAACATAGCCGAAAGGGAACAACTATTGCTCTCAGAGAAGCAACATGAATTTCCTGAAAACTGAAAGCCTGCTTTCTATCCTATTTCTCTTTACTTGTCTCTTTGACCCTCGGCCACAGGATTGCCTCATCCGTAATCCTTTGCCATTCTTTAGGCTAACGCCATTGCTGGCGTGCGATCAAAGATAAAGATAAATAATATTTGTAGCGATATAGGGAAGAGTTGGTCAGAAATGGGATTGAACGGCAAATGGGCGTCGTGCGAAGCGAGTACATATTCATGTGGAAAACGCCAAGGTAACTAGGTGGGAAGGGCCAGGCCCATCCAAGTTCGCTCCCCCTTTTCAATTCGGTCACGTCCCAGTCCCGACAGTGCGAAAGTTCCTTGTACCTTAGGGAGCAGAAAAACTCCTTGACCCCATATTCCATCGACAGCGACGGCCGTTCGTCGGTGGCCCATCCAGAGCTTTTCTGCCTTATCATTCCGACGTACCGGACGTTAGCTGGTCGGCCCTCCTCTTCTTATTTAGCATCAGATAACAATCAGTATGAATTTGCGAGCCCCACCTCAATTCTCGTGCTACACATTCGGCTCTTCTGTAAGAACGTTCACTCGGTGAACTAAAAAAGTAACGGCCGGCGTATTAAAGGAAATCGAGTGGCTACAAGGCCGGAATAACATTAGCAAGGTAGAACCATTGGGCCAGATTGTTCCCTCATTTGAAGGGACTATCAACTCCCACGCGTGAAAGCCCCAATTCAGTGGGAGAACACCAGGGTCTCGAAGGGATATAGAGTTTTATTGAAAATACACGTAACTGTACTGTACAACATTCAATGGTCATCATCACGGGGGTGTCAACCGAGTACATATACATACATATATATAATGTTGCTCGGGGACGAATCTTCCGTAAGACATCAAACTTAATTAAATGTAAGCGGAACTATTACCCCCGCGAATAGAGGAGTCAAAAGTGCACTCATTCATTGGAATCAATTAAATGAGAGATTAATTAAAAGTCAGGCAAAAGCTGACGCGACACCAAGGGGATGATCGGTGGGAAGTTTGCGGGACGGAGACGTTCCTTTTACACGATCAAATATTTACAAAGCACCTGTGTGTTGTGTCTACATCAGGCGAGTGCGTAAGGTACTACACACGTGTGTCCTTAGGCCCTTGGATAGGCTCTTTGGTCAATGTGGTGTCTTATCCGCTCTCATATCGAGAACTCCTTCGACGTAACCCCGAATGAAAGAGCGGCAATAAAAAGCGACCTAACGATCGGCAGGCAGTCGCTTACCCTTGCCAACACTGTTTTACAGCTCTGCGGGACTTCCTGTCAGTCCCCTGACATACTTTCTGCCTCCGATCAGCCCCAATTAATTAACAAACTTGCTCGATCATTGCGTCTTATCCGAAGCTGTGTTCGGCTTTAAGTCACTCACTTACGATACTCCCCTGTTTACGAGGCGATTTAATAAGGAATACGTCACTAAACTGAAAAACCCATGAGCCTCTCATTTCAGGAGACGATCCGGTATCCAAGGCCCCCAAAAATACTGCACTCGCACTGCTCTTACGCACAGGCATTGTCCACGTAAGTACAATTGTACACATAACAGCCAACAGGACGAAGACACTAATGTTCTAAGGACATAGTGAGGTGGTCGGAGATCAACTTCTAAGATGGTAGTAATATGTGAGAGAGGAAGATAGTCTCGATTTCAGGATCGATCATCGGTGGCGATGTTTGTGTCAGCCGGAGAAAAAGGGAGTAGTATCTTCCGGTGTTGTCTCTCCTAGTCCAATTTCCTGAGGCTATCAAGGACAGAAGAGGCTATCAAGGACAGAATTTGATCTAGGCGCAACGCTGGTCGACCGTAGTTACAACGGTGTTAGTTCTCGGCTGGCTTGGCTCGTTATCGTTACTGTTGTTCGGCTGATTCCTGGCATTTGCTGGGTTCTGCGGATGCTGCGGTGTTCCTCGTAGGCTTCGAAGCATGTAACATCGCCGGTGCGGACTGTGACGGCTGTAAAAGCTGTCGTACCCGCTGCTCGAAGTGGCCGTGCGACGCAGGGCGAGGACAGCATGATGTCCGGAAAGCGGGAGGCCGCATCCGCAGCCCGGCAGCATCTTTCGCTTGCGCAGCAGCCCTCGCCGAGTGCTACCACCGATCCCCGGTACACTGCAACCCGCGCATACGTCATCGATCATAGCTGTTCCTTGTACACTCTGAAACAGGATCCCAGAAAGCGCTGAGCCTGGAATCGCGCACACGCAACTCTTTCGCTATCAACGCCATTCATTCATGCTTATAGAGGGAAATTCAATAAACAACTACTATGCGAGAACCCTTCACTATGACACCCTCGTACTGTGCGTCTCTCATATTAATCTGTGTGGCGAATACAGAAGGAAGCGTGCTCATGTCACTCTCATAAACGCAGCCTCGTCGAGGTAGCCGGCACGTGGTGTATGCGGCACGCAGCCTCTCTAATTTCATGGACTTACGCCGGGAATTCATATATTGGAGGGGAGATTTAATGGAATCGCGATACTCTCCCTCTCCCTCTCTTTTCCCGCACCGGACTCTTAGAAGAATCCCTGGGGATCAATTCGTAAATTGCAAAACGCAACCGCGATCACTCTTGATCATTACTTTTATTCATGACAGATTCAGTGTAAAAAGCGTCATTTGATAAGATTCAGATTGGCGCGACTTTCCTTAAAGTTTTTCTTACTTTCACGAATTTCTGCTAATTTGAGATTTAGTATTATTGTAAAGTTGAGCAGAAATGTCATACTGTTTCCTTAAGGTAACAACTACTGAAAACGGCATAAATTTCCTAGCCAACCAAAGAAACTCCGCGGGTAAAAGGTCGAGAGTTAGGAGAGCTTTTAGCATGTTTCTGCGTGACTTTAACATCCCTAAAGGGTTTTCTTTGCCGCCGTGTCAGTCTGACGTAGACTCCGGCTCTTTTCAGTTGCGATCCACGTATACTCTTACACCCACGTCGAGCTGTTAATCTTTATCGCGAGCTACTGCAAAATCTCGCGGGAGTCGCACCAGAGCTGAATAAAGCGTGACAAATTCTTGCGTGATCCTCTCAGAGCCAATTTCAAGTCCCGTCACGTTTTCTGCTTGGGAATTAAGACAATTTCACGGGAGAGATTGAGAGGTTTTATTAACAGTAATGAGCTATCGGTAGACAGATTGCAATTACGGTGGATTTTCGATTAACATCCTTTGGCCGTGTCGTGACACAGAGTAGGATCGATAACAAATTTGACAGAATCCTTTGGACTAGATACGTATATCGGACATTTCAACCTACAGTCACACAGGCACTCAAGATGACAGCGATATACATAGGAAGAGGCACGTACGCATAAACTTTATGATCGAGTCCCCATCAAGCGAGATATCATTTCCCCGATCGCAGAAAAACACGCGCAGGGACGTGTGCTTGCTCCCCTTTGAAATGGAACGATATCGCGCCACGAGACTCTCGTTTGGTCTAGCTATGGGTAGACCCGAGAGACTCTTTCAGAGCTCCTGAATAATGCATGGAACACCATGCTGCAAGCCATCCCCCCAGCATCTTCCGCAACACCCCACATTTACACAACGAAACGGACAATCAATTTCAAAGGAAATGAACTTGAGTAGGAAGTAACGCCCAAGAGATCGATGAGCCAAGCATGAACTCTGGATCGACCTAATTAATGGAAGCATCTCTCTCGGATGATATTCATGGGAATGTAGGAACACTCGTTAGTATTGTCAGGATGGTGCCAAGGATCGCAAAGAGGGCGAAAGAAAGGGCAGAGAAGGAATCCGACGATATATATCCTCGGCGGTCCTCGAGGGTGGCAGTGGCAAGAGCGAAGCGAGAATTGGAGCAAGATCAAGTCGGGGTGGGAAAAAGAAAAAAAAAGACCGTGGACGAGGAATCAGTGGAACGCGCTGCCATATTACAGACCCTCCCGCTTCGCTGGGATTCCTCTGGTATGCATGCGACGCGACCTCTGACAGACTATTAATTATATGCCAGACAAAAAAGCTTATCAAGCTTCGAGCGCATGCACGTTCGTTGGCAGTGTCGAGAATTCCTTGAGGTTCGAAGACAATAGAGCGGCTAGACTCACTTTTCGCCGGGGTCTGCGACGGGCGAGGCCGCGTGGACTCCTGCGAAGAATCTCCGAGACGCTGCGTCGAAAGTTGCGTGTCATGAAGCAATAAACCAGCGGATTCAAAGCACTGTTTGCGTGTCCCAAGAACAGGCAGTAGGACAAGGCATCGGTCGTCGATCTCCCTTCTTCTGCGAACAAGTAACAACCTCACGCAATCTTGAAGCCACACCCGTTACTAATCCGTTGCTCATTGTCAATAGCAATGCAATGATATGATAATATGCAATGTGTTATCGATCAAGTATTTCATATACATTTGAACAGCTCATAATAATACAAATGTTTCAAAAGTCATATCATCGTTATATGTGAGTTGAGTGTGAGTTCGATTCGATGGTTCATCGAAGGGGGAAACTTCTCAAGAGACCGCTCACTCACATCAACTCTGTTTAGTTCGAAAATAGTAGGCACGTGCTCGTTTCTGGTAACTCGTGTACGAAAACACGGAAATAGGGATGATTTGTTAGGACTGGAGATCTTTCAACGTCTTGGGTGGGGAATGTGGTGCGCGCGTGAGAAATTTAATTATGGGCCCGACGATTGCCCCGCTCACACTCAACTGGCGTGGTACTCACCAACTGCACCGAGGTCGACAAGGAGCATTAAAACGTTGTAAGGTAGCCAGCAGAGAGCGAACAGCACTGCAAGCAGGAGCAATATCCAGGCAATTCGCCGTCTCTCACGTACCAGTCGAAAGCTCTGCGAGCAGAAAATAATTGTCCACCTCCAGTGACTCTTGATCCTCAACCCTTTGTGTGCATATATAATGGATTTTCAAAGGGACGTGAATTTCGATAACTTTGCCACTCCATTTGGCTGAAACTTCAAATGCAGAAGGTATGTGTACGATAAGGAGAGAGCAGCCACACGAAGGGAAGTTTCGTCCAGAAGGTGGGCGGCGAGTGGATAGGACAGGGGCACCTACGAATGAGGTAGGACGAGATCAAAGCATCGGACTGAGAAGTTGGCCAGTGGAAAATTATGGGATCGCTGAACGCCTCGCTTCTCGTCATCGAACATTCAGTTATTTTCCAATGCTCGTCGTGCTACAGCTGAATGGGCTTTAACGAAGCAGAGCTCGAATACAGGGAGACGCCAAGTTTCACTCAATTAAACGCGTTACATATACAGCAAGACGGCCAGTCAATAATATGTATATCAAATGTAGATTTATTCCAAGAATATTTGTGATAATAATAGATATCCAAATCGACCTGGCATAGCTCTTCGAAACTTGTGATCCTCAATGGGAATAAATGGGGCGGAAATCGAGGGGTTCTTTAGGGCTTCCAATGCCGGTGCGACGGCGCGTCATATCATATCAATAACTCGATGGGACATTCGAGGAGAGAGATCAGCGCAATTACACGAGTAAGCGCTCACTGACAGAGCAGTGCAAGCGATTTCGTGGAGATACGCGCCAGAGGATTCTCATCGGGACTTGATTGAGCATGGACCAGACAGATATCAGAGACTAACCTGTTGCGAACTGGCGCTTCCCTCGACGCTGTCGCAATCGAAGGGCGGTTTCCTCGAGCAGAGCGTACGACCCATCATTGAGTACGAGAGGATCACGACGAATCCTAGAAGGAATGATGGCAGAAAAGAAAATAGCATCGTCAGGAGCAGCAAGGACCAGAGCCGGCTGGGAGGAGGAAGCGGACAAGCGAGACGAAGAAAAAAGTGTGCGGCGTGAATGATCGATCCTCTCGGATCGGGTGTATTGCCGGGGTGAGGTTGCTCTCACAGAACAAGCCGCAGACCAGTAGCCGTAGCCACACACATCATTTCTCGTAGAGGGATCGCTTGGTCCAGCTTGCTCGCTTCTCTCCTCACCTCCGGCTCTGGCACACGCTCCCCGACAGCGCTCCCGGCAGCGAGGAGCGAGAGGCAAAAATACGTGTCGGGCGTAAACTCACCATTAATCACTGGGACTTACCGGGAATGGCGTAAACCAGGACAAAACAGACAGCTCCGAAGAGATGCGCCCGTATACCCAGCGGCTTGAAATCTTCCGAGCAAATGTAGAAGGCGGGCGGTAATCGTGACATGCGTGAGATATTCCCTGAAGAATTCCCTCTCGTCGCCCAGGTACCGTGGAAAGTTATGTTGTCGAGTTCCGTCCCCGGGCTCTGAAGGGTCATCTGTAAAGAGGTGACTAGTACCCGGATGCGCGTGCGAACCCTCTACTGGCCGGTAGAAATGCGCAAAAAATCCGAGCGAAGACCGAAAGCCTGAGACACTGCCCCGAAATAAACGCAGACAAAACCCCGAAATTACGATCGCCCGATGGTGTGGCTTTTGACGACTTTTCTCCCGAGTTTCGCCAGAAAGAATCCGGCTATTTGTATTATCGCTAAATAGCGCCATTCTTTTACCCAGCTGACAGCTTTTACGCACTGACTTTTGCGAGAAATCTTAACGGATCCAGAAACGATACACGTAAATTGTCTGGCAAAAGTTACACGTCGTAATTCAACACTCACCACTCTGAGCACCGGAGCGAAAATACTGAAGGCGATCAGCCAAAGTGCGATGATAACGAGAACGGTACTCCTACGATTGAACACCCGTCGGAAGGCTATTGGGCTTCGAATCGCCAGGTATCTATCGATGCTCATCGCTGTGATTGTAAAAACCGAAGCTGCCACCGCCACACCTGCAATTTTATCGAAAACATTGCACATTCTTATCCCTAGCGAGATATTTTCAGTATATGTTGCCATCAATTTGAACAATGGCGAACATTAGCCATTCCGAAGAAGAATGTGCAATCTGCCATGTGCAATGTCCAGTAAATAGAGTAGGTGCTAAAACTGCACAGCCGCTTTTTCCAAGAACAGAGAGAAGTCCTGTTCACAGATTGGTATGAAAGTATCTTTTATGTATGAGATGGAACGATCCCTTGTGCCGACTAGAGAAGGAATAGTGCCCGTTTTATTGTACGTTGAGATCAAGATAATTTTCACGACTTTTGCCTTTCTTCCTTTTCTCTCCGGTCAGCCCAATCGAACGCACAGGCGGCGGCCAACAGGATGAGGTATCCTCGAAAAAGTGACTTTTATGGCTGCGGATAATTACCTTGAAGATAGGAGGAGAGTTTACACATGAGCTCCCCATGAATCCATACGATAGACACAGCTTGACTGACCGCCACAGGCATACAAATTGTCGTCACCAGGAGATCGGCCACCGACAGATTCACCACGAAGTAGTTAGTCACACTGAAAACAAAAAGAATCTTCCATAGAACGTTCGAATTACATGGAATGAAACTACCCTTATTCAAAAAATTACTGTAACTAACGCTAAATTCATAATCCTCACATAATAGAGAAAAATTAATGAATTTATAATCCCGGCAGGCGCACTTTAATCATTTACCAATGCATCCCATTATCTTTTCGCTAATGCACTTAAGTTCTTCTACCGACGCGCGGGAAAAAGCACTTTGCCTCGATTATCCATCAAGCTCTTTCGCTTCGGCTTCGGTCAGGCATCGAGGATACAAGAAGTTAATATATCATAGATGGTTAAAACTGTCGTGGAACGCAGAGAGGAACTCCGTCGACTTTCTCGCATCATTATTATCATTGGAACGCGAGGCAAATAGAACAGGGGGTGGGAAATGCAAGATGAGAAGGGAAGGTTGACGAGATAGCGAGCGAATAATCCATCCGCGAGAGGTGGAAATTTCACATTTCCGAGCGTGAGTTGGTGGGAGAACGATGATTTCAAGCTTGAAAAATAAACTGGGCGCGTTCGGCTCGTGGGCGATTTCGTTCCTGTATTATGAGTGCGGGGCCCGACCGCTTATTTGAACGATGCCTCAAGGTGATCGGAAATAAGCCGAGTACCGATGTGCTACATTGCCAGGTGATCCTGCCAGGCCAGATCGCATGCAAAGTGCATTCTGTTCCTGGTATGCCATTGTTATCACTGGCTTCGAGAGAGACTTGCTCATTACTGGACTACGGATGTTTATGCAAATATGGTATTTTATCTTAACAATTCCTGTCTGGAGATCCCAGCAAATATGGTTAATTTTTTATACATCGGTAATGTATCTAACTCATGATAAACAATTATGGACGATATATCTATATATCGTCTTTAATTTGTCGTTAAGGATACAAGTATTTCGTGAAAACTAGCGCGGTTCAATGATTAGACTTGTTCCAACTAATTGGTTGTTTGGATCGTTTTCCTCGTTCCGATGTGATGATATGTTCCTCTCTTGGTTTTCTCGATGGAGAGAAATTCAATTTGTACCCTATTCCCTGTGAGTTAAGTCTCTGTTTAGTTTTCGCGGACCGCGTCTACATTCCATCGCATCCAATCCAGTTTTCGTAGCTCGTGTACAAACTGAGAAAGTTTGCAAGCTTGGTACATGCATGCCAATTAGCCATCTCCGAAGCAAAAGCTTGACTGACCTTTCTTCACGAAATGAAGTGGGTGCCGGAGGAAAACATAATTAGCCTGACAAAACCGACAAACAACCGAGCACCACAAACACTTCCGCCGTTCGAACCATTTCCCCGTTAATGAAAAAGCCTAATTTTACACCAGGGATCTTTGCTCAAGGAGTTTCAACTAAAGTTGTAATTAATTTCGGAGGGTCCGTCCTTCGCGTTCGCGAGCCGATAGCCCGGAGAGTCTTAGATAAAGCTCACTACGTGGATAACAGTCTAGTTAATCAGAAGAGCGCGCATTAGAGATCGTCTGTCTTTGAATCGTACCCACTGTAATTGAGTAAAAGCTTGCTTGATCCCTCTCAAGACGCTCGACGATGATCCCCGTTTGAAATTGCTTCGCGCGAGCTATTCAACTCGGCCTACCGGATCCCGAGATTGCATTTGCCAGAACAATTACAGATCAGTCAGAAATAGGTCGGGGTGTTTACCGTGGCGCGAGCACGTCACGCTCCTGTGAAATGGGAAGAGGTAGTATCGCAAAAATGAAAGGTGCAGGCTTACCTCCTCATATAATGGTACTTGAAGACAACGGCGATGACTAAGACGTTGGCTGTCACCGCAAGCGCCATCACAGGCACGTACAGGATGATCAACAAGTAATTCGTCTCGCCGTAAAACTTGTCATAGAAGTCCCAGAGGATATCAGTCATGATAGAGTCCACCTCACCCGTGTCATTGTAGGGTAAAGCGGAGTCATTGTAGGAGGGTTCGAGCATCGGCAAACTGGTGGACGATGCCGTTGTCAGCTCCAAGACATCCACGAGCTTCGACATTCTCGTTTTTCTCCTTTCTCTTGTCACTCGTTTCTCAAAATTGAAATGGTCCAAGAAGAGGATTCCGCTCGTGTCGAATAGGGAGCTTATCCCTGCCGCTGCCGGCGATACGTGAGTGGAAACGAATGCCGCTTCCGACGGCCATATGATAATGCCAAATTCCGCACTCGTGGCCCACGAATCACCGTGGGATAAGGAGGGATGCGATCATTCGCGTAATTTCTCCGTCGACCCTCGATTCATACGTTCACCCTTTGTTCCTTTTCCCTTTGGGTGCACACGTCGGCAACTGGCTTCGAAGAAAGGGTCGTTTCTCTACTCTTTTATTCCAGCCAACTCACACGGGCACACGGCCAATTAAGCGATTCCCACATAAAGTCCAATTCACTTCGCGCTACTTTCCGGACAATACTAATTAACGGGTTCCTTCCCTTTCTTTCCTTGGATGGGTGCCTCGCCAGCACGCAGGGAACATCTTCCGCCTTGGCTGGTTGCCTGCAACTGTCCCGGAGGATCCAAGATTCCCTTAAGTTCCTTTTCCGGAGCGCGCGTCAAGTCGAATTATTTCTTGATGTGCGAGCTGCGAGGGGATGAAGTTGAAGCGGGCGCTAATTCCAATCGACTACCACTTTACTAGTTGAAGAGGTTGGCCGTGCCGCGACGGGAGAAGTTTCGGTGGGCCAGTGGCCAGTGCTCTAAGGGCGTTCCACCAATTAATTTAGCCCCGCACGCGCTAAACTACCACACGATCTGTAGCCTACCACTCGTGATTGACTAGGATTCGCGTGTCGAAAGAGGAGCCATAAAATTCCCGCCTACCTTCACGCGTGCATCGATTTTTTTTCTTTTCCCCTTTCAGCGAGCAAAAGTAGAGTAGGCGAGGTATAATGGCCAGGCAATCGGTCGCTCGACTAATTGACTTTACTACTGCAAGTCTGTTTAATCTTGACGCGCTCCGAACTCCCGGTGATAGAATGAATGCAAGGGGACGAGGAAGTGAAACAAGAAATGAGAGTGGTCTCTATAAAAGACCAACTGGCAATCGATAGCAGCAATTTTACAATAATACAGAGCGAAGGCGCTATAGTTCTCCGGGGACGCTGCTTCTCTGTTTTTCATCGACGCAAATTGATCCTCTCTGTTAAATGGCTTTAACTATCGGGAGAGGGCCGTGGAGAGTGCATCGTAGTTACGGGGCGACCGTATATAAGCGGCTCTTAGCTGTGCACACACTCGACCTTTATCGTCGATGACCAAGTAATTCCGCCGTGTGGCCGCTTGTCAACAAGGCTACACCAAAATTTACATATATTAAATTATACATACGCATACAGCAAAAGAGCTTCGCCCCATAAATTTTCTCTCTCTCTCAACTCTCTCAGAGACCAGCGACTTTGTCGGCTATTTATTCGAGGCAAATTATGCACGTAAGAGGTAAGCTCACTCACACTGGCAATGGGTCCTGTCGTAATTATTCTTTCGCTCGGATTTGGAAACAGAACTCCCATATGCGCGCGTATTCTTTCAACATTCGATATTTTTTATACGAAAACATGTGCTATAGAAAGCGAGCCGCATATTTCGGGTTCATATGTCGCATATGCTCTACTCTACGCTGACGCGGGAGTCGAGAAAATAGCCGCGCGAGATTCTCCGTCGTGAAGAAGATTTTCCGCCACAGTTACGCTGCAACAGCTTTGCCAGCATTAGTCCAGATTTGGGCGAGCGGGAGAGTACACGACTACTTTTAGGTTCCAAAGGGAATTCGTATTTCCTCACTGGACCAACGTAGCAAAGGGCTTTGTGGCTCGCGTAACTAATTGCAAATGGAATGATTTGCAATGTCCTTTGTACGTACTATTCCAAGCGATCTGATGTGTCTGCTATCCCGGATCCAGCAGCTCTTCGACTATTCTCAGCTTGCAATCTTCTAAATTCAACACTGATAAATCGCGAAGCCTCACGTTCCACCAAGGCTCACCCCTTAAACGCTTAAGGAACTTCCTTCGCAAGACTTGTAAGACTTTGTTGTTTTAACTTCACTGTTGGAAATCTAGGCTTGTTGCTTGACCAGTGAAGGAAACGATGCCACGTGAGAATAGTGAGACGAAGAGGTTTTCGGCTGCGGGGTTCGACGATAAACTGAAAGGATGAAGCGCGCGGTGACTGGCTGGCGGGGCGGTCGCGTCGGCCGCGCGGACCTCTTAAAGCCGGAGAGTAGACGCGCGCGCCCGCACGCGCCCGCACGCGCCTGCGTCCTCTCACTACTCTTTTCCTCTCGACCACAACTAGCTCCTGCATCCTGCTTCATTCGAATCGAAGCATCTCGTATCGGACATTCGACTCTCTTCCTCGAGAAGCCTGGATGCACCATGAACGGTAGACGGTACGTCGATCGCACGCGTGTTCGATCAGTTGTCGCTTTAGTCCGAGCGATGATCCAATTAGGCCACTCAACAGCACACATGTTGGGCTGCGCTTTACTAGCTCCTATCCTATAACTATCGGCTCTTTCATCTATTGTCCCTAGTGACACTTTCAAGTAGATCGACTTTTCAATGAAACCAGAGTTTCCCTCGAACCTTCCATTATTCTCGCTTGGAGAGTATCGGCTTTAGACCTGTGAAAAATCCCAGCCTAGCATCATTGAACAAGTACGGCTTGACAAATCTGACCTCGTAGGCTCGTCCCCAATTATTGGCTTTTTAAGATCCAGACATTTGGTCTCCCGATTTGTCAGGGAATCCTCTTAGCCGCACGGGACTACTCGCGGTGCGGCGCGCGACCTGACAGCCATAATTTATCGAAAATTCAGAAGTAGCGCGCGGCTGTCCTAAACAGATTACAAATTACTCCATTCCAGGCCGACGCCTCGTATTGTCCCGGCTTTACCTAACAGACTCGGTTCTTTATCAAGAAGGAAACGAAAGGAGGATCGTCATCAGACATGTTTGGGGAAGGTCTACACCCTCTTGTCCTTTACCAGTGCGGTAAAATGCTAGGAAGCGCAACCCTCTCAACCCAGAAAAGAACAGTTTTACGCGCGCATTCGGTTACAGGAAATCGATCGCTTCCTATATCAGTGCTACTTGATCCAGTAAACCGATAGTGTTTAATGCACTTCCACATTTTTCACCTCGCAATCTACAGCTGGCTGACTCATGAATTGCTTGGAACAAGCATCAGATATGTGCGGAAGTACAGTCTTGCGTGATCCATTTGGAGAAAGGAAGAGTGTTCGATGCCGGCTGGTGCAAGTTGGAAGCGTTCATCTCCTAAAGTTGGCGATTAAGTGCCGTTTGCAGCATGAAGGATTACCAAGTACGTCGTAATGCCCGAAGCTATCTGGAAAATGAGGATTCAAACCGTTGAGACGTGCTCCCGCAAATCTCGCACGGTTGTAACACGGCCCGAATAAATTCAACTGCTCCTTTTTCAAAATTGGATTTCACTCGACGTGCCTCGCTCGTACGCTTACAGTGTAAATTTTGTCAAAGTAAACGGTTGCCGCTCTGCAACCGGTTGCATTATATGACAGGGAAAGGAAGGGAAACTGCTCCCCGAGAAAATCGAGTCGAATCCCCGGGCGGCAATTTTCGGGGGTGCCTTCTGCGGCTCGCTTACCGAAAGCAGAAGCGGAAGATCGATGCGTATGAGACCCGAGGCGGCGAAGAAGTGTACCGTCCTCAGCTGAAAATACGCCGCAGCTTCCACGTTGTCCTGTAACTGCAGAAACTTAGCTAGATCGATAAAGGTGAGGCGAAGGAGTCTACAATAGCCACACCAGTGGGAGTTTAATCGGCGTATGAAAACAGGATCAAGGAAATGCAACCCAATGAACTACTGGCAATTAAAAGTACTGGGGACAGAACTCTAAGCGGAGTAAAGGAATTGCAGAAATTGTAAGAACGCTTCTTTATAAGAACCTTTATAAATTTCTCGGAGAGTAGCTCACCTGAACGAAATTGCGGTTCCCCACGACAAAGGACAAGGGTGAAAAGAGGACTTTTCCAACCCGGTTCGCCTGGAGAGAGGAAAAGAAGGAGAATAAATCCGTGGTGAGTGCGTAGTGCGTACTTCCTGGGATGGGGTTCGCCGAGTATTGGGGTGGCGACTCACCTGGGACGCTGTCGCGTGACAGATCATTGTGATCATCAGTAGATTACCAGCACAGGCAGTCACCAGCAGAGATTCTCGTACTTTTAACAGCAACGAGATATCGTGGGTCTCGTTGATCGTGTAAATTCGCGAGAGGGTGTTAAAGGACATACAGGAAATCCAGAGAAGCAGTTGAACCGTGTAAACCGAGTTGATGGTCTCAGTTGCGTTGGCGAGGCTGCAGTGCAACCACCAGACCTCCTGCAGTCGAAACTGCCGGCGCATGTAATCGACTACCATTACCTTCCCTTCCGCTGAAATATCGGAGGAAGAAAAAGAGAGAAAGAGTAATGGGGAAATTGGCATTTTTGCAATTGAATGGGGATCGACAAATAAGCAGATCACTGATAAACAGCTGGGTATTTCGCTAGAGTCCACCTGCTCGCGATTACGATCTGAACGATATTACCTCTCGTTCTAGAACTCGTGTTTGTCTTATTAAGAAGTGACTGACGCGCAGATCCTAGTTATTTAACGAGCAAGCTTTCGATTTAACAGCGGGCGACACATCGGCAAACAACGCGGGAACCCAGGTGCGCCTGTTCACACGGATGGCATGGGTGGCGAGATAATAAGCGAACTCCAAACGGAAATGAAATAAAACGGGGCAGTCGGAGAAAAAGCTATAATTTCTGAAGTCGAACTGATGGCAATAGGATAAAGAGAAACGAGCGGGGCGGGAAAATCAAGGTGAAACCTAGATCAATTGGATCTTCGAAGTGTAATTCCGCGAATGACAAATGATAGATGTAAGGGAGAAAGAAAATAAGCTTACCATCGCCAACTAAGAGCATCTCACAAAGTCTTCGGAATCTGACGCTCAGAAGATAAGAGATGCAGAGGAAGGAAAGGATCTGCATGGACATGGCTGCGTTAACGAGGCCATACATTACTCCGTTAAATACAGCGGCGGTCCGCTCGGCTCTGCCAAGGTGAAAGTGCGATAATAGAATTCATATTGATGACAGGTTCCTGTCCGTTATAAATAATATCTTGTTCGTCCTTTAAAATGAAACTCTCGTTAGTGAAATTTGATCTTCGCGCAAGAAATCCTTCGGATTCTGGTGTTCATGAACCTTGTTCTACAACTTTGCCATTATAAGGTTTCCGCACGACACCAATTACTCAGGACATCTTTAAGGGATTGATCGTGCAGTGAAGTTTTTCAATTGAGTTAAAACTTCCCGAAGAGTTGGACTTCCTTAATCGGCAAAAGCAGAGTTTCCTTTTAAAAGGATGTAAAAGATTGTATTGCTGGTTGCTCTAGGTCAATATAGCAGCGAGTGAGCACTTACTCGAATGACACGTATCCGACCACTGCCCAGAAGATCATCACGACAGCGATGACGAGAATACACATGATCTGATTTCGTAGTTTATTCAAAGGTACGTTAAGTTTCATAGCTCTGTCGAAACTGCGAAGATGAGCAAAGGCCGATCGAACTTTCCAATTCCACTTGAGTGTCAAAACAATATCAACCAACAAACACAAGTAGGAAAGTGTGGTCCTTGTCATAGTCAACATGAGAAGTCTCGAATCCGTCTCCTGCTCGACGGCGAGGAGGTAAATCCCGTATACGGCACTTGCTAGATAGAGCAGCGCACAGAAAACAGTATACACGTAGCCACGGTTCGTCACTTTAATGTCGTCCTCGGTAACAAGGTGATAACCGCATCCCATAAATCTCGCGGCATAGAAAATCGGGCGTAAATCACCGAGTACCACCATTGTCTCCGTGGGTAAGATAACTCTTCCTTCTGGCAATCGCGGATACTCGAATTTCTATCACGTCAGCTTCTCCTGATACCGGCATACGTGCTCGGTAGAAACGACGGCGAGGATCCGTGTAAGCAGAGTCCTTTATTTCAAGGATCATGCTTTAGTTCTTCAGCTCCTTCCTCCTCCTTCACCACTTTCCGCTACCGCCTTAAATGCCATGCTTCTCATATACTTCCCTACCATAATTGTCGGTTACTTTGCTCCGAAAGGTATAGTATACATAAAGCACCGTGGCACACGCGCTTCATCTGAACGTCTGTCATTCACCGAAAATAACACGGATAATGGTCAATAACGAAAGCCGTAAGAAAGTTTTGTTCCTCCCTTAAGTGCCGTAAATGGACGCGGCCCCTTCTTGGCCTTTCTCGGAGTACAAGACAACCCGACTGGATCGCGTGCCACTCCAACTCCGTAAAACATGAAAACCGGCTAATTCCATTCTTGGAGTTGGCATGATGACACTCTCGGGAAAGTAATACTTCAATCGATTTGCTCTAGTTTTCCAGCTTAAAAGATGCTCCACTAGGTATCCCGAATCCCAACTTTTACCGTCTCAGTGGGAAGTTCAACTTGCTTCAACGGTACGATGTGTACTAAGCGTACGTGGCGAGCGAAACACATTTTCCACCTTGGACTGATGATCTCGAGTGTCCAGTCACCGGTTCCCGACGACTGACGACGTGTTGTGAGCTGCGGACGCGCAGGTAAATATTACTTTCCTGCTTGGAGGGGTACATACGTACAGTTCCCATAGCTTATCAAGACAAAAACGCGTTGGGTATAACGATCCATAGTGCAAATATGTAAGACAAATATTTGAAGTGACCTTAATTAATGGTGCGAACAGGTTTACCAAGCGTTTAATGATTAATATTATTCTTAATCGCAACAATTAAAGCAAGTTCGAAATCATTGGAAAATCGTAAAAATGTAAAACGCCTTTCTTATAACTCGTTAAAAAAATAATGCTCTAAGGAAAGTAGTTAATTGGGGCCGCACAGACCTTGCCTCATACTCCTTCAAACCTCACTTCGAAGTTTCTTTCTTGAACCACCGCCCATCGTCTGCACGCTAGACCTCGAAAACCTATTCCTTATTCTTACTTGCCCTTCAGTAGCTTAAATTTAGTTTATTCCTGATTCCTGCCCCTCAGTAACTTGTGTCCAATTCCCGCTTGGAATAATATCCGTTGAGTTGCGATTTGTGATAGTGCCATCTTCATGATGATATGGCAGTGCGAGTACGCATCACGAGAGAAAGTAGAAACTACCGTCATCTGTTGTCGATTTTGAAAAGTGTAGTCCTCGTCGTCGTCGGCCGCCATTTCGAAAGCACGTATCGAGATCAAAGGCACTTGTGCCGACCCGACAGCGAAGAGGCCTAAACTGTGATCGACGGAGTCCGTGGAAGTGGCTTTCACAGAATCGAAAAGCAACGCGGCGCAACCGAACGCAACTAAACGGAGGTAGGGCACGTTCGTCGAGCGGAAGGGATGATATTTAGAGGGGTGCCCAACTCGAGTGTAAGTAGGAACGTCAATAAAATTGTAGCTGGACGGGAGCTTTGGGCTCCAATAGTTGAGCGCATCCGCGGTGTGGCAGCAGAGCAGGAGCACAGTAACACAGTATACTAGCAGGAGTATGAAGCCTTTCGCGTCCCATTTTGATATTTAATTCTATTGCGGTTGTCCGCACTTGATATAAGTGTGCGGGAGTGCGCGTGAATAACATCAAAGAGCGAAGGAAGCGGTGCGGTGAGTTGGCCACTGTTGGGCCGTAGTGGGGCTCCGTAGTATACGTGACGTTTGCTCGAGTAGAAGCGAGGAAGGAAGGAAGGATTAGGGAGAGGTATATACCTACACATTGATATCGGTCGGAGTCGGGGACGTTTGTCGAGCGTCACTGCATACAGCTGCACACAGGTGCACCGTTGTGCATATTGCTCGACGACACTCGTGCATGTCCAGGGCTGCGGGAAGAAAACATTCTCTTGTCACTCTGCGCGGTAGGGCTGTTGGTGCAAGCACCGTGCAAACATGACGTCCCGCCTTGAGAAGGAGCGTGCCAAGCAGATTCAAGACAAATGTCAAAATCTCTTGAATCAGATGCTCCGCGATGAAGACAACAAGTATTGTGTCGACTGCGATGCAAAAGGTTGGTGGCCCGTCATCAATTTTACCTCCCCCTTGCGATGTCATTCTCCGCCCGTTTGTAAGCGATCCGCCTCCGCCTACTCCATACCAAGGGCTCCGTCATTCTTCTAAAAAATGGTTTCTCCTACAGCGACTGCTTTTGACAGCGATTACACTCACTAGTGAATGTCAGCAAGCCTTTGTCTGTCGCGCGTTTTACCCAACCTATCTTTACTCAATCTTCCCTTAAACTCATCACCCCGAAATTGCTTGCGACTACATTTTTCTCGGCATTCCGATCGCTTGTCACGAGAAATGGATTACTTTTTATCCTCGTTCGGAAGGTGTGTCTGCTGAATAAGGATAAAAACAAACGAGTGATATTGTGCAATACTTTATTCTTAGTCCATTAATCCTATAGACCACTGATTGACTATGACATTTAATCGTTGATATGTTTTTTAATGCTTTTGATTCATTCATTGATTACTTAATAGGACCCAGATGGGCCAGTTGGAACTTAGGGATATTCTTATGTATTCGGTGTGCTGGAATACATAGAAATCTCGGAGTGCACATAAGCAAAGTGAAGTCTGTAAATTTGGACACATGGACACCAGAGCAAGTAGTGGTATGTTTTTCACATTTTTTATTACTTTATTGATAATACATTGTATGACATATTGGAGATTATTCAAATATATATGTATCTTATTCTGATTTAAAAAACAATCGTTTTTAGTGCCCAATATATGACAGAATATTAATTATATTTTCAGAGCCTACAGCAAATGGGAAATTCAAGAGCAAGAGCAGTATATGAGGCAAACCTACCAGATAGTTTTAGACGGCCACAAACAGATTGTAGTCTTGAAAACTTTATCCGTGCAAAATATGAACATAAGAAATATATAGCTAGAGAATGGGTTCCACCATCCCTACCAAAGGTGAATTGGGATAAAGAACTTGATGAAGAAGCAGAAAGACAACGTCGGCGGAAAAAGGATAATTCAAAAACAACCAGTAATCAAAATATGCTCCCACCTGTAAAGAAGCCAGAAGTAGTGCCTCAATTACCAAAACCACGAAGTTCCGTCAGCCCAAAACCTGGTAGGGCCAACAATACAGCAACATTGGATCTGTTGGGATTGGGTAAATATTGCTAAATGATTCACAAGTAATGCTACATATTTAACTAGATACAAGCGAAAGAAATATGATCTTACAGATGCTCCTGTAATAAATCAGTCCAATGTAAATGGTTCTGGGGATGATATATTTTCCTCATTCTTATCTGCGCCACCGGCAACTAGTAGTACTGCATCTAGCATAACTACAAGCACATCGACAACAGCAGGCAAGACGGAGGAAGAGAGCTTCTTTGATCAGCCAGCATCATCTTTACAGGAAAAGAGTAAAATGACTAAAGACAGTATTTTGGCCTTATATGGGACACCCAGCCAACAACCAACAATTTATGGTGTTCCTGGTGGGATGTATGCCCAGCAACCTGGTGTACCATTTAAACAAATGCCAAGTATGGTTACATTTGGCCAGCAGAATAGTTTCGGTGGTCAACAAAGTTCCTTGACTCAGATGAACCCCATGGCAACACAAATGCCAGTTGCTGTTAATCAAAATGCAATTCCGTCTAATCCCAGCTCGTTAGGAGTTGCGACAAACCCATTAGCAAACTGTATGCATGTAGGCCAAATACCTCAGATGAATGGTGTACCAAACCCAGGAATGGCAATGCAGTCACAAATGGTATGTACAGTTGATATCAAATAAACAATGACCACGTGTTTGCGTATGTAATGCAAAGAGTAATAAATTCCAATAATATTTAGGTTGTGCAGCTGGGCCAAACAAACGTTAGCAGTAATAATGGTTGGAGCGGAATGCTAACACAGAGTATACAACCAGCTCCGGGTAGTAATCCATTTTTTAATATACCTACTCAACAGCAGCAACAGCATTCTGCTGCTTTTGGAGCTCAGGTATGTAATTCAATATTATACCCCTGCAACCTTAACAAAAATTATAAGGAGAGTCATAAAAATGTTTGTTTTTCATTATAGCTTCCCCAGCAAATGTCGCAAATGTCTTTGGGCAGTATGAATTTCTCGAGTACACCTGGAAACCCAAGTACAGCAGCATTCTCTGGGCAAACACTTTCCAGTAACTTATGGCAGTAGAGCTCCAATGGGTATTCTTAGTCGGTTGATTATTCCATTCAGTGTTAACACTAGTCTCAAATGTTTGACGCCCAACACAAATAAGTTTCCATTTTAGACCGGAAATTGCATTGGGAAATATGACAACTGAGACAGGCCGCGAAATACTTACTCGAATACTGCCATTTACGAAGGATTATTCATGAGTGTACCCAGTACTTCGAGTCAGAGAATATTTTCTTCTAAAGCTTTTTGCTAGCTTTCAACGTTATTGTTGAAAAGAAAACGGAAGCTAAGAATAAAAACGAATTTTTGACTGATTGTAAAAAATTATTCGTGGCGTGCAGTATACATGTATTCAGTGGAGTAATTATATTATTTGCTAAAATGGGTGCTTTTGTAACCAGAAGTAATATATGCCAGGGTCCACATTCAGTATGTTAACGAAGTATACTATCGGATCTAAACGACTACACAAGTTATAGTGCAATGAACGTATTTTCCCATCTAATTCATTTTTTACTAAAAATATAGCGAAACGTAACATTCAGTCCCCATTAGTGGCCGCCTTACTTAACATATGACTGTCATACATCAATTCCCTAGTAACACTGATAATGTTATTGCACACATATTTGATCGAGTATTATAACAGCTTTCAGTTGTCAATTTCAATTTAAAGTACGAATCCTTTATTCGCGCGGCTAGCACAGATCCCACTTATTATTTACATAGGCATACACACATATAGGGACGGCCTTTTTTTATGTATGTTCGCATTTTTTACGAACTAAGCATCTTAAGAAGCGCGCTCGTTTCAAGCTTAATATTTTTGATCAAGCGTATACTGATTACTTCTTGCAGAATAGAGTGCATTTAGAGGGCACAGATATACATATTGTTGACATGTAATGGCAAAGACCGCAGGGACTTAAAGAGAGTTCATTATCTACTATCTGTAGAAAATCTTGTTGCGAGTTTAATAGGCTCCATACCATCATGCATTTTACAGTTGTTGCTAATAGAGTAGCAGCTTTCTTTTACAGTCATCGAGCGTATAACAAAGTTCCAACAGGAATCAGGGTTACATATGTTTGCGGCTTGAGTTCTGTGACTTGTCACATAAAACAGATGAGATGTTGGAACTTGACAATAAGTTTAGCGACATATCCGCCACATTTACTATTGAAACTCGATTTTCGTGCGATCAGACGATATCAAGTTAGATTCTACTGATTCTCACTTCCGACTTAATTGTCAAGAAAATTCTCAAATTGTAAACTTTCAAATAGGCGATTCTTAAGCTTTGACCTATTTGCCCCTGTACTTGCGTCTTTATCTATGGAAATTGATTGGATTGTATAAATCAATACAAGTACAAATGCACGGTCATCAAAGTGTAGTGAAATTAATAATGAGCTTGTCGAAAATACCCATCCTAAAAATTAGTGTATTGCGATAGAACATCAACTTCTTAAATCGCCATATTAATAATCGTTAAAAAAAGAGTGTTGTATATGAAATTATATGAAATTATATGTCGATGCGATGAAATTCTCAGGTGGATGTCGCTGTACGGTAGTTCTTAACACACAGAGTTGTACGAAGTGGTGGTAAATATGTATATTAGTGTTAAAAATGGTGGGAATTACTGCCGGTGGTAAATATTTTACTTCCCCTTACGAACTCCTCGTCTTCCACCCGCTACCCTACTGATTTGCTAGAAGACAACATATTTCCTTTTATTCTCATAATTTTTGCTTTCTTTACCATTTGAATTGTGAGATCATATATTTTGGAATGGTAGATGCTCCTTCAGTTAACTTCTTTTCCTGTATTTCCCCAAGTTTTCTTAACTATTCGTAATTCGACAACAATACTGGTTTAAGCATTGTTATAAAAATCTCATCCTCGGCAGAATCAGTGGTATAGTAGAGGGCGTTACTAAACCGATCGACCGCAATTTTATGAATGGAAAGTCCTTCGCATTCCGCCACGTTTTGGTGATTTTTGGAAGTTTTATCAACATTCTTGACTTTTTCCTAATTTAACAATTTGAACATTATTAAATGTAATAACCAAATTCCGTCAGAAAGTGCGGAAGAGAAGTTTTGTTCCTGACAGCCAGTGTCATCTCTTGCCACTGGAGAAGTTGCCGGAGCCGGAAGTAGCCATCTTAGTTCACCGGAGAATCAACGAGGTCTCTTTCATTTCCGCGAAGCATTCTTTCGCTGTCGCATCAAAGCCACGTGAAACGAACATGGATAAACCTGTGGTTCTCGCCCGTGTTATTAAGGTCCTCGGCCGTACAGGATCGCAAGGACAATGTACCCAAGTCAAGGTGGAGTTCCTGGGAGAACAAAATCGACAAATCATCAGGAACGTGAAAGGACCGGTACGAGAAGGCGACCTTCTAACCTTGCTCGAGTCCGAACGTGAAGCGAGAAGACTTCGATAGAAGACTCCGCACATTGGATCATCAATAACTATCCACCAACTACATCTGGGTTACAACACTATTACGTTCCATCGGGAGGACCAGTCAACAACACGCTGATATTCCAGTAATTGCGAGCATGCTCGTGTCAAACCATCCATGTCAAGGAAGGACTATGTGGCTTCTGTAATAAACTCCACCTGATTTCTTAACAAACCAAAACCGTTTTTTTTTCTATTCCATGTTTCAATTTCTCTTAATACTCTTGCTTGGTACCAATGTCCTTTCCATTGAGTGCTTATTGTAATGAGAGATCTTACAGTATGGTATGTGTGGCATGGCCATTGTTCATTGATAAAATTAAACAAATATTCAAAAAAGTAATATATTTACAGTCAAGTTATATGAAATCTGGGTATAAAATGAATATTTATAAATAGTCTTATATCTATACATAGGTACTTTGGGAAGCAGGTATCACATCTGTTATATTCGCCTCCTTTTAGGGGGTGGGGTATCTCTTGGGCTAGAAGAGGCTTTCGCAGTGCTATCTACGCTTTGTCTAGTTGGCCTTTTAGGTCCTCTTTTTAGGCTTTCCCTGCCAGCATCTGAGTCCTTCCTTTCCTTTTTCCCATTTGATGCTGGAATTAACAGCAAAATAAAGATCATCCTTTTATAAGTTGGGGTGTTGCATCGAATTGAAAATTGTATACCGGGTTCATCTGGTTCATCTTTTCCCTTGGACCTTCCCTTGGATGATTTGTGTTCTTTCTTGAATTCTTTCATGTCCCTAAGTTTGTCTTTTTTGACATCCATCTCCTTTGTGTATTTCTTTGCATCTTCTTTTTTCTTTTCCATTTCCTTATTTCCCTTGGATTCAATGTCATCCTTTTTCCTGGCTTTGAGGCATGCAAAGAATTCTTGTTCGGGTAAAGAAAATTCAATCTCTTGACTAGGGAAAGGCAGGTCCTCCATGTCATCCTAAGTTAATGAATATCTTATAATCTGATTTAGTACACATCCACTTAAATGTTCTGTATTACTTACTAAAGCCATCAAATCATACATTGATTCCAAGTGATCCCAAATATGTTTTGGCGAGACGTCTTTGTGTGTCGCATTCCGAAATTTTTCCCATATACAGAGCATATGAAAATGCTTGTTTATACCTGCAAATGGAATTGTTTACCGATACTGCGATAATTTATGTAAAAGTACAAACTCTTGTCGGTTATGTGGATAGAAATGAGCGGAAACATAACCTCTCACTTGATGACATCAAAAATCTTACCAACTGGCTTGTGTCCATTCATCGCAAAGAAAAGCTGAATTTCATTTTCAACGTTCCATTCTATATCATCCGTGGACGCATCGATTTGTTTTTCTTTTACTGCCATTACTTTTGATCGGAAATGTTCTTACTCTGTCAAATTTGCGACGCGTATCGGATGTATACACATGCACGACCTATATATGACGAGCATATACTCCATATATCGCCGATTGATAAAGTCGGCATGTTCCGTATCACGGTTATAATTTAGCGGTTTATAACGCAAAATACTGGTCAAATGTGCTAAAACAGTTTCACCCTCCTTAATTTTTCGTATTGTTTCGTTATTTCATTAAAATCACGTGAGTACGAGTCATCGTGAGTGGTACACTGAGATGAGTTGGGTGTTTTCACAGATCACACAAAAAATATATTGAGATTGGAATAGACTAAAGGAAAAGAATAGTTTGCGGCTTGGCATATGCTTATGCGATTGGTATGTATTTAATCTTTAAGCAACAATAAACAATACAATTGGTCTTCCTCACGATCGTAAATAAGTAAGGTGGTTATCTTTTGGAACACCAATCCTCAGTCAGATTTATTTTTCCAGATATATTTTAATGCAATTCAATACCACAACAAGCTGCTGTACCTCGTAGGAGTACTACTCAACAAAGATGCATGACAGTTTGGATGATATATGTAAAGCGATAGATGAGAATTTATTGAGGAACTTGGAGCTGATGCAGGAGAAGATCATCTTAAATGTACAGATTGAAAATACATTGAAGGATGGACATATAGAGTTAGCAAAAGCAAAATACATTCGTGGGAAAGAGAGTATAAGCATATTGCAAGTGCCGACGGATGAAGATAGTGTAGTATCCTTATTTAAGCTGGATACTAAAATAAATGAAGAGGGTGGCAAAGTAGTGCCATATTTTGATATAAGCCTTAAAAAGTCTGATAAAGACACAGAGGATATACAAGATCCTATAAAATGGTTTGGTGTATTAGTGCCTCAAGCACTGCGAAGTGCTCAGAAACGATTTCAGGAGGCATTGTATCTTGCTATAAGAGTAGCAAATCTTCAAGCCGAGATCACATCAGTGGTGGATAAATTACAGTCCCTGTATTTTGTGAAAAATGCATCTTGTACAGCCAACAGTATTAAGGAAAAATAAATATTGTATTAATATGATGTATAACAGATTTTGTGTTTGATTTATGAAGTTGCCCTGTGGCTCTAAAGCAAATAATAAAACATATAAGTTTTCCTTTGTGGTGTCATGATCTGTTGTAGTGGCAAACAAAAACTGAGGATAGATGGTTCTTTTGCGTCAAATCCTAAAACGTTAAATTATTTTTAGACACTTTTGATTGATATCCCAATTGCCGGTAAAGAAATCAGAAGATAGAAACTAAAAGCTTGTAGTTCTCGAATATAGATGTTGCTCGAATCCTATCTGAATCCTGAGTAAATTCCCGCCAAGTTTCGCCATTTAGTTTGAGTTGTTTGAGTCGTTTGAGTAACGAAGCGTGAACGCCGAAGTTGTAGAGTCTGTAATATATTTTTGTTGTTTTTTTGTTTTGTTACATTTCTTTCGAATAAGTTCCATTCTTACATCGCTTCAGCATGGTAAGACTACAAAATTTGGTATTATATTCGGTGATTCTGTTACACCGGAACTATATCCTAAGAACCTCCAATGTTGTCGAATATTGCTCATGTATTTGAAACTACAACAATTTATCGAAGTTGGATCATTGAAGTGCGATTACATGCCAATTAGGATCCGAACAGTTCCCCGGTTCCATCTAGTAGAAACACAGATGCAATGACATCACCGGCACCAGATATTGATGCTCCATTTGAGGATGAACGTGAATTACTTGGCAATGAGAACGATGTTGTTCAAGAAGAAGAAGAAGATGGGGAGGAATTATTTGGTGATAACATGGAAGAGTATGATCAATTTATTAAGAAGCTGACAGATGTGTCGTAGAGGAAGTCTATATTGTATTTTTTCACAGTGATTACCGGCCTATGCCAGGTCTGGATAGATATGATCCGGATGCACTTGATGATGACGACTACTCCGAAATGTCTCAGGGAGAAAGGGCTGCTGCAGAATCTGCAATGAGGAAAAGAGACCGTGCTGCTGGCATAATTAGGGATGATAAGGAATTGCTCTATGGTATGGTTTTTTATTTATCTATGAGTAATTTTATTGTAACTTTATTATAACTGTACAATTTTAGAGGAGAGTGATGAGGAAGAGATGCATGCTAGGAAACGCCGTATGGCAGAAAAGGCAGCCACCGGCGAAATTGAAGATACAGAAATGATCGAATCAATTGAAAACTTAGAAGATACAAAAGGTCACTCGGTAAAAGAATGGGTCTCTATGTTGGGGCCCAAAACTGAAATTTCCAATCGGTTTAAAAGTTTCCTACGTACTCACACAAATTCACGGGGCCAGTATATGTACAAAGAGCGAATTCGTCATATGTGCGAAAGTAATCAGGTATTGTCAAAGTGCAAATAAATCTGGCTGTAAGCTATTGGTTTTTGTTATGCAACAAATATTTTGTTCAATAGTCAAGTTTTGTTGTGGAGTTCCCAATTCTTGCGAGTAAGGAGCATGTCTTGGCCTATTTTCTCCCAGAAGCTCCATATCAAATGTTGGAAATTTTTGATCAAGTTGCCAAGGAATTAGTTCTCACAATCTTCCCGAGTTATGAGAGAGTTACAACAGAGATTCATGTTAGAATATCAGAACTACCACTGATAGAAGAGATCCGTACATTTAGGTAACGTTTCTCAATTAGTTTTCAAAGTATATTAATATCCAAATGGCTATATAACAAAAGCAATATTACTATTTACAGGAAACTGCACTTAAATCAATTGGTTCGCACTTTGGGGGTGGTTACGGCTACTACAGGTGTACTACCACAGTTGTCAGTAGTGAAATATGACTGTACAAAGTGCGGATATGTACTTGGGCCTTTTGTGCAATCTCAAAGTGTGGAGGTCAAACCCGGGTCTTGTCCAGAGTGTCAGAGCATAGGGCCATTTATGGTATATTTCAATTTTAAATCACACATTAATGCATTATATTCTTAAGTAGTAGTATATGTAATACAATCCATTATGTCAGGTCAATATGGAGCAAACAGTATACCGAAATTATCAAAAAGTTACCATCCAAGAGTCTCCAGGAAAAATCCCAGCCGGACGAATTCCACGTAGTAAAGACTGCATTTTGCTATCCGATCTCTGTGATCGCTGTAAACCGGGAGATGAAGTGGATGTTACTGCTATTTATACCAATAATTACGATGGATCCCTAAATACTGACCAAGTATAAATTAAACTTTATGGACCCATGATATCCATAATCAGAAACAGTTTTTCTAATCTGATGTTTGCATTAGGGGTTTCCAGTATTTGCTACTGTACTACTGGCAAACCACTTGGTTGTGAAAGATTCTAGAGAAATTGTGGATTCGTTAACAGAGGAGGATATTTCGAGTATCATTAGTCTAAGCAAAGACCATCGCATTATGGATCGCATTGTTGCCAGTATTGCACCTTCGATCTATGGTCACGAGTTCATTAAGCGAGCTTTGGCTTTAGCAATATTTGGTGGAGAAGCTAAAAATCCAGGTAGAGTCACATAGAATTCAAATTCTTTATCTTTGTCAGATAAACGGTACGAACTTAGCATCTGGCTTTTTGCAGGTAATAAACATAAAGTTCGAGGAGACATCAACGTATTAGTTTGTGGTGATCCCGGAACCGCAAAGTCTCAATTTCTCAAGTTTGTTGAAAAGATTGCTCCAAGAGCAGTGTTCACAACAGGCCAAGGTGCTTCCGCTGTGGGTTTAACAGCTTTCGTAAGAAAATCACCCACCACTCGGGAGTGGACTCTGGAAGCTGGTGCTCTGGTACTCGCGGATCACGGAGTCTGTCTTATAGATGAGTTTGACAAAGTGAGTAACACATATACACACACATACAGTTTCAGGCACAGTGTGTAAACGGATTCTCTTTGCAGATGAATGATCAAGATAGAACATCCATTCACGAGGCGATGGAACAACAAAGTATTTCTATTTCGAAGATTGGTATTGTTACTTCGCTTCATGCTAGATGTTCAGTAATAGCTGCATCCAATCCGATTGGCGGTAGATACGACGCGAGTATGACATTTGCGGAAAACGTGAGTAACTTATATTGGTAAAGATTTAGTGTACAAAAGCTATTAATAATATTATAATAGGTGGACCTGTCCGAGCCTATCCTTTCTCGATTCGATATCCTGTGTATAGTCAAGGATGAAATTGATCCAATGCAAGATCGACACCTAGCGAAATTTGTCGTAAAATCACACATCAGACACCATCCTGCCAATGCAGATCGAACTGTTCCCATGGAATCAGAGACTGGAAATGACATATCTTTACCACAAGACTTGTTGAAGAAGTATATTGTTTATGCAAGACAAAACATACATCCGAAGTTAACAAATGTGGATCAAGATAAAGTAGCAAAGTTGTATAGTCGGTTGAGACAGGAGAGTTTGGTTCGTATCATGTATCCATAATCATTAATGTACCTTATCATTCGATTTTTCTCTATTCATTTGCGTTGAAATTTAGGCAACTGGAAGTCTTCCGATTACGGTGAGACACATAGAAAGTATTATACGAATGGCTGAAGCAAGTGCCAAAATTCACTTGCGTGATCATGTTATCGAAACTGATATAAATCTTGCTATTAGAATGATGCTTGACAGTTTTGTTGATACACAGAAGTATTCTGTTATGAGAAGCATGCGCCAGGTAGTTTCAACTTTTTTCGACACAAATATACATTGCAATGAGAAAGCATCTACTAATTATAATAATTTGAATTTTTGCAGACATTCCAAAAATATTTGTCATATCAAAAAGATCACAGTGAACTTCTTTACTATATACTTAGACAGATTACACTGGATACTTTAGCATTTCAGAAAGCATTGCATGGTACACGTGTTTCAACTATTGAAGTCTCAGAAAAGGACCTGCTGGATAGGGTAAATAGATCCCTGCAACATCATTGTTACTTTTTGTAGTAATTTCCATATTTATCATCTTACATTGAAACTTTTCTCTTTTTTCTCTGTTCAGGCTAAGCAAATTGATATATATAACTTGCAGTCATTTTATGAAAGTGATGTCTTCAAGTCAAACAGCTTTGTTTATGACTCAAAGAGGAAGGTAATTGTACAAACTCTTCCTGAGAATATTGATGAATGAATGCATATGTTTTGTGCCATTATGATAAAGTTGTAGAATAATGCAATTGTCCATCAGCAAAAAGGGGAAATATTTGCTAAAAAAATGGGCACTTGTTTTTGATACACGGACAATACAATAAAGTTTTATATTTTTACAGAAAACCTTTTCTTAACCTAATTCTTACAGTTCATGCAACATATTATCATCAATCTCACCATTCTTCAAATGCACACTTCACACGAGTATTTAACATATTTCGGGCTTACACGTCAGAATCGTTCTGTACATATATCTGAAATGTGAAACCTTCATAAAATGTTTGCATTTTCAACAAGGATCGTTCCAGAGCATAAAAATTACAATTTGTTCAATGATTGAGTTTAGGCCTCTTTCAGCCTGAATTTGAGCTGCTTTTACTAGTACTACTACTACTGCTACTGCTTGAATCACTGTCACTGGAGTCTGATTCACTGTCCGAGGAAGAGCTGCTGCTGTTGCTGTTGCTGCTGCTGCTAGAACTATCACTGTCTGCACTAGAATCTGATCCACTGGAACTGGAAGATTTCTTCTTCGCTTTTCGAACTTGAATGGCCTTACGTCCTTTTTCTTCTCCACTGTAAAGATTTGAAAATCAACAATGATGAGAACTCACATTCACTACTGCACTTTCCCCGGTATATATTTACTTACACACAAGAATCTTCTTGCCGCTTCAAAGCTTTCTTTAATTGTGTCGTTCGGGAGGCTCTGTGCAAGTACTTCCTCTTCGATTTGCATTCATAACTCCAGTGTCCTCTTTCCCAACATTTTTGACATCGCATTCCTTGTGGATAAGGATTTCTAGAAAGGCAATTGTGATGTGGATAAAATAAAAACATAGAAAATAATGGAGCCGTTGCGATGATGCCAAAACGTATACGAATCGTAGAATTACACAATTCCGCCAAGTAATCTGATAGCTGATATACTTACGTCTTCTTCATTAGTTTTAAACCGGTCGAACTCATGATGAAATTTTAATTCATTCCTCAGGTATTTTCTTTAAGCTGAACTCACTTAGGATCCGTGTGAAAAATTTTATACGATGATTGTTTACAGTTTTCATCAGGCTAAAAGGTTAGCTGGTGACAGTTCCTACCTTCACCGTTCTCTACAAGTAGAGTGCACCACTATCGGGCAACCTTTTCACCCTATCGGTAATTCAGGTTCGTAGTCACTTGATTCTCGAGTCCATATTCCATAAATCTTATCCAGACTTGTGCAGTTCAAGTAATCCGTCGCATTTCGCTGGTGCTTCAATATTACTACGTTTTCAATATGTATAAAAGTTAGTACTTCAGTTGTTTTAAGTGAAAGATGAAGAAAACTCGAAATTGTAATTAGTGCTGGACCGCTAGGTGGCGTAGAAAGTGTATCTTGGAAGTAACTGTGATTTAGAGAAGAATGATGTTGGGGTATGAGGTAAGTCATAATATTAATAATAAGTATCCTTATTTTATTGAAACGATAATAATGCATTCTTTTATACAATTTCACTGTCTTCGCTGCCTCTATGTCTACGTGTATCGTATAGAATTGGTAGCGCATCCGAGAGTATGCGTGCTGGGGACCCCCCAACCTTCATACTTCATCGATATGTTTTGAGAATTGAAAGAATTGGACACAATCGCACCAATTGAACATGAAAGTACGTAAATCTGTAAGAAAACATATCCTGAAAATGCGTGTTCATTTCACTTGCGCAATATGAGCCTATCCTATGGCGAGAATGGTGCGTTGGTAAAACTCAATGGCAAAGAGGGCAGCGGCGAGGGTAAAGGTCTCCAGCACGCACGATCGTGATTAATTCGATTGTTACATGTACGTGTATATAATAATGTATATAAAAGCGTATAAAACACATTTATCGGCACTGGGGTAACCGCGTCTCGCTCTGGCTTTAGATAACCTGGCTATTATGCGCATAATATGAACTCTGCTCGAATGGTTCCGCCAAAAGTTCTGATTACCCTTTGGCGATGATGGGCCAATATGCCGAGCATATCGACGATTCAGTTGATCGCGATGCGATCGACCGGCAGTACTGCTCGCGATTAAATATTAAATTCTAGACCGAGTTGGCTAAATGCTCGATTGCTTAAATACTCTAGCACGCTCGCTGCAGAATTGCGCGAGCTCCCTCCTTTTTCGCGTGACAGCTTCTCGTTTCATTTCCCTATTCCGACCTCGCTTTGGTATTCGATTCCGTGCTTCGTCAACTTCACCTCGGACATACAATACTTCGCGGTCGGATCTTTCGAGAGGAATCGATAGACTTGTATCCTTTTGGAATAGAGAGATTACCTTTACGAGAAGAACCTCTGGCGAATGCTCCGTCTAGACTAGGTACGAGCACGAGCGCTTTTTCCACCTATACTTTACCATAACCTACTTTTTGCCACATTTCATTTTCGCAAGTGGCACCGGCTGTCTCTTTTTCGAAAGTCCCGATGTTACAACGGTTCAGTTACAGTATGTACTTTTTATTTTCGAAAGACAATGAGTCTCACAGTCTCTTAGGCTCATTATACGAGATTTGCACGGACGTAAATCAATGTACAACTTAAAACAACTCGGGACTATCTTGCGATTAGCAACGGTACGGGAAAGTACTCCTCGGTATAAGTGTAATATCCGGCTTTTCTCATTGGAAAAGACTTTCCTACCTCGTACGGTCATAGATCGGCGTTTCTCGTATCGTTATTACATTTATACATAGCTGCGTGAATGGGGATACATACACACATACACAGAAAGAGTGAGAGAGTGAATCTCTGATAAAATAAACTCGTACAAAATGAAAATGGCACCCTTAGGGAACGCGTCTAATGAAAGCGCGCTTTCTTCCTTCATTCTCCTCGCTTTCCCGATTGATTGGTACTTGTGGGGACTTGGCAGAGCCTCAGTATCGATGCCTCAAGTTTGTTCGGAAATTGGCAATCGCCTCGAATCGGTCTTCCCTCCGTGGGCACTTGCCCGGCTTGTGCATATACTCGCCGAACTCGCAGATCGGTGGAGCACATATCTCCCTCTCGATACACCTGTAAATAGCAAGAGAAAGAATTTCAAATAGAACAGCTCTTGGAACAGGACTACGAGTGTCTTGAATCTAGGAAACTTACGTTCTGTCAGCGAGAGAGAAGTAGCCCTTGCCCCGTCTGGTCTTGATGCAGTTGTGGTTGTTATCGTAACAGTGACATTGGCATTTGCCCTCGGGTGTGATTCTTGGCGTGAATTGGGAGGGGCAGCGACACCTGTCCACCAAGAATTTCATTCAAGCATGATTCAAAGTAATTTTTTTTTCCAATCTATTTATATTTGACTATTTCTATTTTATTAAATCGTGTTACTGAACTTACGGTTTCTTGGCGGTGGGTCTGCGCATGTTCTGCGGTTGCGGGGCGGTCAGATGATGCCGGTACAACTTCTCGGCCGACCTCTCGCTGGGGCTGTCGTACTCGGTCCTCTCCTTGCACTCGCATTCCGTATGATTGTAGAACGAGAGCTTTTCTACCACGCTGCTGCCGTTCACGCTGGTAGTCTGAAATCACCAGCAAGGCAAAACCCTCGTTATACATATATACACAGACACGCCACATAATCGTCTATCGGCTCTGCAAGGGATGAGTATCAATAAAATTGCCGATTACAATCAGAGTTCCGCGATGCTCGACGCCTTTTCCGAGTAAATCGCGGCTTCCTCGCTCGCTCGCCAGTCGCTCCTGGTGTTGCCGCTCTAGTTTTAATTGAGCCCAATTAACCCGCAGGCGAGTGTGCACGTTGTTTAAAACGAGCGCGCACTCGGCCGACACTTGTTGCAAGGGCTATCTGTATCGTCGGGCCACATTTAGCTCGCGTTTAATCGACTTTAATTGCCCTGACTCACGGTGTCTGCTGGCGCGTACCGATTTCCGACGGCTAAGTATCTATGCACATTTGTCCATTCGACGGTTTTCCCGACTTAACTCTAGCCTTTCACCTTAGCCTGACGATGAAACACTCGACCTGAGTCAGGTAGAATCCGCTTCTTCCAAGCCGACGAATAGTGAGTAAAACACGCCGAGGGTACCAAGTCCCCGTGAAATCCTGGCATACCATTAATTGCGGCCTCGCCTAGTATGCATCGCCAAGTAGAATGCTGTCGATTTGAATGCATTGCAATCGAACAGTGCACGACGCGCGCCTCATTTTGACGATCCAAGAATTGGGAATAGAACGGCTTCACGTATTGGGTCCGTGATAGAAAGCTCGTAATTCTGTCAGCAAGTAAGAGAAAGAGAGGGAAATCGATTGAATATGTCTGTAATCGAAGTAAGTCTGTCCTCGCTAGAATTGCACCCGTCCATTTTTAATTTCTTCCCTGGGCGATAAGTGATTATAATTGCTCGAACGATCTGGACGAGAGTAAAGAGTGTAGTTGATCGTATTAAGTAGGACATAGTGAGGCGAGATCAGGTCGGGGGAGATCGATAACAATAGAGGATAGAGACTAGAGTTAGCGGAACGAAATGCCTGCTGGGGTTGCGTGTCCCGCGATCGTGAGCTGGCGGTTGGCGGCGATCAGTCTCATTGTCAGTCTCTGCAGAGGGATTTCACTCGTTGGATTCCATATGTAGGCGCGGTAAGCTTCAATGTCATTCGACATCCTGTCCGCCTGGTGGGAAAGGGCTCCGTTACCCCTTTATGAAATCGTGAAAATCGGTTCGGTAGAACATTATTCAATCGCCACGAATGCTAGTAATGATACTTAAAATACCGAATTACAATGAAGTCAGTTTTGTCGAGTCCTTATCAAAGAATTAGCTCATTTACTCAAAAACAAGCAATGTATTTGGGTTCGGTGACATGTGCAGACATTCTCCCGCATACGATAAAGATAAAGGAAGAAAGGACAAATTGCCCGACGCGCCACCCGCCTTGGAATCTCCTTCCTTTTTGCCTTGACAAAGCGCAAAGATCTTTGCCGGATCTTTGTAATACGAACCTCCTCCTTCTTCTCCTCCTCCTCCGAGCCCCTTCTTCGGTCTTTCTTTCGTCGGCACTCCACTTCGTCAAATCCCACAGCCAGGATTGAGATTCGCGATCGTCCCTGACGAATGGTTCGCTCGGGAGATCGTGCTCATAAATTTTATGCCGCACTGGCGTGCAAGCTGAGCTGTTGCTCGTAGAATCTCTTACTTCTCGAGTCCCACTCGGCGAGAAGCAACTCTCGACTCGACTCAAGCCTGTATTTACCGATTTTCTTCTCGGTCATCCCGCTCCCACTACTCTTTCTTAATATTCGCATAAGTTTCAGAAGGCTCTTTCGCTCCACACTCGCCTTTTTTTTTTCATGATGATGCGTGAACATTTTGGGAGTGTTCGGGGTGATCCAAACTCGACGCCAGTGTCATGGCGTTTTATGTCTTGCAGCCACCCATGGAGCGTTCTCTCTATCTCCCGATCGTTCTGGAATTTTGCATATTTCTTTCTCGCATCAAAAACACAGCGTGAATAATGCACTTCCGTTCTTGCATGGCTCTCCCGATAAATAGCCTGTTACGATCTTGGAGCCTGTCGATTTTTGCGATGGGGCGTAAGTCGGTTTTATGAGTTACTCGATACTTGACTTGTTAGTCATCACGAACTTTCGAGCTTTTATTCCGAGGTATATTGACGAGTGTCGCAGGGTACAAACACTCAAGTACCGTTGGAAATCGGTGTATAAAGCGACGCAGCTTGGGATTGGATTTCTTCTGGTGAGAAGGGTGGCATCTCGAGCAGCTGACCGCCCGGCTCATTATCATTCTCGGCGTATCGTGCTCGGGGCAGCCGCTGGTGAATGAAGCGCAAGAACGAGCCACAGAGGCACGAAATCACGTGTAGCCGAGAGCATCGAGATCGGTCAACCGTGGAGGGCATGCCCTCCATTTCAATCCTTTAGCCTCCTCGCTAAATCACCCCCACGTTTCCCCCTCGACCTTCACTCACAAAACTGTAGGATGACACGTAATCTATTAATTCTCCGACTACGGATGCTGGATCAACGATGCGGCATATGGTTTTTACTGTGGGTCATCATTTCGACTGTAAAAGTTTTTTATTGCCCTACACGTTGGAAGGTTTAATACAAAATTTTATATTATTTCTTTGAAATACTTTAGTGAATATTATATTAGATCTTGGTATATCAGAGCCACAATTATTGCAGGAATTGGTTCAAAATGATCCGGCAATCGTTGAGCAAAGTTTAAGGTTCGTTTCTTCTTAGAATAGTACATCTACAAGTATGAGAATTCGACACACATGTGGCTTGGTACTGGTTGGATAATTGTTGGTCCGGCATCCATATACGCATAAAACAAAGGTTGAAGGCTCCCGTTCGCGATGGTTTACGAGGCAGCACGAGATTTTAAGAGCACCAACCGACTAGCGCGGGCGACTTTCCTTCTAGGGGTTTTTGCCAATTGCACCAATGCGCTTGAGTAACTTTCTCGATGAGATGGTAGTGTCCGGTGCGAGATGTTATCCCACTTGGAAAGTCCCTGCACTATTAGTGGCGCTTTTGGAACGAATCGGCGATGGTAGTCAAAGATTCGATAAACAGAGCGATATTTTTGCGACCTGTGTATTTTCCCATGCAAATTCCTTGCTACTTTCCTTTTGGAAAACACCCCACTTTAGATCAACTCTGTGTATTTTTCTCAACTTCTCTTGTACTTGCAAGTACGCACGACGTTGTCCTGACCACCGGACGGCATATTTTTCTCCTCGGACTTCCCTTGCAGGCCGCGGCCAGTCGGAGATTCCAATCTCCTGGTTTGTAAACGCGCGCATGTGTATACGCGTGTCTCTCGCTCGTTTCTGATGCTCCTGCTCGATAGGATAGGCATTAAGCTTTCCTTGAGATTTCTTTGCGCGTTCTTCCGTGATCGCTCTCCCCATTCTCGGTGAGCCGGCTTCCGGATTATTCCGGTAGATATATATTCGAGCGTTCGAACATTGCCTACTCGCCTATCTTCGATCGATAGCCCTGCACTTTTCTCGGTTACAGCAGGGAGCAGCGGGGCAACGAAGAGTGCTTTACAGGATGAATGGTTTAGAGGAAGGAGGAGGATCTGTTTCCGCGAGGGCGACCATCTCCCGCATCGGCCGGTTGTTTAGTCTGCGAACCGCGAGATTCTCTTCGACACTTCAGACACCCGACACCATTGTCTGCACTCGGCGCCCAGGATCATCCACCGTGCCATTTCTCGCACCCGTATGCGTCTTACCTCATCGCCGGTCCTGTCAGCACTTCTATCGGAGGAAGAAGAGGCTCAGTTTCAACGTTCTATCTGCCCTCTCAGATAAGGACAATAGCTTTTGCTTCTGTAAGACTATACGGCGTTTCGAATTGGTGCGTGGGTGCTCGAAAATAAATATGGCACGTTTGGAATTCGAGTAACAAGATGTGGAACACAATTATATTGGAATCTTAAGACAGTACAATGATATCATATCTGAAGTCAGTCCAAGAATGATCCGTCAGCGTTGCCAAGTTTGGAGGTTTATGACATCCCGAGTTCTCTCTGAAGTAGAGAACTGCTCTGCAGAATCTCCTCGTGGCCCGCTTTACACGCGCATTCTCATGCTTATTTTTGATTTTCTAACATTTCGCTTCGGTGATCCTTGCACTCTCCATGCATAGATACTGTGTGTACATCCGTAGAGCCGGGTTGGTATTTTATCTGTCGTCGAGCGAACACTGCGCGCAGATATTGGAAATTCTGATAGGAAAGGGCAGATCATTCCGGCAGATTCCATCAGCGCGTTCCACGAGTTATCTTCATCGCGGTTGGTTTCTATGGGATTTGATCGAAACTGATTGAAAGGCTTGTTCCAAAAAAATACTAGCATGAATCGCGTATAAGACTGCTAAAGGTATCAAACTGCGTTCCGAAGTTCTGGATATCTCGGATCAGACGTATTTTTCAAATAGTAACATCAGTTACTTTTAAACACGTGGGAGTTGCGGAAGTACGCGAAATGCAATTAATGTACACGTGCTCTCGAGTCAAGACCGATAACCACAGACTGGCTGCGTTCTCCAATAAGTCTGCTTCCTCGGTGTTCTCGAATAAGTCTCGTTGCCGTTCGGCCGCTCGTAAGAACTCGCGTCGCCCGATTAATCGAGCGGCTCTCTCACTCGGGCGTGCTCGAGGCTACGCCTTCCTACCACCGTAACAATAATTAAACCTCAGCAAGAGCGCCGGCAATTAAAATACGACTCGCTTCCTCATCGCTCCCACGCGAGCTTGCGCTCATCTCCGCTCCGCCCGCGGATATGACCCGCTCGTATCTGTTAATGTACCGGCGAACAATGAGTCCTTTCACCGGCCCACCCTAATGTAATTAGCTGGTAATACTGCCGAATGCGCCACTCTAACATTCGATACCTGCGGCTGATACTTTATGAGGATGAATCATTTCAGAATGACCGATGCTGTATTAACATGAGATAAATCGGCTTCCTCCCGTAGTAGCGAATGAAGATGTTTCATCGAGAGGATTTCTATGAGAAAGAGGCGCCATTCGTCAGGTTTAATCACGGTGATGTTTAGCTCGGGTTACATGGATCCCTTCATGCTACCTCTATAGACATAACTTAAAATGCCCGGATTTAGTGGACGCTGGTGTTTATCGGCGAAGTTCGTAAAGTCTAGGGTGTACCGTTGTGCTTGGGGGACTTCGATGCCACGCCGGTATATCAGTGATGCATATCTTCTCCCCACGATGGAATTACCTGTGCTCGGTTGGAGAGCGAACGGTGCCTTCCATGGCTATAATTCTTGGTGGAAAACCGATATTAAGGTGTCACAGAACGATCAAGCTTCCATTCGAATCAGTCTTGAGAGAGTAAAGTTTATTAACCTCGGTAACACTTCTGTTGACCTATCGAGGGTTGAAGTGTTGACGAAGCATATATCCGGTGTCAGTCAAACACTCGTCTCTCTGTCTGTCTGCCTGTCTACTCGAGCGTCTGCTGGTACAAAGTAATGCATGTATCGGCGATATCTAGCAGCTAGTAAATAGCTCTTCTTCAACTTATCTGCACTCGACATTCTCTTCCTGATTCCCTCTCTCTTTCTCTTTCTCTGCCTCTCGGCAGATCGCCGAGTACCCAAGTACTAACTCGAGGTTGGATTTACGACACAACTTTCACCTGTGTCCCTCTTATCGGGACAACACGCTTCTTTCCTTAATTACCAGTCTCCTAGAAGCGCGCCGTTCGGCAGATCTCCCCGACACCACCGTAGTTGGCTGGCATCATCTCTCGCTGCTAATGATAATCGAGCGGCAAAACACGATAGTACCATAGCGAGAAATCGTCGAGCAGCAAGTGTAAGGTCCTGATCGCGTGTAGACACAGCGCTCTTTTTCACGGGCACGTGCGTGAGTGTCTACGAAGCGATTTGCATGCGATTATCGGTGGGCGGTTCTCCTTGGCACGTACGGCGATTGCGATCTTTATCGGGTGCTAAAGCGCTGCTCAATCCTGGCAATGGGATTACACGGGAATTAGCCAGGAGATTGAGGCTAGGCCAGCTGTTGGCCAAGCCAAAGTCTAATGGAAACCACAAGCCAAAAGTGGACGGCACGCGAGTCTTTCTCTCGATATCTTCATCATCTAATTTCAACTTAGAGTCGAAAGGGCGGGCATAACTTAAGCAATTTGACGTGCAACTTGGATAAACCGGCCATAAATCAACATCCTTCTTGCACAGTGCAAGACTAACTGAACCTGCTTGGAAACACGCATCGATTGAGATCGCCGTGCCGGGGGCAGTTCTTCCTACGATACTACCAAATGATTTTGTCAGTGAGATACAGCCAGCATCGCTGGCCTTCTCGGTGATCATTTCATTCGCTTAATAAGTATAATCACAATTCCTGCGCCAGGATAAGCATTTAGGAGAGAAAGTGCCTTCGCGTAGAAGGCTAATGAAGAGTTCCTAGCGAAACCTCGGGCTAATTTGCATCGATTAGGTTGTAATAATAGGTGTTGCTACTTTCTGAAATTCTATTTTCCTCGAGCGTTTCCATTGACTAGTGACGACAGGTCCCGCTATTCGTGACGGAATTTCTCGATAACGCGCCTGTAAATCAATGCCTGCCGGTGAACACATACTGGGTCAGAGTCGTGTATGTTACACCGACACCTTTGCCTGAAACTGGTCTCTTTGCGTCTCTCATTCTCTTTCTCGCTTCTGCCCTCCATCCCTCTTCTAAGGCTAGCTCTGCGATTCGATCTGGCGATTTGCATATATCCGAACGGTGCTCACGCCCGCTGACAATTAACGTCAACGCCTGGAAAGGGCAACGCGATCTTGTACGTCTCCACCCTCGACCGACACACCAGCTAGACTACATGCTACATACTTGCCTGCTAGGCTAAGCGAAATCCTTGGCGCTACGCGAATTCCCGAGACACTATCTCTATGCGGGAAAGCACCGACAAAGTACTCCCACTGAGAGACTGTGGATTCCACCTTAATCATAGTTGACGGAGAACTCCCTCTCGGATCCTTGGGACAAGTTTAAATAGGCGGAACTAGAAAGATTGGACAAGTTTGCCCGAGGGGGTTGCCTTCGTAGGTATTGCCATGAATACTGATCAACGGTTCTTACTTTCCACCATAGAACCGCAATAATGATCGGTAGGATTTAATTGGCGGCGCGTGATCCGGTTTCTTACTTTATCGTTGTTAGTTTATAGGCAAGTGCTACTGGATTATTGAATATTAATGATCTAGTTAAAACGTCCATGAGGTTCTTAGTGAAGTCTTAAGGGTTTTGTTATCGACCCGAGCGAAGCTACATCCTCGGTGCCGGATGGACCACCAACGGTTTTAATTGGAATTTAAGTGACAGTGATAACACCCTTTAAGACTGGAGAGCTACGTGTTTCCCTGGCTAAGGCAAGGCGCATACCAAGCGGTTACTCTTCTTGCGATTCCCATCGGCCCACGAAGTAAGAAGTTACGAGAGCACAAACATTTCACCCTTTTTATCAGCGGTCTCGCCACGGAATGCAGTCTGCCGATGTGTGCTGAGATGTGCGAATGGGTGCACGCATCTCCACACATCTCGGAAGACACGGGAACGCGCGTGACACCGGAAAAAGCTCAGGAATTAGCAGGGCATCGTGTTTCGTATCCTGGCGACCGAGTGACTCTTCGCCGCTGCGCTGCCATTCCCTCTTGCATCCTGCGAGTGTCGCCATTTGAAAGTCAATCGGTTCGCCGTCTTCCCGCGAACCTGTTCTCTCAGCACTGCTCGCGACAGACTCCAAACGGTGTCAAAGAACGTACTGGGCTTCAAAGTGGATCATCCTAGTTTTAGCAACCTCTAACTTCACCACGCATCTGCCGAATGTTAGATATTTCGATGCGAAGAATTCAGTCAGTATGGATAAAGGCAGAATGTAGACATTGCAAAAGCACGAGTGTCCAGCATTATTATGGGGTTGTAGAGTTTGCACGATCGACCTGGGCGTCTTCAATAGCTTCGGGTTAAAATATTGCGATTTAAGAGTCGATACAGGCACCCGTGTCTCGGAGAACCAGTTTTTATGGAATAACCTGATGAAAAGAGAGAGGCTTGAGGTCTGGAGTGAGGTGGGACGAACTGCGAAAGTCTGGGAGCTCAATCCATAAGAAATACACGTTCCTGTGTGGCCCAGCTTTTGGTGTGCCCACCGATCACCGGCAACCCTCTCGACTCGATAAGAATGATTTCGGTGGTATCTTTAGGCGCGCTTATAAACAAGAATATCGGAACGTCCAGCACACTCGACGGACCAAGGCAATCTCGGCTCGAGTTACTAATTTATCCAGACATTACGGGGATTATCGCGATAGTAGTGAGAGAGCGATCGCCACTATTTACCATGGACCCACATGCTTTCCACCGGAGTTCCAGATTCGCTGTGGGGTTAAGGCGATCAGGTTTACGAAAGAGGCATTCCTGAGAATGAGCTTACGGGATTATGTCCGGACGCTCAGGAAGAAAGTACATCCTGTGTTGTGTATCACGGTGCACTTGATAGCATGTACTTATCCAGGGGCCGCGTTATTAATTTCACCGAATCAGTACTGCCAGAAGCGTGGCAGGCTCCGCTCAAACAGAGTGTACAACAGTGGTGCGGCCGATGCGATAAATCTAAGATAATACCGGCGGGATTGCCGGTCAATGGGGACCTTAATATCACGGATCCACCTCGGAGATTACCGGGTGAATTTATCGTACTGCCTCGGGTGAGACGCGTGCATCTTGAAAGTCGAACTTTTAAACACGAAGTGAGAGAGCGATCGCCAAGATTAAAGGCATTTAAACGGACTCACCGTGAACTCGGCAAATGTACTTTCCCGAAGCACATTTCATGCATGGCTTGTCCGATAAAGCTGGCAGGAATATCTGCCCTCCATTATCCGCGACTCCACTTAATTTCAAGTAGTTCGCCATTGAAATTGACTGGCTGACAGGAACACATGTTTACGGGAACGAGAGATAATTGGCACTGGCTCGTTTTCAAGCATAGCTACTTAGTAATGACTGTCAATATAACTTCATACTTGATACTTTTGTGGCTTGAGAACGCGGCTAAAGATATGTTCGTACTGGAATGTAGAGCGGACGTTTATCAATGCTCGTGACAATGCGGGCGTGAGATAATTGTTCAACTAGGACATACCATAGGGTCGGCAACACTCACTTTCGTTAGGTGGCGAAATGAAAGTGCACTGCTGTCGGAAATGCTGATGTTGCCGGCGATAACCAGCTTGCAAATGACTTCCGTGGTCAACTAGGGTCAGCTTCGGGACCGCCTTGAGAAATCAGGCCCGACAATGAGATCAGATCGAGTCAACAATTTGCCATATGTCGACCTTTCTTCCTTCGATTTTTCGAGAGTTTCTCTCAACCAAATATAGTCTATACTAAAGCTGTACTATCAAGCTGTATCTAATTGCAGAGCGCTGCCTTCTCCCGTAATTAATCGGCCCAACTTGGAAGATTTATGTCCCACTTATGTTGCCAGTGGTCGTTCGAAGACGTAGGAATCGATAATGGAAATTGCAGGTGTCAGAGAGGATGTCTCTTTTACGAATTTCGACGTCGAGTCACGAACTGGCATAGAATTGCGCTCTGAATAGAAGAAAGCCGCAAGAAAAATGTTGAAGGAGAGTGGGTGGTGTGGACGTGTTAATATTGGCGGCGGTGAAAAGGCCGATCACACGGTGTACGAAGGGAGAGAATGAATTTCCGGTGAGCTTTGTGCCACCGGCTCGCGACAATGTCCTCATTGTCCGGCGGTCTAGAGAACCGCATGAAGATGCATTCCTAACGCCTCCGGACAACTGTCCCTGTAACTTGAACGAATTCACCCCGAAGAATGTTTCTGGAAGACCGAAACCCAGTCTTAGAAATCACTTAGTTATGAAACTTAGTATTTTTTAGAATAATTCGTGTGAGAATAATATGAAAAATGCATTCAACGATTGCAATATTAACTATGAATCCTTATTGAACAAACAACGACGTTTCATTAATAGTTGCCTCACGATCGGCGCAGTTTGTGATTGAAATGGTATTCCGTATATTCTTTGAGATTAATTTAACCTTTGAACTTTGAATCTTGATAATTTTCTGGAGCATATAGACATCGACTCCTGAGGATATCTGGTAGACTGATCAGATACAGTGCCGGAAGGTTGTTAGTAAGAAGACACCCGGAGATTACTCGGGTGTCAGGTAGTTACAGATCCTGCTAAACTACTTTCCGATGTCAGATCCTTCCGCTCGCATCCTACAGTGCCGAGGATCGCTCTGGGCACTCGCACACTCACTTACATCAAGTCAGATAGTCCTGCGAATGCACTCGAAGACTCTTGTGAGAACAATTTCCCCAATAGAAAGTCAGCCCTCTGAGCGCTCGGGAGCATCACTATTTCTTCTATCGGCTAGAGCTGCTCGATCCTATTAAGAGCGTGCTAGGAGAATTGCTTCTAGATTGGCCTCATTTGTTCCAATTAACGGAGTTACCATCATTTCCAATTCGCAGTGAGGGCTCACTCGAAGCAATGCCATTGGCATCTAGGAAAAGTTGCATTTTCACTCGGCAGTGTTCTATCGCTTTTGCGAGTAAAGCGACTACAATTCTCGTGCTTAGAAAGTCGATCTAATTAATTAGAATCGGCAAATCGGCAGATCGGACTGCAAGAATCCGCGATAGCGAACTCGATTCCATGGTTGCTCGCGTTGCCGGCGATTACCGTGCTCGATGTTCTGAATACCGAGCGCAGGAGGAACGTGCTAATGGACCAAGTCCAGCCAGAGAGAGAAGTTCAGGGTCATTCGGTGCGAGAGAGGAGTGGGAGCCGTGAGCGTTCCTCCTCGCGTCCTCACCGCTGAATCCTATTCTAAAGGTACTACTACCCGTCTGGCTACTTCTTCCTCGCTGTCTACTGGGTCCTCTCACACTATTCCTCGATGAGAGTGCTTTAATAAACGGGACAGGTGAGGGCGATCGTGCCGCTTAAGTGGCATAAGTGAAAACGTATGAATGGCTTGACCGAAGAGACCCTCCAATGTACTCGAGGGAGTCTAATGTTCTTACCAAGATAAGCTCTCACCATTGATTCTCCCTCTGCCCATTCCAATCCTCGATTACTCGAGATATTATAGGCTCAAAAGTCTCCCTATCTAAGAGCAGTTTTCGACCATTCCACCTATAATGCAACAATGATTCAACTTAACTCCAATCTTTATTACTGCAAAATCGCTAATTATACGCCTCGTAGATGTAAATCTCGTCAAGGGATTTCCTCTCAAGTCACCGACTTTTGGATGCATCTCTCACACAACTTACCGAGCTATCTTTTAATCTTGGGTAGAATAAAATTGTCGCGCGTCTCCGTCGTGGTTGCCAGCAACAATAGCCCGAGGTCCCCATTCACGGAGTGGGAAAAAGTCGGGGGCGTAAGAGAGTAGCAGGAGTGCAGGCTTGGATGAAGGTGGAAGGTGGAAGAGAAGGATAAAGTTCCGGAGGAGCGAATCGGTAAAAGGACGAAGGTGGAAGCAGCAGTGGTAGAGCGAGTCTCGGAGAACGGTGTGGGCTTGGCGATCTCTTGGGAATTATGCAAGAGGGAGGTAAAGGTGGATCGACGTAGATTTCACGGCGCACGCACGCATGCATCCCGGCGTCATTATCGCCCACGCGCGCTAACTGTACGCGCAATTGAATCTCCTCTAGGCGCTCCTCGTCCACACTACTACCTTCTATGTGTTCCTCTGTCTGTGACAATCGGCTGCACAAGCGCGTCCAGTCCGAGCGAGGAATCCTCGAGAGACAATCGGGGTGTATTGAACATTGAATTACCGATAGAGCCTGCCCAATTAAAGCGCAATTAGCCATTGCTGCGAATAATACGCACCGAGCCGTCCACAAGTGCTTATCGTAAGTGAATTATAGGTCGCGTAGTTCGTAGTCTACCTGCTCGTACTCGCACGCCTCTGCTCTCATGCGCTCATTCAACCCTCGCGCTTAATATCCTGCCCGGTAAACGACGTTATTTACGAAAATGCTAATCCCTATGTATGAGCTTGAATGCACACGCGGCACTGGACAGATACGAGTTCCCATATTGGTTGGCGAATTATCCTAAGTGCCGCTCGCACTCTCGTGCCACGCAGCGATTATTAATTCGACGACGATGTGGTAACATGATTGTAGATGCCCCCAAGTACCCTGTCTTTCACTGAGCGTAATACGGGGTAATAAATGTTCATCATTTTAAGAGAAACGTTTCACCTGCCATTTAAAGGCTATCAATGTACTACCAGTTATTAATGCCAATGTCCAGTCGATATGAATGACGACTATCCATGAATCTCGTCCTAATGAAGGATCACACTTTTTGATGGTTATCGTGGCTAACTGTCGGATCATGCCAGTCGCAGTCGTATGGTTCTTTCATAATCACGACTTTCCTGACATTTATCGCGAGTGAAAAGCCTTTTCCCATATGAATCGAGAAGAAAATGCAGGAACAAGGCCGGTCGGAGGAATAGGCTGGTCTCGAGCTTCGCTTCGGGGTTATAGTGGGTGTGGAGTATAGGCGTGGGTGCCTTTGCCATTATGTACCTGACACCGTGACAACCTCGGTGAATCGGTAGTGGAGAGAACGAGGACCCTCTTCGCCCTCTATGTCAGATCGGTGTGGGTGTCTTCGATACTCCTCTCTACGTCGCCAGGTCATCGATTGGAAAATTTAGTATACTCAATACGAAACCTTATCTTTTACAGTCTGATACTCACTTCCCTCTGAACTCGATATTTCCTTCTTTAAAGTCGCAATAGAATTGGTTATTATCTTTAAATTCTAAGCTGTGAGTCAGACTTATAACAGTTCGAATTGAATCAATTGACTGTTATCAGTTGTGAGCAGGTTTGATCTGAAAGCCATGCAATTCCAATATGCATCGATGAATGGTACAAACGGGATTGGCAAGTAATTAATTATGGACTTGCTACCTGAATCAGATGGGAGCTCTTGTCCTCTGCGTCATCTTGGAATGACAAACACGAATGATAGATGGTAGAGATTGATATTGGCGAATTATTGCGTGGATGATTCTGAATTTCACAGTGCTTTGTTGCTCGTAAGACGTGGTAGGGCGTCTGCTCTCGAGGACGAATCCGACAGTCTTTATTGTTGGGGTTCAGCATAGTCACTCGTTCAAATTACCTCGATCCAGTCGGGCAAGGACTTCCCTGTTAGGATGCGATAACACACGAGTTGGTGCCTGCGAAGCTGGTACTAGATTGGTACCCTTTCAACACTCACTGCGAGAGTTAACGAAGTTGAGCCAATAGAACCAGCTAATCTTAATCGCATCGGAAAGCCTCGAACTAAGGCTCTTCTTCGTAGTATCACTGACTTCCTATTTACATCGTGATGTAACGTAATTGTGATATTCTTCCTGCGCGTTTGGATTTCACTCGCAACGGCGCACATACGAAATTCACTCGCTCCAGAGTGACCGTATTTTGCATACAGGCAAATGCATTTATAATGACCGGCATAGCCTTCGCCAGTTTCCCTCTTTCATCATGCTCCCCGGACGCCGAGGTCGGTTCTCCGTGACCGTTGTTGCTGATCGGTGGAGAAAGCCTTAGTACATTGCGGAAACGGATGCACCACGTGCCATCCCTGAGTCGCAGAATTCTAATATCTAGCAAGGGGACACGATATCTCGAGTAGGGAAATGACCACCAACGCATTTGAACATGAGCTAGTATATTAATTATCGAAGGTGGGAAACCCGGCAGGATCTACCTTGATCCACTTAGCGCGAAAGAAAAACGATCGTAGTGGCATCCTTAAGCGTGTGATTTATCGGTCAAAGCGAGGGCGAATTGCTCAAGCATGCGCTCACTAGACAAGATTCACGCGCTCATTCAAATGAACTGTGCTGCGCGAGCGTTGTATTAATTAGAGAAATGTCATTTTATTCTATGTTACCAACATTCCCCCTTCTCTCTCTCTCTCTCCCTCTCTCTCCTCCCTCTCCTCATCGTTCAGAGAATCTCCGAGGAAGAGAGACTGCTCGTCTCCGCTTGCCCTTCCCCGCATTCTAACAAATCAATGCTAATGCATAATGCAAAGCTATGCACAGCGCGACGATGTCAACTAGCAACGACAATGTAACTGACCCACGAATAGGCCATGTTTTCCGGCCCATCCCTACAAGATACAATCATGATGTACTTCTTCTTGCATAACCACCAGCAAATACGGTTATTATAAGCTGGAACTTGCGAAGTCGATTATTTTTGCATCGAGAAATTTGTCCGTTTTCCAGTCAACCAGCGAATGAAGCTTAGGGAGTCGTGATAGTGACTTTAGCGCAGCCTCATTAATATTCGGAGGCGGTGTCGATCGAGGATGGCTGAACGATGTTCGGATCACTAGCGAGCAATCAGATGAAACGAGACTCTAATTGAGGCACCGATAGCCAGGTAATAGAGGCATCTAATTAGCCGTGCACATGGGAGCAAATATTAAGGCAGTGTAGCAAATTTCACTCTTTTCTCGTCGCCCGTAATGTACCGGGTGGAGTTATAAGTTGAAATACCTCGAGTGTTAGTGCTTTCCTAATTTACTTTTTTTTTGGAGAAGGATCATGATTTTAAAATGAAATTAGGACGTAGTGTGACGAGTCGGTCGTTAAAAGTCGAAGAATAAATGTTACGCATTCACCCCTTTGATTTAAGAGTTTTGCTTTCGTTCTTCCCAAACTGCAAGATTTGTATTTTATTACACCACACAAATTACTGAGGCCTCTTCAGCCGCCGGGCTTTCTTCCGTCCAAAGGAGCGGAAGAAAAATGAGTGATTAGTTAACCCAGGGTGGCCCAGCTACATAATTGCCACGTTCTGACAGACTCCTGATTCATCGGCGTCCTTTTCCAGGGCTACGGACTTTCGCTGTCCATTCATCTCTCGGATGGCATGGCCGCCTATTGGACGTATTAGACGGCAAACTAGGTATAATGGCCCATAAAACTTGACGCATGATTTCCCTCGATAGTGAACAGGCGACAGAAAATAAGTGGGGACATAGTCTTCCTGGTTGAGCACGTGTTCGGAAAACACGAGAGTCGGCTAATCGCGAACCCCGTCGGGAAGCTCAGAGCTGTCGTTTGCACGCGATCTCACGTGCGAGTTCTCGCAGGCGAGAAAGCTCTTGCGGTTTCACGCGTGGTCCACTCGTTCCTGTGCCGCAAGCTTGGCGTGACGTCGATCTTGCCATTGAACTCGTGCTGATCAATCACACCAGGGTCTTTTCCGCTCGGCCGATTGGAAGGCTGCCATTAGAATGAGGCTTTAAGCGATAGTTGTCTTTAAGCGAAACCGCATCTTTCACTAATCAGTATAATACTGAAAATATCGAATTAAGATGAATTCGACGAAGTTGAGATAAAATCTATAAAATCCCGATAATCTATACCACAGATTTTTTTAACGACGTAATTAACAATGCTCTGATATACTAAATACATATTCGAGTCAATAAAATATAACTAGAAAGTTATGATGACAAGTGAGAACGGATCGAAACAATAGAGCCACGCAGTCATTGAATAGGATGCGTGGGTTTTAGCCGAGATTTCTAGGTCGTTACTCTCCCTTTCTTTCTTTGGCTCTTAGTACACAGACACTCACGGCAATCAGGAGAAGTAGTGCGCCACGCTTGACCCGCGTCACACGTGGCACGTGACAAGGCGAAAGAAGCGAGGTCCAAGGGCATCGGTCAAGTAGTCGATCACGAAAGTACCCGGAAGCTGTGGTTGACTCGTAGCTGGGCCAAGGCAAGGCTGCCAGCGGACCTTCCTCCGGGCTTTGCCACTCGTTAAATCGTTTCGTGGAGTATTCGTGCTGTTCAGTCGCGAGAATTATCATTGTTAGCAGCATGCGGCTGCTGGCAGTTAGGGCGAGCGCACGCGTGTCTTGGGCGGCCGGCCTTTGCCAGGCTTAAGCAGAAGTCACACTGATTCAACCATGCGAGAAAGTCTTGTATCCTTTATTCCTTTGTATCTTGATTCGATACTTGCTCCTGGTCAGTGTGACTTCAACCTTAAACTTGGCAAGCTTGACGGCATACAGAGGCTTGCCAGGAGCAACACAACACACAGCCACATCCTCTCACATACGGTTCAGTTTGAGTATTGTCTTGCTGCACGAGAGAACTCGCGCATAATGCAACCACCCGATCAGTAAGTTAACTCGAGGAATAATCAAGCACTAACGAACGTTAGTGGGGAAGAAGAACGGAGGTTAGCCGAGGTTAGTTCGATATCGGACACTGCCCAGAGTGAAGTGTCGACGGAGGTCTAAGTTCCTTTTTCATTTAAGCAGCCAATAATAAGCTGGAATTTTTAACACTAGGTATTTTCTGGAACATATTTCTTTTAGCTTCACTTTGGTTTAATATTAGTCGGAATTTCGAAAAGGGTAACGCGAAGAATTCCACGAATGAAATATGAAAACCGGCCGGAATGAAGGTGGCGCGCCTTCCCGAAGCTGGCGAGGAGCATCAATGAGAGGCGCTCGAGAACAAACGATGACGAACGACTCGCGTTCGGTATGCTCGTTTGAAAAAGCACAAGCGAAATTTATCGTTCTCAGCCGCTCTTATATTATTGCTCCCCAAGCACTCTACCACCAGTGCGGCTATGCTCGCGTAAACCTTTCTTCTTCTCTCAGCGTTCATTGTATGCAGATTTTCGCCTAGAACTCTCCTCCTTCTGGAAGTCTCTTCCGCCGGGTCCGATGCGCAGCGCCGCATCAGACCCATGCGCCAGCAGCGCACTAAGCTTTCCACTTTCTGGAAAGTCGAGTCATTATTATCAGAAGTGCACCTATTCTACTTTCACGGTTATATCTTCAAAAAATAGTAGAGTACGTGTCAACTAGTAGAAACGGCAAGCAGTTCAGGCAAAATGCACCACGGATAATAATCGACATAGATTTATGAGTGGAACTGGTAAGTTATGATGGTGCATTCTATGGGGTGCATGTTCCACATAAGGATCCGAGTTCGATGACTGTCCCGCTTGTCTCGTCACGTCGGCCCATTTGTTATGACCGATTCTCTATACGTCTCCCGTGAACTTTACTCTCACGGGGACTGGATGCAGTGTCAGTCAGATTTGAGTGATTTGCAAAGGGTTTCCCATGGCTAGCAGGCAGGGGTCCACCCTGAGAACCACTGTATGCTAGGAATCGGATGGTAAATTACGAGGTACACGAGTATCTAGCAGTCAGGATATGTCGAGTGCACACAGGTGGTCGGTGCATGAGTGTAGTTGAATGTCCGGGAGACGAAGTATACACGAGAGGAATTACACGAGACAATCAGTCGCTTTTTCGTCCCTGTAATGATTCCTTGGGATATCCGACCGATCTTGGAGATCGATCTTGTCAGTCTGATGAGGGTAGGGTTCAAGCTAACCTCGAAAGGTCTTTCAGCCGAAGGAGGTCGTATCAAGGAACGATTACGGTATCCTCTGCAAAAACTTAATTAGAATCTGAGCCATGGCATGCGGGAAAAACTGTTTCGCGTATTTTAAAAAGCGGTGCTATTGGCGTCCAGGTCTTTTCCAGTCGTTAAAAGTAATTGATGGTTCATTAGGTACCACCGCCGCCGTCGCCGCCACTGCCACAGTGATTTCCAATTGAGATTCCTCATTACCTGCCAAGGCGAGCGAGCGTCAACGCTAATACGTGCCGAGGAATCTCTATTCACGTCATCCAAAGCCTAATTCGCGTGGAAAAGGAAGCTCATTAAATGAGCAATTCGTAGGGGCATTTTATGTTCCGCGATGCTTAGCATTCTCAGGACTCCCGGCGTTTGCTTGCCAGTCCCGAGTTGCCGAGGCACGGCTCAGCTAACTCTGAGAAATGTTGCAGGAAATAAACGTCAAGCTGAGTCTCGGTACACCCCTTTCTGAGATATTACCCGTAAACTCTCTTAAGAGAGGCTCATCCTCGGACATTGTATTCCATCCTCCTTTCACTCAGCTCTCTTTCCTCCTTTTTCAACCGTAAAACTCCGATCGACAAAGTGTCAGGAATTATTCTCCACTCTTCCGGCACCACATTGGCTTTGTCTTTGGGAACAGTGCCATTTCTCGTTCGTTTTTAACGAGTAAATTATCTAAAAATAAAGTTATGGAAATTTATCTCATGCGAGACTGCGCGACGCGAGGACACGCACGCGAATGACCGATATAAGAGTGCTGTGTCTAGTCTGACATGTTAGACACGTACTTACATGGTAAGTGGGCGCAGAAATAGAAGCATCAGAATGAAGTTCGTGTCTACGAGTGAGGAGTGAGGGAGGATTGATACTTGGCAACTGGCTCTTAGGATTGACCCCCAAGGGCAACAAAAAAATATATGTACATGTAGTCGAAGAGTCTTCTCACATCTTTCAATGGTGGTGAACATGATGCGCGCGTTCTTTTCGGCAGACGGATCAAATTCGGCCGGGGGTCCTGGCGTGGTTTTCTGTCGGTGAAAACACCGGTTTCAATTACTCCTTCGGGAATTGTGGTATATCTGGCGATAGGCGTGCGAACCCGCCTCTCGAATGTCAGCAAAATCAGAAGCTTGGCAGCCGCAGTTCCTGCCTATCTATAATAGTCGAGTCGTTCCAGTCCTCTAATGGGATCACGAGACATTTCCCTTGCCAGGTATCCCAATTTTCCGCAGTTTGAGTGCTCTAACGAGCGACTTTCTTTTAAGAGGCTTATGATGATAAAGGCCGAACCACAAGGTGACACTTTTTGCCGCCACCAACCGACTGGAACGATCGGTCAGGTGTAATTCCGAGGACTGCCTTCAAGTCGTCAGCTCCATTAAAGCTAAAAACGTGTCGTTAATCTTGCGTGGGGTCCTGGTCCAAAGGATCTTCGGGATTCTGGTAGTGGTGAGTCAGGAAAACCATTAAAAACGATAACCGGACTTCTGATTAGGATCTACCGCATTCCTTAGGAATGTAACGACCTTCTTCTGCCAGAGCCCCTTAAATTCACCGACATGTCCCTTGGAAGTCTCTAGAAACACGAATCCTCCAAATCTTCTTAAGACACTTACGCCCTTCCTAAATTCGTCCATTTTATGTGAAAGCGTACTCTCCGCTGGCGTCGGAGTCAACCAGCAGTGTCTGCCAGCTTTAGTGGAGGTTCTGAGAATGGCTTGAATTACAGACTGAAGGTAGAATGCATTACAGTTACAAAGTGTCTCGCTCAATGAGGCCCAACTCTCTAACGAACGGTCTGACTCACTGGAAACTGGTGGCTCTCTCAAATGCAGCTGAGATCTTCGGCTATCTATCAATTTCAAGCGTAGCTTCCGCGTGCAATTTTGGGGCGAACGATGTGTCGAGCCAGGTGCTCACCCGAGGCCAAGACAATGTTAAGGAAGCGGAACCCTCTCGTTTTCATCCTGTTGCCGCTCTTTAGCGGGCAGCATTATAATTCTTGGCACAGACTTCGGTGCAGCTGTGACCGCCGTCCAAGTCCAAACATCCCCTCTGATTGTCGGTAACCCGTTGCTCTTTGCCAAATCATTAGGCCTCGGTGCAGAGAGTAACCTCTGCTCCGAAACGTATGCCTTCTGTCAACACACTTCTCCCTTGACACGTGCCAACTAACTACATACAGTTACCCCGCTGGATACATATTTATCTCTCGGGAAACTAGTCATCAAAGGGTTGCGAAGTGACTCTTGGAAACCAATTGAGTCATGCTCGCTTCTAGTTTCGAAGATCGTTAAGAGACTCGGATAGAAGTTGGGACATTCGTTACAGCTTCACTGATCACCTGACCCACTGTTTAATGACCAAAAGGAACAGGGTGGTTCGGAACACCTTTCAGATTGTGCTCCGGAAAGAAGTGTTTTTACCTTCTCGCGATAACTAATGGCACAGGCTCATAAATACTGAACTGAAAGCATTGATTTCGAGTATTGTCACTTTGCTGCGGCAGTTCGTAAAATGGTTTTACTTTCTTACCAACCGTTTTACTTTGGACTATCGAAAGGACTTTCCTTAATGTTTCAACAGTCACCAATCATCGGCTGTTATGGTCCTGTTTTACTCAGAGGGAACATTCCATGAAACTTCGACTGGAACACTTGGTAGATTCTGGGTTCATTCTATTGCATGTTATGTGACATAATGTCCGGAGATTTTATACTTACAACATCTCTTGAACATAGGAGAAAAAATGGGGTTAGTAATGCCGGTGCAGAAAAAGTTCGATTGGCTATTTGCGAACGTACAGAAATAGGATAATGACAGGATAATATTGTATATCCGGTCGATGTGCAATCGATGCACATATAGTGTTCGTCTGGGACTTGCTCGAGAGACATTCACACCTTTCACCCATCATGAGAAACTGCCAATCTTTGTAATTCTCACGTACATTTCGTGGCTTTTAAGTTAGTTTGAAACTCTATCTCTAAGCATTCCAGTTCGTCTCTAAGACGTCGTACTCGAGCTTTATTACTTGCAATTTCAAGTCTTCCGAGAAAGCTTTTAACGATCGACAGGCATTAACCCACTTGCTTTCATCCATGCATCTAGCCGATCTCCGTGAATCGGCGTATTTTCGTATCACGGAAGTTCTGCCTGACTCGTTATTAATATAACCCGACGATTACTCCGTCACTTCACACTTTATAGATGATCTTTTTGGAAATTTGGAGATCTGCCGGAACACTGACTTACTATCGCGTTATTTTACGAGACATCTTTGAAAGGGGGACTGAACTATCTGGAGATGCTCTCCTCTGATGTCCTGAATCCCTGGTTCGAGTCTGTTTCCGAAAGCATAGTATATGGAGTAGATGTTATCGCAGGTGACTCTAAAGTTACTCAAGATAATTATAGAAGGTAATTGGAACGTTCAGTCTGGTTTCTAGGAGAAGTTCTATGCATGCTGCAACGGTGGCGATTGGTTTAAACTGACTAGAGTGAGAGAGCGAGAGAGAGATACTTATCTTGCATTATCAAACTCTCGAGAGACTTACATGTTATAGAGTTGAGAATGTCAGATCCCCATAAAGTTAGTTCGCGGCAAAAGTTGTGAAATAATGTTAAGGCTAATGATTCAAGTGGAGGGTATTGCGACGGACTGACAATGAGTAACCATAAACTGGAGACACGATCACTCTGGTACATGGTTGGTACAGGTATAGATACATGGGCCGAGACAGAGGCGGTTGAGGAACGCAACGGTGCTTTAAAAAGGGGCAAGGTACACCCCGACGCAATTTATAGCCCCGTACATGTACTGTGACCCCCAGTGGACCAAAGCCCCTTTGCATTCATCACAATCAGTTACCGCTTCTGAGATTGCCGGGCCCGCACGGCAACGAACTCACCGGCACCTCACTGTGAACTGTGAGCGCATGCCGTCACAGCTCAGCGTGGGTGTACGGAGTCTTGGCAAGCACGATATATCGAGTGATCTTTTAGCCAGATAAGCGATACCCTAGAAAGTACATACCGGCACTTTGACATATAATTAACGTTTTCGCATTTTGTAAAAGACCACCGTCCAACGTCTCCGGTTTCCTCGAACGTCCTGGTGGAGTGCGCACAGCCCCAGGAACTGAACTCGAACGGAAAGCTTGCTCGTAGCTCTTGGGAGCACTCAATCGTGCCTGCTTTAATCCATGTGAACTGACGTTCGACTCGTAGAGCTCGTATTTTCCGTTTCACCCGCTCTCACCGTGCACTAATCACCCCGAGATTTTTCCTTAGTGTTAGTGTGCCTGGTTACTGCATGGATTCGAAGATTGGTTTGCAAGTCGAGCCCCTTGGAGAAACTTTCGTGGAATAGTGTTGCAGTATTCTGACTGACTGGTAATACCTAGATACCTTGTATGATAATTGATTCGTTTTCGGGCTCGAGAAAGAAGTCAGACTTTTCTCACAGGTTACTGCTATACACTTTTTCCTTGAATGTCAGCATTAAATATCAGCTGGCAGTATACGAGTTTGCGGGTTGGTCTTTGGGGTTGCGTTGCCAGTGCAACATGTAATCTCGAAGGAGCGATCGTAAATATCGGGTCCAGTCTTTCAGTGGTAACGATCGTGTACTGTGTACTATGTACTATGAGCAAGTTGGCTTACTATCGATTCAGGAATTCGCGAAATATTGAAATCCAATATGAAAAGACTTCCTCATGATGATCTCGAGTGGAGGGACAATGTAATCGCGTATATGCTTGCCTCGAAGTATAAGTGCGATCGGCACTACCGTTTCCCACAAGAGAGTCGGATCGAGAACTTATGCTAATGCCGGACGGCAAAACTGGATGGTAATTGCGCCGGGATGCAAATTACACCCGCGCCGCGCGGCGTTATTGCACTTCTTGCCGCTTGCACTCCTCGCCTCGCCGCCGCGACGATTACGCGTCGCGTCGCGCCGCGCTTATTGCAATTTATATCGCTGCTCATTTTTGTTTTCGGATAATGCCGCATGGCACAGGCCGCCTTCTCACCGAGGGACACCCATCGAAATGATGCGGTGTCGCCACGCCATTAATTCCTCGTAAACCGTAGCGCTTTCAAAGACTTTCCACTCTGAATAGGCATCTTTAAATCATAAAGATTATACAGGACATAAAGGAAGTCTGTGGATTAAGGTGAAAACCGAGCACGGGCGGCTACCGCTTGGTCGGCATAATCACCGCCTTTGCTGCATACACGTTTTAACAGCTTTAACATTTACACAGATGCTGGGTTTTTTCTTGGCGGCTGAACTTTTCAATGCTAATGAGTGCACGTGCGGAAAATGCTAAGTTTCTTCATTACGTCCTACGAGCTCTTGTGGGAGCATGAAGGAAATTGGTTTGGTCTGCGCGCGGGTGTCAGTTTCGTTATCTTTACAATGATCGACGCCAATTGACATGACAGTGCTGCGTCTCCTCGCTGGACCGTCACGTCAGTGGTGCACGGCTATTGTTCCCCCGACTCGTTCGAAAGCCGGATCAAAGGCACGAGTAATGGTCGATCGTAAGACAATCGCGAGCAATATTGATTGCCACCCGCTCGATTGCTCTCCTTGACGGGCCAATACGATCGATCAATTTCATCCAAGTATCACTGAGACGAATCCGTTCGTCTAGGAATGCTTCGAGACATTAGACCCGCATCTAATTGGAATGTAAGGCATCTATCATACAGCGTAGGATTAATTGCTCCATTAAGATGGCCGATAAGACTTAATGGCTCGATTCGTAAGGCAACCACTTCGTACTGAGCGAGAGTATATAACTCGTTTATGAAATTCCACGCTCTCCCGGGGCACGGCCAATAATTGAGTTCGTCGACTTCTAATTACAAGGTACCGAGGTCCCGTGTACTTTGTAAAACACGATCGAAGACCGCGTTAGAAGGACATGCTCCGAGTATGGGACAAGCGCTAAAATCCTTGAGGCGAATCTTTCCTCTGCTTTCAATTTTCTCTGGCCATTCCAGACCGTCGGAGAGTGCGTGGAAGCCAATTAATTAAGGGGTCCGCACATTGATCGATCAGGAGCGCTTGTCCAGAGCTCGATTGCTCCATGCGCCAATTTATATTGGCCGCAAAAACCGATATTAATTGGCAGCGCATATTTCATGGGATTTACCTATAGCACAACCGAGGAGACCGGCCATTCACCGTTCACCGACCTCTGCTCATCTTCTCGTGACAGTGAGCTCTTTATTAAGCTTTTATCTTCGTGCACTCTCGCACCCGTCTCGCCAACTCAGTGGCAAATAGTTAAACTTCTACTATTACATAGTTTCATACTTGAAAATTAGAATAGTTGGTACGATTACTACAATTTAAAATTACACTATCAAAATTAAAGTCCTCTCACAGACGGTTGTCAGGAATTCCTGAAGACAGCACATGCAAAAGTGTGAGGAGAGCTTAAGTCTCGGTTCTGATGACAGTCAGGTATGGCGCAGCGGCGGGATGGCTAATAATTTTCTGAGTACTCGTCCCGATGCATAAATACCCATAAGTATAACCCTGCCGCTAACGTGACATGCAGGACCACCAAGGATGATGCTGGGGAGACGCGTGTATCCCGTCCAATTAATATCCCAAAAAGTGCGCCGATATTCATAAAGCACATCCTATGCTATTAGTTTAGAATACCTGTATCGTACCACCTGTGTACCAATATCCGATCGAGAACAATTTCACTTGGCCTTATCTCTCGTTGGCTCGCGTGCGCACACTGTGCCGCTTGACTAGACGAAACTCTATCGAACCACTGATCGCATGCCGGATCATCGATCATACCTAGCTACTTTCTGCAGATAAATTCTCACTCTATATAAATCGCACACAAGCGCATACGTGAACAGGTCCGGGAGATAAGGTGAAATAAATCTATAGGGTGAAATAAGTTCGATTGCATTCCAGTGCACCAGTTTTCCATGACACGAATGGTACTTGCGAGCTAGTTTCGCATTTAACCTAGACAAGCTACTTTCTTGCGCTCCTCAAATTCGAGACTAATGATGTTCCATCATTTCCCGGTGCGATCGGAAGTCGAGTGGTATCGCACCACTACTGTGTCGACCAGAATGTTAATGCGATAGGGAGATCGAGATCGGCGGCGGTTTGTCTGGATCGTTGGTTGGATAGGAGATAGCAGCCTGTCCGATACAGCCGGTTAATAAATCGCTCGGTATACCGTTTTGCAGGATTAATGGTACTTTCTCTCGGGCGATGAAGTCCTCTCGCTCGCCCCTTACTGCATCAGTGCCTGCCTCGATCGAGTCTGGCTCTCTTTCTCCCCACGATTTATCTGGCAGGTAACGAGCACTTGCTAGTTCGCCGAAGAGAAAGAGAGAAAGAAGGTGTTTTATCGTGAAATCGGCCTGAACTCTAAAGTCTTAGCACCGATCTAACGCTAATTTGTTTAATATGTTGTCTCGGCAAATTGTTTTGTGTCTCAATGTCGAGACAATATGTCGTCTCGACATTGCCTCAGCGATGGTATAATCATTGAGGAATGCGAGCAATTTCTTTGCTCCCGTGCACCAAGACTTATTGGTATCCACCCTTCACTAATTCCTTGAATACCAGAGATTAACGGACGTCGAGCTTACGATATTTCTCGTGCCTCGGCCTCCTGATCAGTTAGGTCGATGCAGAAGTTCGAGCAAAGTGGAAGAAGGTAGGGGTATAAAGCGAGAAGTCGCGTCGAATCAATATGAAGAATAAATCGACTCACGTAGAATGAGAGTTCCACGCGATGGGAGTGCTTTGGCACGCAGGTGAGTGCATCCGACCTGCAGCATCCGGTGTCGTCGGAGCACCTGTGGAGGATAGCGCAGTGTGGAATGTAGGTGGTCGACGGACTCGGATAAACATCTCGCACTGGAATCACCCTTGGTCGTGGCCACTGACAACTCCCTTCCCGGGAGACCTTAATTGCGTGCTGGAGCGCCTCTCTGATTTCCGCACCTGTAAAACATAGTGTTTGAGAGCAATTAAAATAGAGAGCAATTAAAATAGATCGAAGTCAGCGGACAAGGGCAAGTAGAAGAAAGAGGTCAGAAGTCTAGAATGTCTAGATCGTATTCCCGGTATTCTAGGAATTCTCCATGTCCCGCGGCATAGATGGATCTTTGCCATCGGTGACATAAGTCATGCGAGCTTTCTATTGATTCTGCTGAAGGATTCCTAATGGCTTTCTATGCGTTTCGCGGTCTCTCGATAATTATAGTAGGAGCGATCTCACGGGTTCATACCTGCAGGAGAAACTGCATTGTCACTGGATCTTTACAAATCCCAGCACTAAGTGTCATACGTCTAAACGTTGTATTAACGATTCGAGTATAGAGTACTGGTCAGATTATCACGTTTTTTTGCGAGGGGATGATGGAGCCAATGGATGTTGATTGTCGGTAATAATCGACGAAGTCCCGGAGACGATCAGTATCGGGGCGACGCGAGTTCTAGTCCATTAAACTGCCGTTTGTCTGTCGACCTCGCGTGCCTTCGACTGGGGGAGCAGGGATCCAGGATAAATTTAGTGATGTATGTCTCGCTGGTAGAATGAAGATTCATTAGCGGGAAGAATCTCGCGAAGTCAGCGCGGCCAAGCTAGAAAAAAGTGCCTCAGTTCCTCGAACGCATTCTCGTTCGAGCCTCTTTTCGAGATACTCCCGTTTCTCCCTCGAGAAAGAGAAGTTCTGTCTTTTCTCTCTTATTCCAGAGGCCGATGAAGTCATCTCTCAGAGCTTGGCGAAGGGCCACGATGAATAACTCTCCGAAACTGGGTTTAATAATGCGTATACGTGTGGACGTGGAATCCCTGGGGAGAGGCGGTCCAATGTGTGAATAAGACAATTTGGGGACGAAGTGCTTTCGGAAGTAAACGAAATTATTTTCACTCTCAATCTTGCGCGCTCGATCTCGTTCTATGCTAATTCACGGCACGTAGGCGTTTGCTGTATCCACGCCACCGACACCGAGAGGAGATCCTATCTTCGTCGGCCTTACAATAGAGTGCCACGAGCCGCAACGATTCCAAGAGGCATGTGTGTGCCCGATGAACATCCTGTATTCGAAGGCAGTCTCGAATCCATTACGGCATAGAAAAGGATCGGATCCTTCTGAGAGGGAAGTGTCCGTTACTTTTCCTCTATCTATTCGCGTCAAGCTACGATAGTCCTTCGCCGAGTCGAGTCCTACAACACTGCTTACCGCACTCCTTTTTAGCAATCGAGCGCTCTACGTAATACGTATTTCCGAGGTGTGATGTAAGACAGAACGATTCGTGTCAATTAATTAGTTGCACCGGGCTAATTTGGCATGCAGGGTGTGCAAAATGCCAAAAGAGAAACCGCGGTAGTAGTAGGCTCGGCTGAGTGCCGCTGATAGCAAGAGTATTTCGTACGCCGCGCGGTAAATCGATTTAATGGATCGGCATAGATTAATGTTCGACAATCGCACACGTGCAATTCGCGTGGGACATTCGGAGAGTGCACGCGTGTCAAGGGTGGAAGTGAGAAAGAAGGAGCGCGGCTGCTGTTGCCGCAACAGGAGTTGCAATCGTCGTCATTAATTTGCATATTAATAGTATGCCCCCGTTCTCTCTCTCTCTCTCTCTCTCTCTCTCTCTCTCTCTCTCTCTCGCTCACTCTCAGCTGCATTGCGAGACACCGGGGGCACGCTTTCTCGCGTTCTACCATCTGCACCAACGAGATCACTGAATTAAGCTGGACCGAAGTGAGCAACCAGTCGCAAGGTTCGCGAAAGACTGTAGCAAATGAAAAGGCAGACTTATCCCTGGTAAGGTCAACTCTTTCAATAAGGTCGCCGGGAGTTAATAGCAGAGTTGTACAAGCAAAGCGCGGCTTCCCCAGTTACATCGTTGTTGATTGCACAATTGCACTTGGCCGAACGAGCGCTTAGATACGCGTGCTTCACCTTTTTCTCACCCAACAATCGACTCTACGCGTTGGAATTCTTCGCTTAGCTTAACCCGTTTATCGTGAGCAATCGGACAATCTTACAGACACGTACTCTGCCATTCTGCATAGTTGTACTTCGTTTACTCTGGTAATTACGGGGCGCCTGTCAGTACTGTTGAAGTCACATTTAACAAACGTATCGTCTTTCTCGAAGTGGAATGAGTTTATTACGAGTTCGCCGGCGCGAGCCTTTGATCTTAATAATCATTAATCATCGCTTCCATGAAATTTGAATATTGCAGAGATGCGCGCACCGAGGCCATCATTGATGAAAGATGATTAATAATATTGCAAATACACACGACATTCTCTTCCCTCGAATTGAATTGAGATGCTTGCCGTACAGAATGGTTGAAACAGTCCTAACTGTGAGTTAGGAGTGTCTCTCGAAAAGCAATTGCAAGTTCATGCGCCTTTCTATTGGGGAGGAACGCCGCCGTTTGCACAAGTGGATTACCGACAGTGCGATACCGTTAAGACAAACGTCGAGTGTTCGTCCTCCAAGCTGGCCAGGAAAAATCGAGCACGACGGTAGCACGCACGCACGCATGCACTCACGCACGCCTTAGGAGACGAAGGGAATGAACGAGTGAACTCACTCTTGCCATTTTTATTGTACTGCTGTGTATTGCTTCTGGTCTCCTTGACGCCTTCTCGAGTGCCGAGTGACTGCCACTTTTGGGCACTGTGCGCTGACATCGGCGCGTATTCTTTCTTCGGTTGATAGCCGTTGTACTGAGTGCCAGTAGCACTGTCGTAAGCACGAGGGTCCCTGTAGTCGTAGTGTTGCGTTACCACGTTCCTAGGCGTGGTCGTACTGGTGGTAGTAGTGCTGGTGGTTGTCGAAGTGCTCGTGATGCTCGGCTTGCCGGTACTCTTCGGTGTGGCTGGAGTCTCATCCTCTTCCACGTTCTCGTCCTCACCGTAGTCCTGCAAAAAGCCAAGGGTTCGCCGAATAAATATTTATGGGACTAGACTCTCCGGTGGCGTGGAACTGATTTAATTGTACCGCCGCCTCCTAGGCGCGCACAAATAATACAAGGGTGGCTGGTGAGAATCTCGCATAAATCTCTCGATCAAGCGTGTCATCCTTTTGGAATCGTGGGTGGGCTAAAGCGAGACGTCTGCCAAGAAGAAGGGATCGTGTTAATAAGGGAATTTGCATCGAGCTGCACCTACTATCTTCCTGGTATGAACCACTAAAGCCAGGGTGAGCAGGAACAAGAGGGAGATATATTAGTCTCACGAATGAGTGCTGGGGACCTACTTAATCCCGGGCGCGTACCATCTGTGCTCTTTGATGTCGCACCGCTTAATAGAAACAATCGCGGCGAGATGCCTGCACCAAATCCCAGCATCCCTTCGCGCGCTCTTGATCTTCCTACGGCTGGCGATCAAGTGATGGAAAGAGTGGCCACTTTGTCGAGGGACACTTCAACCTTGCCCGAAAGATAGAGAGACTCCTTTTTCACCGCTCGTTTCGTGACGCATTTGCAAACTCTTTTAGATTACTCGACAGCTGTCTTAAGCAGACATTACAGCCTACCATACGTACACTCTCGCCAACCCGGTTGACAGAGCATGTCGTCTTTGGCTTCTTACTCTTCTTCTTAGGGAGTTATGTAAGTCATAACACACACTGATACCACGTTCTCATGAGATGTTTGTGCCACGACCGAGTGCCTGGAATTAGACTACGCGGCATAATATCTTTGTTATACTCTGTGTGAGTTTAGTAAAAGGAGAACTTTAGGAAAGGAGAGTATTTTGTGAGTCATATGGTTACAAGCTGGTACTATTCCAAGAGAATCCCATAATATGAGCAGACAGGAATAGAGAGGAGTCGGAGCTTTCTTCCTCTCATGGAAATCGACACCACAGGAGTTCGTATCTGATAGAGAGTAAGTGCGCTCGCAAAAGTACGAATTAATTTATGAATGAAGACAAGTACGGTCTCGTGGTACATATAAAGCTGTCTCGGGGGGCCAGTGTACTCGCACAATGTGGCCAATTACTCGGCAAGGTGATGAATCGGTCGTTACGCAAGCCGGTTGCCGTGTGCGAGTTGCTCGCCGCGACGATTGAGACGTCGAGTTTCTGCAATAGGGATTTATGTCAGGTCGATGCAGAGCGATTTATCCCGTCGATGAGGGTATACGTAAAACGCCAATGCATTGTCCCAGTAGATCGCGATCCTTTATTCTCTAGTCGGAGCAAGAGATGCTGCATGAAATCTGGTATTGCTCTAGCGATCCAAGCTGTACCCTCGTTGCTCGCACGATCGTCTCTCGATGCACGTTGCTCTATTCACTGCCAGCAGCTCGTGAGTCACTCTCGCTCCATGCGAATGCCACGTTTCTGCCTCGCTGGGATGGATATCTCTCGCGCGGAAGAAATTCGTGGATACGCCATGGTGTAAGAGGACAAGCCAATGCAATAACTCATTATGATAGGTTGCGCGCTCCATCCAGAAGGGATCGATGTGTTGCAGCATCACGGTGCAATCCTCGTGAGGCCTTTGATCAAGCGTTGCGGAAGGCGGATTAGAAGGCTCCGATAAATTTGGGATGCCTGTGCAACCACGATTATCGGGATCGAGCTGGTCCCCTCTCGGTTAAGCCAAATTTAAAAGTCACCCTCCCCCTGTGAATCTGACTTTTAGATACGCTTGACCTTGCCTGCCCCTTTTACTTCTAACTCCGTTGATGACGAAGGCAAGTTCAGCATTCAGAATTACACGGATTAAAATGAATTAGTGAAACTAGTTCAGGAGTATTATGAATTAAGTAGTCATTCGATACGAAGCATAATTTACTGCAGTTTTTCCCCTATATTACAAGATACATATGTGATGAAGTAGCTGTGAGTATATTAAGTTCCCCATGATTAGATAACCGGCTCGACGTAATGAAAGTGAATCATTAAAGGGGTGATAACGGAAAGTAAGAGAGGGAATTGATGATCCTTGTGTTTTCTCTGTAAGACAACCGTATCAATTTCGTGGTTTCTATTAGAATCTGAAAAGTTACACGGTAGCAGTATCAGATTGGGGGTCAGGAATCTCTATATAATTTATACTGATCTCTACGGTATGTGAGTGTGAAATGGCTGATAGAAGTTGGGGGTCATCGACCGGCTGTTTATTCTATTAGCAAGCCAACCATTCAAGGATTTCGCCACTCGTTACACTTCGCTCGGCGATAACGCGGGCTTGTCTATTGTAAACTAGACCACACGGGTTCTCTAGTTGGTAATTACGAGGCGGAGCTGGTTGCCTCGCGATAACATGACGAGAGAGAGAGAAAGAGCTTGTTTCCAAGCTCGTAACGATCAATTAGTCCAGCGAACGCATCTGTCGGCCAGTTTAATCGGTGATGTGATGTGTCGATCGTTGCTTCGGGCACGATTTATCGCATCAGTTCCTGAAAGTGTCTCCGTCGATGATTTATCCCCGCGACATTACTTCAACGGAAAATTGTATCTACATTTTGTAGGGACACTATTGCATGGTACGAAAACTTAAAGCACAGGTTCTAAGTCTAAGTTTCTACTAGACTGGATCTGGTAATAGAAGTACAGAGTACAGTATCTTGCGCACACATCTTCTTCGGTGCAGGCTGCAACTGAACCCCAGACTGGAAGTAAAGGGCACCGGGCAAGAACGAGAGAGTAAAGGCGAACGATCAAGCTCGTTTCTCGGTGCCCGGATCTCCTGTTCCCTCGGAGTTCTCCGGGTCTTCGTGGCAATGAATTATTGTACATTGTCGTCCATCAGGGCGGAATCAGGCAGACGAAGAGGCGCGTGTCCCACGCCGAGAGAGATCTTCAAAGGCTCGGCTCCGATTTCACGAAGCTCAACGTGTATACATAGATCCACGCAGCCGGCATTTAACGATCATCGCCCAGGAATATGTTTGACCAGGTCGCGTTTATTTTCGAGCAAGCCGCTTGTGAGTTTGGTGGATGCGCGTCGCCACCCTCATCCGAACTAGCTCGCCAGCCTCTGACAATACTCGTAAACGTGAATTCTATCGCTATTCGCACTGCCATTACGTGTTAATCGCTGGGCACACAACACTGGCATAAAGTGTCGCTAGAGAAATTTACTGTGGCATAAAAGCGGCCTCATCGTGCTCGGAGCCGTAAAAATCACGACTCTCAGGGGGCACAGCTTCCTCTTGAAGGATTCGCTCTCCTGTAAATTCTTGAGGAGCGGCTTAGCAAATTAGAGCGGCTACGGCTCGCTCGAGAGGTGCAAATGCCTGCCGGGCTAAGAGGGCGTATATTTTCAGTGCTTTCAAAGCTCCCTCTGACCCGGCATTACCGTGCGTTAGCACATTCTCGTGCGGCTATTAAATGACGGCTTCCAACCCACTCGGACCACCCGAAATTCCTCGAGCGAGCGAACCTTTCACGGTACAAAACCGCAGAGTGCTCAGCGAAGCAATAGCCCGGCAGGCTGAAACTCTTCTCGATTCGTATTGCGTACACGATGTTTCATTGAGCGAGCAGGTACACAGCGGGGAAGGAAAGGGAAGCCGACTCTTTCTCCTACCATCCTCATTTTTTCTCGAGACGCGTGATCCCTACTGCGAGATAAAAATGCGAGCGAGGAAAAAGGAGAGACGTAGCAAAGCGGGAAGGACGTGTGTATGCGATATCCATACGAATGGTGCTGGGGGGGGGTTTGTTCTTCTGAGAAAGGGGCTGCCTCGCTGCCAGGCTGTCTGGCTTGCTCGAGGAGTCGCCAGCACGTTCTCCAGGAGTCCCTGGCAGCCCAGGGCATTAGCCACGGCTGAGAGACCATAAGGAAGCCAACACGCACCCAATCATGATCGCCATTTCTAATGGGCCAGCATAGCCTGATCGCGGTGATTTCATTTCGCGGAATTGATTCGCGCCCACGCCTGCTAATTGATATGAATGACGATTACTCGAGACATTGGGAGCACGTTAATCATTGGTGGCTACTCTAGTCGAGGATAATTGACTCGATAGACAGCATAGACCTATTCGCTTTAATAGGAAAAGATACAGAGTAAGAGAAAGAGAGAGAGAAAGAGAGCTTATCGACTATGTGGCGGGAACGATAATTCACCGGGGGTACCGTTCACTGCCGATAATTGTGTTGCGCTCATACCTTATGATGCATCCACCATCCCTGCACTCACTTGTATTAATCATCGATCTTATCTCGCGAACTGTTAACAATAATTGATTTGTAGTTTATAGGGAGAGTTCGAGTCTCTTCGTCATAGCACACGGTTACATTATTCCATCAGTTCTCCTGTGAAACGACGTGAGTGAAGCAGTGTATCTATCGATGACTCGTATTACCTATCAGAGCGATCGGCATTCGCGGCAGTCCGTGCCAGCAGCCGGGACACACTTTCTTATCTGCTCCGGGATAAGTGATTTATCGGGCCGTCAACCCTTTTGCACGCTCCCAGACATTTTTCATAGAGGAGCTCCGGAGTCAGGTCGAGTCAGCGGTGTCTAGGCTTATCTGTCGACAAGTGGCAAACATTCCTCCACAGCTTCGTGCGAATTCTTGCGACAACGACTTCTATTTCCTACGACCCTTATAATTCATCCTGTACTCCATTCTCACTTCGAGCTACCCGTAGGACAATGAGCTTCCCATTCGAGAACCAGGATGAAAGCAGAAGTTCCCTTTGATCGCATCGTCGATCCTCCTAAAGCAACTTTTCAAATATTTTTATCGCTCGCAGCTGTGTGAGAGAGCTTCTTTAAATCTTGGATGCTGGCTTCCAGCCAGATTGTACTTGGATGGGAGTCCCGAAAGAATTTCTATCTATAAAGTGTAGTTACCTGATCGAGATGAAAATAAGAGGTTTAGCTCTTCGCATCGTCAAGTTTTAACACTCAATGTTTGAGTCTTTCTATTCAGGATAGATCCGAGCCACGATAAGGTCGATGACTTATCCAAATTCCTAGACCCTTTCTATATATATCTATATTTTAAGAAGTTTTCATTTTTGGAGACAGTGATAGATATTTGCCACCTGTTTTCTTAGAAGTAAATGAAGTTTTACATCGCCTCTCACGTGGAAGCATCCAATGCAAGCTTGTCAAACACAATAACACTCGAACCTGGCCACAAGACTTTCAGCAAAACTTTGGTAACTGATACTCTGAATCCAAGGTAAACAGACTTCACAATCCCTCTGAAATGGTCTGTACACGTGTTACATGGTCGAAGGAAGCTCTAGGTCGTGTCTCGTCACGTTCTAATTCATGTGACACGTGTGTGACACTGAGGACGACCAAGTGTCAAGCTGCATGACACGAGGGGTTCTTGGGATGGTACTGGGCCACTAGGATGAAGAAAAATTTGCTGACGCAATGATGCCCCTGACGCATTAATGAAACATAAAGCCAGTTTCACGTTGCCAACGCAGCTTGTCAGCTTATCCGAGCGCCAAGCTGACTGGAGTTCCTTCTTCTAACGGCACTTTCGCGGTTTCTTTCACAAGGATTTCGAAAAGCGTGGCGTTGAATTATTAATCGAACCATTCAGGGGCCGTGCGATGATCTAATCTACCCAAGCAGCACTTGTCCCGCTCTAGAGGAAATATCGCTCGAATTAGTCAAGCTTGGAGACTGCTTTTTGCGAACGCCCTTCAATTCCCCCTGACAGAAACGATCTCCTCAGCAGCTTGTAAATTGTATACTTGGCCGACGTGCCAAGCTGATATTTAGTTAAGAACGACATGTTGTCGAAACACTGAATTCCAAGCTGAAAGGGAGAGCTTACGTATCGGATGCGCTTGTCAGTCGAGCTTTTTACAGCGGCTTGAGGGATCGTTAAATCGAGAGCAAGCGTCACTTCCCGACGATAATTGCCGGAGGTGCGAGGAAGTTGACGTTTACAGCTGCTGTAATAATTGATCGGTTTAGAGGAAGTTTCGTGGTTCAATCGATTCACGGATAGTCCATGATCGATGAACCGGACGACACTCGATAATCGGACTCCTCGCAGCAACGATTCCGCTTTCGTTCCTGTCTGTTGCTTCTCTTTCACGGGTGGTCTGCGCCAAGCACGCAAGTACTTATGTACACGCACCGGCGTTGTACACGCACACTCTCTCGACGAAAGCAAGCCACTTTCGATGATTCATTCAATGATCTCCACGCCGACGACGCCCGGCTGTCTCCTAGAATTCTCGAGCCATTAATCGATCGAATGGACCAAGCGAACGCGTAGTGTCAGCCAACTCTCACTCGATCATTAAAGTTACCGTTTCACAGGCCATGGCATTTCCAGTCACCTCGATCAAATTATTCACACATCGTTCACCGGAAAAAGATAGGAAATTTATGAGAAAGTTTTTCGGTCGAGTCTCGAAGAGGAAGGATATTAGAGGCGGTTGCTCCGAGATATTCGACTCTCGTGCGAAAGGTCGTAGGTTGCTCACGTCGGCCGGAGCCATTTCGTATGCGAGGAGGCTGGCACCCCAGGCAACGCATTCCCGGATCTACTCTCGTAGATTTCCAAACGTGATGGATCGCCAACCGAAATGCCTCGCCACCTCTTCTCTCGAGCTTGTTCGCTATGTTTCAACAATGAATGAATTATGATATCACTGGCAACATAGTTCGGTAACAGCAACCGAATTGAGAAACGTGTCAGAGCTACCAGGAGATTGGAAAAGTCGTGCCGATACAATAAATAGTTTAAACTCGTTGCAGAGAATTCTCGGTAGTGCAAGTGGACGTCATTTGCATAGGAAAGATAGATTAGAGCGACGGCGGATCGACTGCGCCGTGCACTTTGACATTGTTCATATGCGGGTTGGTAAGTGAGATCATCCAGAAGTTCCTCTAATGCAGCTCGAGAGCGGAATAGAGACTGCTGACCGCTTGTAATAAGGTCTATAGAAGGTGCAACGCCTGCATGACATCATCTGGTATTCACGCTTTGCAGCACAGCACACGCTTTTGCCTTGGGGAACCAAAGCCGACACTCCTTAGAAAGTCTTCTGGGTAAACAAATGCCGGTAAATTTATTTATCTGCACGTTCTCCCTCCTTCTCACCCTCTGTCTCTCTTGGACAGTGAACTCTATGAGCCTGCTGGATACAAGCGTGATAAATCTGTTCTGAAGGACGGTGTCTCCTGTCGAAGTCTCTCGTGGTTCATCGTGGGCGTCGCCCAGTGATTAACAGCGCCCAATAAATTCGTACCTCGTAAAGCCATTCTTGTGCCATTTGCTATTTCTCAATTCTTCTCCGGGCCATTCCGCACGGAGAAGAAGCTCCCCGTCGCTTGTGTAATAACCGAATATTTACACAAATTTCTGAATGACTTTCGATCCAATGGTCAAGAAAATGGAGAGTGGCGGGAGTAGTAAGCAGAGAGAGAAATCTTTTGGTTGAGAAGAAGCGAGGCGTGTCACGCACAGAGGCCGTCGAGTTAAACCGGCCGAACAATTGGTTCACTCGCATGGCTTTGCTTCTCTCTGCCTCGAACAACGAATCGATCAACGCCGGATCTAGATCGACGATGGTGTACCGAACGCGCCAACTGAAGCGAGCAGTATTTCAATGGCGGCAGCGGTGTTTGTATGCGTTTGAGTCTCGCCAGTATCTCTGGTGTGGATATACAGGGAGAGGTGTACCGAGGAGCATCGGTAATTTGCGCCGTCGTCCTCAGGCTCGCTTAATTAAGCGAGCGAGCCTCGTTCTCATGGGCGTGGACGCGTTCCTATCTCAATGGGGATTCCACTTGCACCGTTCCGTTCTCTCCTTCGAGGAGTCGTCGCCTTTGTTTCAGGAAAATCTTAGTAATTCCTTTTCGATTACCAAGGAAATACGAGTGAGACGAATCGTAAAGTAAAGGATTAGTAATTCAAACGGAATTAAAACTAACCCCTGCGGCTTGGCTATATTCCGTTTCCGCCCTCCTCGTGGTCCATGCCCGGAGGCTGCAGGGAAACCGAGCCGGAAATTACAAGGAGGCCCAGGAGGCCGATGTCGTACACTATTCCACTCAGAATTCTCTCTCTGGCTGCTTCAGTTACCGTGGTAACCAAGCTCGAAACGAGTTTCCGCTATCCTAACGAACCCGGGCATTGGAAGAATGCGATCGCCCCACGGGAGCTTTTTTATCCGCGTGTCCACGAGTTGGCTAGAAATACTAGTGCGCCCGAGAGAGTATCCGGCCTCCGATCGCCACATATGGCAGGGCTGAATGAAGCACGCGCAGAATGGCGCCCCGGTATTTTTGTTGTCAGTGCCTGGAGGGTTGACATGGCGGAGAAGTAAGGAGGGACTCTGGATTCGTTCATGCAAGGTGGTTTTCATTGAAAGAACTCGTTCTCGCTGGTTGCCAAATATGGTCGGTTCATTCATCCTGGGATGGAGCGATCGAGCGCGCACCGCCTTCCCTATTAGCGTTAACGGGATACACTCGTGCCGACTATCGTCTTAATAACTGCTAACACATCACAATTTTACACTTGCCAGAAAGGTGTCTATGATTTTATTTCTCGCTCATATGAATCTCTAAACACTTATGTTAAAGTTAGCTCTTCCTAACATCGTAAATCTTAACTGGAGACTTCGCATATGACACGCATTAGTTTCTACGTGAGATAGTCGGTCAATAATGTGTTAACAGATATATAGACTTTGCGGAGACGAGTAGTGTGCGAAGCTCTTGACTGGGTTGAAGCGCGCCAGAGATTATAATAGAGCTCGGCCCGCTTCCGATTAAAATTATAATGAGTTCGCAAGGCGAGCCAGTCTTCTGTCTGGCGCTATTAATATTCATCCGCGGGTGACTCGTCCCACCCACAACGGCCAAGAGATGGACACGAGTCTTCGGAGGGTGACACGCTCAAAGAGCGCCAAGTTCGTACCGTAACAGTGCCGATCATTGAGCAGCATGCCAAGGAAGGGGAGAGCTTCTTCTCGTTCTTCTTCGCCACTTTCCACGCGGTAACGTGCATTTTCAAGCGGGTCAACTATTTTCGGAGCGACGTCCCTCGCTCGTTGTTCATGCCATACCGAGAGGGAGCAAGTCTTGTAGAGCGGCGTGTCGCCGGCTCGCACTTGTCATTAACGCCCGAAATGAACTGTGACTGAATTAAAGTACCCCAAGTTGCCATGCTGACTGCTGCCTACTTGGCAATCCCAACGGTACTTGTCCAAGAAAGGAATTCCATTGGATGCATCGGAGTCCGGTGCAATTTCAGAATGGAATAAAGTTAGAATATTCGAAGGATGAAGTGTCCATCGTCGAAGTCTAATCACAAGTTTACAAATAGAATATAATGACAAACTTGGATCGTTATGAGACGATGAATATGCAAAATGTATGGCGTGTGCTGTAATTAGTAATATAGAGGAAGCGGTTCATCGTACTGGTTGGAAAGTATCAGGGCAGTATCTAACGCCTTCGCGTTATCAAGCAGGGCCTCCGTAGCAATTAGAAGTACACAGTATCCGTATAATTTATGAACAGATAGATAGGCTATCGAAGCAAGAACAGGCAATTAGCAAGATTTAATCGGTGGCTTCTATCGATGCTAGGATTAAACCTTGACTGCTCTTGTGATAGAGCCGATAAATGACGGCCAGCCACCGTAACCAATCATTGACCACTCATTTCCTGTTTCCGTTAATCGTAAGAAGCGATGAAAGTATACTCTTAAAGGCGAAACTTATTAGTAATCACTTTGTAGTCACTTTTCCCGAACGGCTGCTGACGTTTGGAGTACGATTTCTGTGATTATTTGTTACAAGAACATAACACTTATGATTTATCAAAATTACAAGTGGAAGAGTGGTATTGGCACGCTTAACGATAACAGATCGAGCAGTGTATTAGAAGGACATATGTTGGCCCGTTATATCCCAGCAGTTCCATCCACTGACAAACTCACGTATATACGTGGACCAGTTTCGAGTTTCAAGCCATCGATGCGTGCAGTCGCCGACAAGCTCTCGAGGCGGCGAACAAGCATTAGATCGGAGAGCAGGGCATTCAAAATGACACTAATGCTGTGCTTGCCTACTCGCCGAACAAATGGTCCATCCAAATCATCGTCCGACTGGCGATACACGTCAACACAGATAATTCCCATTCGATCTGTCGCATAAATAAGTGGTATTTATGATAAAGATCGATGTAGTTAATTTGCCGGGCAGATCAACGGCATTTTACCGCTCTTGTCAACTCTTGGAGAAAGGAATGTCTCTCGCATAGTTTCCGCCTTGTCTAATCGGGCAATGATGATGGGAGCAATTACCGGCGTGCAGAGTCGCCCAGCGGGTCATAAACAAAACTGGAATCGAGATCGGGCGATACTTATCAGGATGTTTCTGCAAACATATTAATCGGAGTTGGTGAGGCCCCGAAGCCAGAGGTGTATTTACTAACGAGGTGTCGTATCTGCGGGCAGCATCGCGAGCCAAGGGCGTGAGAACATAATTGAGATAATTAGAGCCGAGAAGCCGCATTGTTTCGCGTCTGTTGCTCTTTGAACCTGCTTGTGCACCCACGGACTTGGTCCACGTGCACAAAACTTTACGCACATACCGTCCACACGCACCTTTCCATACATCGGCGCGTGCATTACACGCCTTGTAATTGCCCCTTTCTTCCATCATTCGTCACGCATGCGAGCCAATTAGTGCAATCAATGTCCTTCATCTCACGTAGGAGTTCTGATATCTTACCACTGATTCCGGTTGCTTAAAACAAGCTAGGCAATTTTTTTGCCAGTCTCTTTCTTGCGTTACTTGAGTATTACTTGAGTATTTCAAGGAGCCGATGCTGAAATGAAGTGTGCAAGCTTCCTCGGCTATTTATAGACCTCTACTTGACACTACTTTTATGCAAATGTACGTCAGCCAGGCACAACAGACATTCGCGTAAGGCCTGAGTGGTTGGTGGCCTTAACCCGATCTTACCGATACAAACCACTCGTTTTCAACGCTCCGAATATGCTCTGTAACTACTCCTAACTGCCAACTCTACTTCGGACTACACTGCAAGCTTTTTCTATAAATAAGTCGACTTGAAGTCCAACTCAGTTTTCTTCGCGCTCACAGGAATCCAATTTAAAAACTAGCCAAAGCTGCAAATATGTTCCAAGAAGATTGTTTATTAGAGGCAATGATGTGTTTGCGATAATTGCTAAGATAATTTAAAAACTTTAAAAAGTTTAAAAACTATAAAAAAATTGCAAGTTCATTGGTAAAGGATCGTGTATCGAAGATGATGATTTGTTTGCGATAGCTGCTAAGAAAAAGCCGGAAGTTCTCGGCGATATTCGAAGAGCAAGACTATCATTCGTCTGTCAGTAGAATGGTCAGATGGGTTTTCGCGGGGAAGCGAATATCGAAGCAGGCAAACGGCCCCGCGCGTGTCCCGCAACGCGCCGCCGAAATTAGCCGGGATAGCTGGTGGTGGACCGAAGATAGACGACTCTCTCGCTGGCGGTGTCTAGCCTGGCAAATGTTAGTAAACCAAGTGAGAGAGTCCGTGAGCAGTGAAGAGAGGGTCGTTGCTCCGCCGTTGCGGATGCAGCATCCACCCCACTCGCTTCATCCCGTTTTAAGATCGACTGAACTCGACTTCGGTCAGAGCCTAGCTCTGATTACAACTCTTCCTTCCTTTCCTGTAATTCCAATTCGCCCAGCATTTCCTCCCAGCGTTTCAATTTACTACAGTCAAAGTGTCATCACGTAGAAAGTGGATAGAAAGTATGGAACTCATCGTCCGATAGCTTTGACTCAACAATACGCACAGGCACAGCCAATATGACTTGTAAATTAGAGACCCCCGGGCAAGCCGTTAGGCCAATCCCATTGGGTTGCCGAGTCTGGCAATGACTTCACTTCACGTCACATGGATGCCCGATGAATCACTTTTACGTGTCTTCTTCGTGATTAAAGTGCGACTACCAACTTCGAGTCAGCGAAATTCTTTTGCCACAAGATGGAATGTGTGGTCTGTTGGCTGGCGAGAATGAGTGGGGGATTCTCGGTGCCATCTCATTTAATATTCGTCTTAGTTTTCCTCTTGATATTCAGACGGGCACACACGCTTCTTGGAAGGGGCCTCGAGGGTTGCCACCACAGTATGTTGCCACTAAACTGCCAGAAGGCGTTTGCATGGGCGAATTTGAGTCACGACCTACAACTAACTGTACCTGCGCCCCTCTGACATAACTTAGCAGCTTTTCAATAAAATCATACTTGCATAGTAAGCGTGGGAAATCTGTCCACATTAGTTCCGACTTTCTCCAGCCGCGCCTTTGTGCTCGGGCCTAATTTCCCGACATTGTACTTACGTGCTGTCATCCTCGGGAACGTTATTAGTTCCCCTAATGCCTTAGTACTGACACCCAACAGACCGCCTATGATTATCGCCAAGCTAGTATTACACCGAGATCTCGGGTAATTGCAAATATCACCGACGCGTTCGTTTAACCATACTGCGAGTAAACGCACTGGTGCGTGTTACGTCTATATTATAAACGTGTGGTAGAGATACGATACCTGGCACCAGTCTTAGCAGCATCCGTTCGCTGAAACAATCGGATGTTAATGCCGTTCTTAGAACTCCGTGACTTCATGGCACGGTGCCCTGCTATAAACCATATACCAACTCACCGCTCGCTGATAACAACTATTTCAACAATCACCTCGTTACACATTGGAATTCGCCAGGCTGTGCACACAGTGGTCGTTGACCTTTGCGCGAAATTCTTTCGGTTAACTTTGCCAGGTATGTCTGAAGTTACAAGTCGAAGTTCCTACGCGTGAACAGGTGGTGGCAGCGAGTGTGCACACGTTCACTTCACAATAAACGATCGCGAATCTAGTGCAGTAATTCCCACGTGACAGACAAGCCGAGAAGCAGAATTATTGCCGCGACGGTAATTAGCATAATGCGCTATAGGAATTCCTAGATCTCGGGTGTCCGGGCGCGCGCTTGCATAGATTAAAGGTAACCAACGATCACATGTGTTACGCGCTTATTGGCAATCAGCACAGCCATGAAATCGGCCTGACATTTTCGTTGAGCAACACAGTGCGAAGGGCTCTCGCACCAGGTGTACCTTAATGTTCCGTTTCTATTCGGGAGAATTTCTATCTCCGGGAGGTGGTACCTCTTTCCCGTCAAATTACACGCCTGCTCCAAACGATTATGTCATTATTACGCATCTCTATGTACGTGTAGAAGGATCATGAGACGATCGACTCGCACTTGCTTCTCCAAAACTATCTAATTCTACCTTCTCTCTAGTATCCAAACTATAATTTAGCTCAGCCATCTATTAGTAAGATGATAGTAATCGAACAGCAAATGCTACGTGCTTTTGAACGCTTCGGTGCTTCCGGATCAAGTGGAATTCCACTGGTAGGTTTCCCTCTCTCCTATTCTATGATTCATCATTCGCGCTCAATGTGATTTTCGGATTCTAGAGTGTGGGCAAGGTGTATCGTCGGCATGTCAGCGCGGCATGACATACTTCGAAATGTCAAAGATAGCATTCCTTGCGTCGACCTGCCAGCGCACCGCTAGTATAGCTGGTAGTCAAGAAATGACACCTATCGATTTCATTGTGGTTAGGTCGTACCCGCCAAGTTCATGTCTGCTGGTTTGTGTTCGCGTTAGAAGAATTAGATGTTATACAGGGTGGGATACGGATACATAGAACTCAGTGATTGGTCAGTGAAAATTCTATTTTCAAGAGATTCTCCTGTTCTGATTAGTTGATGCGTTTTACTGGGAATAAGAAGGAGGCGATTAAGATGACATCTCGCGCGGTCAAATGTGTCATCGCAGCTGAGTCACATTCGTTGCATGTATATCTGTATCATACTGTACACCTCTTTGGAGACAGGCGAGCGTAGGAAGAACGTGGCGAGAAGCGACTGGCGGGTAATGGTAATGGGAGTGTGCATTGAAATGATTTCGGTGCCTGGGATGTCGGTGTGCGTATCGTCTTTCACCGGCTAATTCGCGAGGCGCATTTTAATTGAGCGTAACGATGTACCAGACGGTTCTTGGTTATGGGATCACCGCTCGCCCTCGCCATTAAGATGATTCAAGCGAGACGTTTTCATTAGACTTCTCCGCCACCGCCGAAAGCAACTCTTCCCGGAAAGCTGCGTTCTACATTTCTACCCATTGTCCTTTGCACATCGGCCTCACGCGGAGCGCTGTCGTCTCCCGTAAAGTGCCGCACTCTCTCCCGATTGCAGATTTCGGTGGCAAGCTTTTGTTCGCGGTTGCGAGCGTCATACCAATGCAAATCGTTGTCCTGACTCATAAATATGTGACTCAGGAAACAATCGTCGTGATATCTCTGTCGTGGAGAAGGAGAGAAAAGGAGAGTTCTGATTTAATCGGGAGTCCATGTAGTTGAGAGCGAGTCGAGCAAAGCACACTTGCATTCTGATCCTTCACTCTTACGGGTTGGAATATAATTTATGACCAGGCAATACCAAAGTCTTTACGATCGCTCGCTGGCAATTAAACGTTCGAAATACCTTTCCCTCGGCGTGTCCTTAATTACATATAGGAGAAGTCTTTGAAGCGCTCGTACTTGAACAATTTACAGGAGATGGTCGCGTGGTATCGAGACTTAAGTTCCGTCTCGTCGCCTCATGCGTATTCACTTGTCGCTGTTCACTTATCTATTTATCATCCTGTCTCTCGATGCTCTTCCTTTAATAATTACGACTTTAACTGACACGCACAGTTGATTGTGTCAATGCAAAACCTTCGGGGAATTAAGAGACCCGTGTCATACTCCTGATTCAGCATTCCGTATTTTACAACCACACTGACTTTGAAGCTAATATATGAAAGAAGGATTATGAAAACTCAATCAACAGGCAGTTAGTCAATAGTCAAAGAGTAAAACAAGCATGTCTACAAACCCACACGATCCAGTTCACCAGAATCTCCGATATATTTCAATCGACTGGCTGATCGATTGACAGCTAGTTTTATTGCGACATTTGCGTAATGTTAACTTGCGCAAAGGATAACACGGAATAACTCGAGTCGTAAAGCGACAGCGGCGCGACGGGGCGCGTACCGTTACTCGTCTTTCGCATTATCATTTGTTACAGACGCCCGCTAATTAGTCTGCAGATTCAAATGGGATGGTGAGTCGTAAGCGCAAACTGACTGGCGCGAACGTCTGATCGCCGAGGCAGCGGGGGACAATTTTCAGGCCGGACGGCGCCAAGATCGCATGATGTAAATGATATTGACGTTATGAATTATTTACAGACGGCACTAGCGCATTCGTATCAGCCGATTGTGATCAACCAGTGAGAAGATCATTGGTGGATGTAACATTCAAGCATTCCTATACCCGGAAATTCTCAGTCGGCAATTTAGTCGATGCTAATCTATCACAACTCAGAGCGACACTGGCGCGACGACGTTTCGATTAAATGCGGAAATCGCCGATGAAAAAATGAGTCGCTTGTATTAGCGATTACAGCGCATAGTAATTATCACACCTCCGCGAGTTATTTGCATCCGCTAATAGTACCGCGATCGTCTCCTAAGCGTTGGAGAACTGGCGACTCATCAATCTTTCGAAAGGTGGAGGCCGGGAGTCAAATTTATACTCTTTGAAGGGTACATACTGCGGAAGTCGAGCGTTGCATAGTCGACGCAACGACACTTTCCCAATTATGTGTTATTACATATGGATGTGTTATTATACCGGAGTGTAATAACATTGACCATTCAGGCGAAGTGTTATTACAGTCGGGGACTTGTTGTGCGTTATTACAGGGCAGAATTTACAGTCCAGCGTGCTTTAGCTTGGGATGCCTGGGGTGGGACAAGTGCAAGTTTAAAGTCTCAAGGAAATCTGGGAGATTTTGAACGTCCACTGGCTCTCAGGCATTGGCTCATTATGAAAATCGTTACGTGGTTGGCCGGCTCTTTACATAACGCGCTGTGATTAGTAGTTTGGGGACATGTTAGCGATGACAGATTGTAGCGGGTTTCCTTTGCGGCTGGCTATTTTATCTGACTACACAGCTCGATCGATCATGTAAATTCATCGTCGGCGTCTGTAATTAACACTCGTTTTTCACTAATGGTACACAGCCGGGAGGCCGGCTTTCGCGCTTACCCGCCCGATTATAGTAGAACATTCGTGTTTGTTTACGGAGTAACACCCAGCACACAGCCGGGAATATTTATCAGGCCCGATCATGCTCTACTTTGCCGGAGGCGGAAGTCTCTAGTTTGGTCTTGGAATAGGCAGTTCCGATTATTTGGTGCTACTGGATTGGTCAAAAAGATCAATTTTGGCAATAATTGTCTTCTGAAGCAGCAAGAACTTCTTCGCTCATCCATATAATATCAAAGAAGAGTGTTAACTGTTAAATGAAGAGGAAATCAGAAACTACTATGAATAAGTGTATTTTATCAATGACAGTCCTTATCTCCAGCTGAAACTGACCAGCTACTGTCAGAGAGATTAGATATCTCGCTAGTGAATCAGCGGGTACAAATTCTACTAATCCGACTGCACCGGCACCGATTGAAGTATATGCTGGCTGGTGCACCAGCAATGAGAATTCAGTTAACAAGGCGACAGTTTAAGGGCGCCGAATCTTACCGATGACTCTCCGAATCGGGCATGCACAGTCCGAGGTAATAACTCGTAATAAGCGGGGCCAATGAGTGCGGCTCCACCCTCGTAAATTTCGAGGGTCACCCACGCTCAAGGTGTCATATAAATCGTTTGCCATGATTTCGAAGTGTCGTGTCATCGAGGGGACCAAGAGCCAAAAGAATTTCAATCGAAAGGGTTACACGCCCTAAAATCCCAAGCTTCCCCGGTTCTCTATAAGGCGAGCTTTAAAACTTCACAACGACTTTTTACGTAGTAAGAAATTTGAGATATAAAATTATAAGTGTCCCACTAGAAACGGCGTAATGTTCGCTGGAAGGAACGTTTCATGAAGTAACTAAGAGGAGAAATTAGATGGGCGAATTGAGCGATTAATTTTATGGCAACGAGGCGAGTTAGAGCTGTTCTCTCACGGTGGCGAGTCACTGTCCCGTATATAGAGCTTCTTTATGTCCGCGCGTAGAAAGAGAGGAGTTTTCGTTCTCTCGAGTGGCTGCTTTCCTGACCACCCAAGATCCCACGAAATCAGCCTTCTGCCATCCAAACATAACCATCTGCGTACCGCACGGTAAAGATCAGGAAGTCTCATTACGTGCTTGATTAATATCTATTGATACTTTAAACAGCGGCTTTCCTCTCCGTCGAGGAGGTCTCTCATAAATCAAGAAAATCATGCGGTGTTCAGTCTACCACCGGAAAACTTCTGACTGCCAACCAGAGAGAAAAGGGGGAAACCGGGGAACGGAATCCTCTTTTATGCTTGATTTAGGAGTCCTGCAACTCACTGAGCGAACAGAACTCCAAGCAGGATGTTGGGCTCTCGTTATTGCCTTACCCCCCGTTGTGCTTCTACTTTGTTGTGTCGCAGGTATTTTAGCTGTCGCGTTTAATTCGCAATCCACAGAAACGTTGGTCGCTCACGTGTCTTATGAATAGGACGTGCCGATTCTAAAGAAATCTGTGACTACCGCGGAAATGGGATGACTATCGATTGAAAAATGGGATCGGCTCCGAGTGTCAAATGGTCCTGGGTTTCCCTAATCCATATTGGGAATGGAATCTCACGAAGATGTTCGCTTTGAAGTCAATTCTCCAAGGAATTCCACTGCATACTGTCGATACTTTAAATATGGGGGAGTGGAAGATCTGAGAAAAGGCAATAATGAGTAGAAGCGCATGCCACGAAGGCAGGAACTTCTCAGTGAACATAGTTTTAATCGCTCGGCAAGCACTGATAAGAAAGGAAACTCGTTTAATGCCGATCTCAGTTGCGCCGAAGTAAACAGTGCATCTTCCTCTTTCAACGGCACACTTATTTTACGTCCCGCATCCGCTTGCTCACTCGAGAAAGAGAGAGAGAGAGTGTGAGAAAAGGGGGAGGGGGAATCTTTTCGTAACGACTTCATCCCTGGACTCTTAACCCGAGATCAAGGTGGTAACGTGTTATTTCATCGATTGCACTATCGCTCGATGAAATTGCCTCCTCGTACTCTTACCTACCAAGTCCCGCCTCGAACTCTCGATGGAAGCTGTGAGAATCGATGTATTCGAGACTGGGGTCTTGATTTTCGTTGCAGTTACAATTAGTGTTAATTGAAGGAACGATGGAGCACTGACGATTTCCTGTTGCCAGTAACCACCGAGATTGTAGACGCTGGCAATGGTGGTGCTGGCTGAGTGACGAGTGCACGGAAATATTTTTAGATTTTATCTCGGCGGACGCCCGATCTTGGAGTCTCTCCAAGTGGACATGAGAATGACCCGAATACATGCAAAGCAAAGGTCCACCAGCTGGCTAGAGATGCAGACTCTGGCGGAGCAGATTATCGATTCCGTATCGGTCAGTAACGAGTAATCCGTTTTAAGAGATGCACAGTCTGCCGCACGATAACTCGTCCTCGTCGGTCGAGACATCGGTTCGACCTGGACGCGAGCCAAGGCTTCCATGATCCCTTTATGCAGACAGGAAGTCTCGCCGCTCGCTGAGATATTCCACACCGAAATCTTTCTCGCATTCCTAAAACCCTAATTTACCATCGGAAGAAAACTTTACATTTCGAGATTATTTTCGTTCAACTAGAAATATTTGGGACAGTTGTTAGTGTAATATAGATTTCATTGTATTTCATACTGTTTGACGAACTAATTAGCTGTCACTCTTTCTCGTATCATGCACGATGAACGACACATCGGTTAGTTCTAATAACTGTAACACAAGAGGTGATTGTTACGCGCGTGCTCGTTCGGTTTCACGGAGAATTTGATCTTGGAGTGCGTCCAATGGGTCTTCCCGCTCTCTAAGATCGCCCGTGCATGTAGCTCGGCATGCTGCGAGTACAGCGCATCTGCGAGACAATTCTCGTTCGCAGACGACGTTCCAGGAATTAATTAGCTTGCACCGAGTGGCCAGCAAAGAACTTCAAGGGAGAGAGTGCATGCGAGTGTTCCGCAAACGTCGAAACCATCCGGACTTGAAATCGCTGACTCACCAATTTATTCGTGTCCCGTTCTATCTTTCCTATCCTATCCTCCATTGGAGCATCGCTTTCGTCTTAGTTCGGAAGTGTGCGAGTAGCCAACTACTCATCGAACTCATTACGAAATCGCGCGATAAAATAGTTGCCGCGAAATGGGCCAAGTACGGGCGGCGATAATAATTAGCTTGACTATTTCAGATAAAACTCGAGCCGCTGGATACGCGCCCGAGACACCGGCTTTACTAGTGTGTATTCCTTCGTACGCCGGTGCTTTATGCGTCTATTCTTATTCCCGTCGCATTTACAGTGGCTGGCCAGTGCGTATGTATGCATTGCTGTTTTCTTCGCTGTAAATCAAGCCACCCTGGGAAGGAGCCCGCGTGAGTCTAGATAGTACCCGGCTCGCATACACCACTCACGCATCTTCTCCTGCTCGAGACCGACTAATCTTTACTTCCTACGTTTATGACCTCTTTTCATCTTCCACGATTTATATTGCGCTCGCTTTATTTCATCTCAAGTGATGCGTTAGTTTCAACCTCGCTCGTGGGTTCTATTGTTCGTTCGGGGAATCCGAATGACAGAGGAAGAGATGTTGAAACAGAAGTGATCTTGAAGTCAGAGAAGTTCCCCTTATATCGACTAATTTTCGGGGATTCGCTAATTAGTTCAGGAATTTGTGAACGCGTTGGTATATCACTCTCGAAAGTATCTCCTCTCCTACAGTGAATCATCGTCATGGCGGGTCAGTAGTTCGACGATCCTTCCTCCTTGGCATCAATGACGCGCTCGAGACTCATCACATTTCCTCCCGTTAATACTAACAATCAGTTACTAGGCGAAATACTGTGCAAATTCCAAGAGAGTTAATCATACAACGTTCCCTGCAATTTTCTTGGAGAAGTGCCATGAAATTACTGCAAAAATTCCTTTGGCTTTTTGGTACTGCAGATTTCTATCTTTAAAACAGGTTCGCTCGTTCATTCAAGGGTCTAGAGTATTTTCGATTCTGATCTCATTTCGTGGAGTAGCCGGTTCCATTGAAACTCTCGGTGGTGCGCGGTAGCGTGGCATCCAAGTCGGAGGGAGAGCGAATGGATGAAGATAACTTCGCAGAGTAGCAAGTCTCTTTCACGTAAACAGAACTTCCGCGAAGTGTATCAGCGGTTTATCCGAGACTAGCAAGGAAGATGTCTACTTCAATGTTGAATTGCATTTCTCTCGTCCGACATCGAGGTGACGACCTGCTACAATCAATGAAACCCGTCTTTATCCCGGAATTCTACTTGCCCCCACGACATTTCCGTCGCCTCTACATTCTTATCTCCCCAACCTCGTAGAATCCAGCACGTAATTGCATAATGTGACTCGGGCTGTCTGCCGATTGCCGTCACTCATTTCTATTTTCGGCTTCGATTTCTCAGGGAAAGTCCGGAGTTCAGACCTCTTCTCAGAAAAATGACTATAAAATAGACGAACAACATCGCGTATTAATTTCGTTAAACATTATTCCATGTAATACTTCCTTTTAATGAGGTTCATAATTGTGAAAGTAGAAACCGTTGAAATTACCTTCTACACTTATTATCACGAGTTGCTAATGTGTCTTTTACGGTAAAGTGAAACTAAAATTAATTGGTGTTCGGGAAATGCTTTATTGCAGCAGGAATAACCGATAACGAGCAATTGCGCTCGGCGCAATCGACATGCTTCTCCGTAAACGTCGATAGAGAGTGCGAAGATCGAATAATTATCCCGCGATTTATCGGCTGCTAGCACCTTCGCACTCACTGTTTGCTATCATCCACTTACTGGCGGCTCGTTAATCCGCCTGTATTGTGCGTAGGATTCTACCTTTATCCAGTTGGTATTCACGAGAAATCGGAGTGATACTTAATGGCAGTTTAATTCTGAGGGGGGTGTTGACGGCGAAGGAATCCAATCTTTTTGGGTGTCTTCGCTCGATTATCGAAATATCTTATAAATGAAATGCTTGGACACTCTGAAATTCATAGGCGATTAGTGATGTGCCGTTATAAGGCGTGCATTGATTTTGCCTGTTTAATTAGCTTGTCAGTACTGTTATTGCGTGGCACTGACTTTGTTAGTGACACGCAGCTCATCTTATTTCTTGAACTTTATTCTCGGAAAGGTAGGTCGTGCACTGATAAGCTGCTCAGGCCAGTGTATACTCGCCCGATAACAGAATGAAAATTCCTCGATTACGAAAAAAATCGGTTATATCGCTGCCGAGTGATTGACGCGTGGATGATCAGCATCATCATTATTCCGCTGTGTTGAACTCTAAGCTTCCTGGGTAAGGAGTGTTGGGTGGGTTAACCGTGAACCACTTACCAATTTATCTTGTCCAGCTGCTCGTGATCCAATTAGATGCTTTTTAATTTCGTACAGGAGGTCGGCTGTGCTTGCGTCAATGTTCGCGGTAAACTGCGTTGGGGGAATGCTCGGAAAGATGAAGAGTCCGATGTCCTCCACTTTTCAAGATTCGAGTTAAAGAAACATTTAGCAGAGCCGGATGTTAAAGGGCATCTAATTGTAAGTGAAGAGTCGGCCTAGAATTTCGTTGGTACTTCCAGCAGTCATTAAGTGGTTTATTTCGGTGGTGCTCCCGGTGTTCTGCACTCACGCATCCAAGGAGATATAAAGCTGGCAGCTGTAAGAGCACGCACAATTGCTCAATTACCCACCGGCGCAGTTCCACTCGTGCTCCCTGTTCGGTGGATCGGCCGCAACGGAACGTGGCGCGTTTACCTTTGTAAATTGGCGCAAAAAAGGTAAACCACGATCGCGACGACAGCTCTGGACTTCTTCGGCTTTCCCTTTCATTCTTTCTTTCCTCGCTTCGTTTTCTCTACTCGCTGAGTGCTTCACGGCCCGACAGCTACTGTGAAATTAAGGTGTTCCCCCGGCGAATGCACTCCTGAATTCTTCGCTCGACCCTACTCCGATTTTCGCTTGATCTTTTGGCCAAGTTACTTCCTCAAATTGCCGGGTAAAAGCCAGGATAATTATACCCTTTTATCCACATAAACCTCGACCAAGTGTTCCAAATTCGCTTCGAGGGATTCGCGAAGTGAACGAATAATAAGAACTCTTTAAAGTATACTCTTCTGGGATGGAAGAGTCTTTCCAGTATGTCAACTTTCGATACTAGGAAAATGGTAAGAATTAGATACTCGGCGCTTCTTATTTTGGCTGCGTCGAGACTCGTAGAGTGGATTCTTCTACTACAACGAAGAAGACCGAGCTATACGCATGGAATACGTGAAATAGCAGCGGCCACTATTTAACGATGGTCAGCAGCTGCAGAAGCAGTCGTCCGAAGAATGCAGATGCACGCAAGGATTGCGGAGGAGAGACCAAAGATTCGTCAGTCTATACCCGCTCCCGTTGGTAACACGTCACGCACCCCGGGCTTTTTGCCGCTCGAAGAAGACCAGTGGTTCATCTGGTGACCCGCAACTACAGAGAAGATGAGCAAATGCCCATTGACTTTGACGAAGCGTAGCTTGGCAGAGGACGAAAATAATTCTCCTTGAGTATTCGCGATCATCAATCAAAACTACTTCTCGGCGCGCCTGCAATTTCGGTCTTTTCGCTTCCTACCTTCTCGCACTCCACATCATACATTTTCTGGAGCACAGATTCTCCGAACCATAGTCTCCTTTTAGCAGTGTCACAGTCTCGAGCGGACTGCGCGATGATTTTCTCCAGGATACGTGACAGCTTGATTGACAGTAATCACAGCGTGTTAATCTATTTGGCTGACATCCCGATCGACCGTCGGCCAGCGAATTATGATAAGCGCAGGACGGGCGATGACAACCGGTCCACTCTCGTCGAGATAGATCAATGCAAATTAAATCCACGCACACCGCATACTGCCTGCCTGTGCTTTACTGTGCGTGCCTTCCACTCCGAGATTGGCATCGAATTTCAGAGCTAAATCGAATTATACTCCCGAGTGCTGCCCACCACGTTTTATCGATATTATGCACGGGCAGACTAATATATATTAGAAAATAGTTTCTAAAAAAGAAAATGACACGAATTTGTTAGTGATAAAAAGAGGTATGACGAAAGTCAAAGTTACATTTGCGAAATCAGTGCACTGTCAAGGGCGATCTAACTTTGCACGTCTTTGGTAAGAGGGAAGGCTAATAAAGTCGAGTGGCTACGAGTGGTCCGATGATTCAAAACAGTTCTTGGAAGTCGAGTACTTAGAGGAAGATTCCCCTAACAGCTTGTACCCTTTCTCTCTCGCTGCGCTGGAACGAACCGACTGTCGTCGATAAGTCTCGCAGCAGCAGGTAGCCTGCCTGGGAGACCTGTTCGTTGAGGTTGAAGATCGGTGTGTTTGATTGAGGTACATTGGGTCGATCTTCCAGACGGATACACTTTGCGAAACTCATTTGGCCGGAAGATATATGCCCGAATGGCCGATGCGTAGAATGAAACATAGATACCTAGACTAAATAGGCGTCTCAATTTTCAAGACAATGTATACTTAGCTGCGGATATTGCAATATCTTATAACTAGCATAGTGTAGAGTGGATTTCCGAGCCAATAAGACGAAAGAGACATAGGAAAGTACGTTCTCGCGTGCAGACTACCGGCGTGCACCACGAAATCGAGAAACGACGATCTTAATCTTTGCTCCGGACGGCAAGGTCGATGGGGAGGAAGGCAGCGGACTTTACGAGTCCAGGCTCTCTTCTCCGATGGCATCGAATAATACCGGTGTAGAGCGGCGGAGGATTCTACCGCGAACGGACTCCAGGTAGAGAGATAGATCATGCAGCGGGCTCCAGAGACAGAGAGCACTCGATGCACCTCCAGAGCTCTCCTGTAGGAGTTGCTTCGTCGGCAATGGGCAAGCACGCGAGCTTGCAGTCGGAGGATTTACGTGCGCGCTCACCAGCTCGTTATCAAGGCCGCGCTGCTTCGATTCGGAAATACCTAATGTTATTCGTAGATCGTAGAAGCCTCGAGTCGTAAATCTATTCGCGCTGTTTCACAGTGGACAAGGATTTCTCGTCAGTCGACCGTTTATCATAAGCTCCTGGACTACCGATTCCCAACGCGCTTTACATACGGATTTCTACCTGTATACCGGTTCCTTCGATCGAACATGTTCTACACGCGTACTTCGAGCCTATTTTTCCCGGTAGCCCTTGCAGTCCTCTCTCCCTCGGCCCCCACCTTACAACAGGATAGTAAGGTACATGACTTGGACGTTCCTTCCGCGTGTCATGCGATGCGAGTATCCTAGCCAGTTGTAGACTCGAGGCTTACGGTAAGTACAGTGTGGGTTGAAATGTTAGCTCACCGTATTAGTGACGTCGGCCTGCATGCCGGAATCCTCGTCGATTCCCGCCCTGATCAGATCCTCCTCCTTCTCGGTGTCAGGACTGTTCAGGTACTCGTCGTAATCCTGCTCGAGACTCTTCGTCCTCGGCTGACTAACACCGTTTTTCCTTGCACCAGCAGGAGAAGCAGTTGCTTTCTTCTCTTGGCGATCGTTGCCCTTCGCCAGGATGCCGGTCGTGTCCTTCTTGCGATCGACCGGTGAACCGGCTGCTTTAAGGGACGACGAAGAGCCGGCTTCGCTCGTTTTGCGATTCCAGTAATAGTTGGACGTCGAGCCGACGTAAGGAGAGTCGGTCTTCGAGTTCTCGGATGACAGGCTCCTCGAAATATTTCGTGGTTCGTACTTGAAGTCTCCTACGTACTTGATATTCCTGTAGTCACGTTTCACAGTGGTTCTAGGGCTTGTAGGTTCGTCCGACGTGAGTCTCCTGATGATATCGTCGAAAGTTCTCAATGGAGGCTTCCTATCGCTTTTAGAGAAACTATTATCCAGTTCGTCCTCATCATCGGCGTCGTCTTCGCCTTCTGCTTCTCTCCAAATATCGTCTTCTTCTTGATCCCTATCCACTGCCCCATCCTCTCCATCCACGTGATCATCGTAATCATCATTGTGTCTCCTTTTATCATGTTTGGCAAACGTAGGCTGCTTGGCCTCGCTCGAGTTTACACGCCGCCACCAGTCATAGAACATCTTCAAGGAAGCTTCCGTGTTATCCACGTGGTATCTTCTAGCTGAACGATGATTACTTCCATCGCTGTTTCTGCCTTGCCACGGATACCTCGAACCGGCTCTATGTTTCCTCGCGGTTTTCGGGGTACGCCTGTGCGCCCGCTCGAATTCCAGCTCATCCTCCTCTTCGCCGTACTCGAAATCATCCTGCGTTTCGTGGTTTCTGGAGTAGCCCGAGCGCCGATGAGGCGACCTCTCTTGCATCATGAACCTATAATTTCGTGTTGGGTGACGCTGAGGTGGACCACCTCTGCGTCTGTCATTATCCTCGTCCTCGTACCATCCTCGATATCCTGGTCGGTGATGGTACCGGGGAGGATGGCGGGTTTCGAACGTCCGGGTGTGAAAGAATCCGGACCTCGGATAGGATCTCTCGTAATACGATCGCGTTTCGTAGTCCTCCTCCTCATCCTCCTCGTTCTCCTCGTCCTCGCTATCGGCAATGGCGTCGTCCTCGTACTCGAGTTCCTGCGACCAGCTTCCCCGAGCACTCTCCGTACTCTCGTGTTGGTGCTTCCTTTTGCCAAGGATGGAAGGAGTCTCGTGTCGGTGTCGGTGCCGATGGTGCGCCGAGTCTGTCGGCGCCGTGTCCTCGTGCTGGCGATATCTGCCTTCCGCTGTGAACAGCCCGAGGACCATCAGTAGTGCCAGCACCAGTAGCAGCCTCCTGTCGCGCGTCATTTCGTCTGACCACTACCCGGTTCCGATCACTTACATCATATCTGCCCTGATCACTCGCGCGCGGCCCACCTTCACTTTCGGACTGAGATGAGAGGATCTGTCGATCGGTAAACCCTGCGGCACCTCACCAGCGCATTGCAAACTGTACGTGCGCGGCGATCCTCCGCCGCTTTCTTCACATCAATCGCTCCTCTCTCTCTCTCTCTCTCTATCTCTCTGTCTCTCTCAGACTTTGAGGGTGGATGCTCAGATTTCTCAGCGACAGTCCGGCGAATGCGCTACTTTTCTTCCACGTGATACTTAATCAGTTCGCTGTCCTCTGAACTCTTCTGATACAATGATACTTGGCAAGCACTTGGGCCTATTGTCGATGATTACAGCTCCGAGTGGAATACGGTGAGTTGCCTCACAGTGTTCTCGCACTAGTAATATTGTTGCTCTAAGTATATCAATCGCAATTATGCCAGGTAGTTGATTTTACGAATTTATAGGATTCCTTGACAGTTCCTTAGAGTTTTATTGAGAGTCGATCTGATAGCAATGTTGTCTGAGTGCAAGGAAACGACTGTCTGTTGCGCGAGGAGGTATCGTTGGATCCGGCACCGGCTCGATCTCGTTGTCCCGAGGGAGGCAACAACAGAGATTACTCCGAATCGTATCGCGTTCCGAATGTCGCGGGCGACTGAAGGCTCAGGCTCAGTCCGGCCGGCAGGCTGGCTGGCCGCTCTCAGAGATCGCGGCACCGCCAAGAGCGCATGCGTCTAAGCGATATTCGTCTCTCCCTCCCTCCCGCCCGGATGCCCTCGCCGACGAGCGACGACGAGCACCAGCTTTTCTGCTTACCTGGCTGTACCCCCTTACCTGCACACACCTTTGCCTCACGCAGCCAACGCGACGGGCTATCCCGCGAGATGATGCACCACCACTTGGGACAATGGACCCGCCGGGCCCCAGATAAGACCGGACCCCGACGCCCCACCACACGCTCATCAACCATACCGTCCGACTCCTCCTTCACAAGGAAACCCGCTCTCTAATCACTCTGTTCGCGCGTTCTTGAATTACAGACCTCCCCCGCGAGTTATGTATCTCTAACGATTTCGGATGCTGGGACTACAGCATTCTACTCTTCCTATGTGGAAGTCAAGAGAGTATGGATCGCAGTTGGAAATGAAAGGTAGGAAGTTCGTCGTTGCCCTTAACGATAGGGAAGCTTTTAACGAAGATTGGTTTCATTGCTCTTTGTGGAAACAGCCTCTCGGAAGCCTGCTTGAGAAGGCCGTGCTACCGCTCTACCAAGGTATACATTTGGTAGCTCACTGTTTGCTTAGAGCGATGCCCGAATTTCCGGAGTTAGGCAGCTTCCACGTTCTCTAGCGCACTCCCGTTGGAATATTAGAGGGAAAGGTGTGTGTACGTAGGCCTGGTGTTATACATATGCCGACGTATTCGTGGGAGCTGGCATGTTTGTGCATGGGGGTCCAGGCTGAGCAGCGCACTTTCAGCGGCTTATCTTAAATAAGATGAATAAAGGAACACTTATCATATACGCCCCCGCACTGTCTTTTGATGGCTGGCGCTGTCGGACCAGGCAGCTTCTACACATGTATCCGTCACGAATCCAAAGGGGTCCTGTCTCCCTGTGTACCTCCCGATTTTACGATCGTCCAAGCTGGAACGACAGGCTTCCATTCACTTTCGCGTCCCGCGCCATTCAGAGATTCTCGAGGGTACCGGTCGAAATCCGGCCGCGAGAGAGAGAGACAGATAGATAGAGATCAGACGTTGCAGGCCTTACAACCGGTACAACGAGGACTGGTTTTTCGCAGGTTCGCGTACCTCGTGGGGGGGCTTTTTGTCGCCCTTTTAAGCCGACCGAGCTGCGTGCGATGATAAATAAACACAGTAGCACACCGGACTCGATCTGATCTCATCGCTCGCAGAACGGGAACCCATCTCGCTCGAGCATCGGAGAACCAACGTCATCGGGGCCTTCTCTTCTCTGACAGGTGAATGGAGAAAAGAAATCACGTTGCAGCGCTAGGACGCTTGCAGCTCGACCCTATCTTTCTTTCTTCTATTTCTTCCCTATCTTGGTTCTATCTTATCCATGAGATCTGTTTTCTATTAAAATCTTTGTCACGTCCCTTGTTGCTATGTCTTTTTCAATATTCTACGTACCAAGAGGAGGTACCAAGAGAAGGTGAGAAATCGATTTGGCATTCGTCCGTGCCATTCAACCACGTGTCATTAAGCTCGCGGGATATTATTGTCGAGGCTTCAAGGTCCGAGATTCCCCTGCATTTGCTGGTCGTCTGTCGGAGGACATAAGGTTCTCGCGTTAGCGATATTAATTCCCCACCATTCGTCAGGATTCCTCTCTCAGCGTGACGAGTACGGGCTCGTTAGTGTCGGCTTACGAGATGACGATTAAGTCGCTCTCTTGAGTCACGGAATTCGAGTGGCGGTAGTGTGCGGATGGTACATGGGCGTCGAGCGGGAAGCGTGTAATCACGCGCTCGCTAGATAAATGAGGTGAGATCTCAGGTGAGAAGTAGCCGCCGGATAAATAAATGGCATCCCAACGACACTCCTGTGGAATGCAATCGTCCTCGCAGTTTGTGCTTCGAGGAGAAGAGCGCCCATGCTGCGCGAATTTCAGATCTGCCCCGTCGAGGTCCTCATTCCATTTCCTATGATAAATATCCTCGACACTTGTCACGCTTACTCTTCACAGAAGCGACTGGAGGAACGCTCACCAATCACCACCAACCTTCCATACTGCTTTGCCAAATTGTATTTCAATTATAGAGAACCACTGTGACTTTCCTGTCCTAATGTCTGCGTGCGCGCATGGTCTCGAGTCTTTCTTACCCTGCCGGATGAGATTAGTCATGCGCATTTCAGCCTGACATTCTTGCTAAGAGTGTCTCTCAGAACGAAAGTACCAATTTGTTCTACTTTTGTAGGACTAGTCACAGAGCGTACTTTATGTCACTTTATATATGGATTGACATAAATCGTACTCTTGGAAATTTATAAAGTTCGTTCGACTGTTAACGTTTGGTTTGAAGAAAGAATGGCTGTTATCTAAGTGCAAAATTGGTGACAAGCTCGCTCGAACAAACTATTACAGATTATGGCGTGTCGTGCGTTGACACGCTCGCTAAGATTTGGTCCGGGTGTCGTGGGTTATCTTGTGAGAGATTGTGCTTGTAGGTCACGCATCGACATCTCACGGCATCGAATGCTTCTCTCCGGAAATTCGCGTTTCTCCATTGTCCTCTCTTCTAGATGACCAGGCATGAACCGTTCGTCCTGTCTGTCTGGTTGTCTGGCTGTCCTGTTGCCGACTCAAAGAATCCATAGGATATTTACGGGCCAGACGCGTCTGGCAAGAAGGATCCCGCAGCACTTAAGATATCCCACCACTCGAGTGGCTGCGAATCCATTTCCGTTCACGTAGGGAGTCTGATTTCGCACGCTGCACCTGCTACGGACGTGGAGATGGAGAACCATGTGGAATGCCTGTCGGAGAAGTGCGGCTATGATAACCGGAATAACTTCTTCTCCCGATCCAAGGACATCCTGGCTGCCTTCCGACCTTTGACACACCTCTACTATCCTTTCACCCTTTTAGAAAAGTCCATATACTTTTACCTTTCTCGTGAAACCGATAATAGGAGAAAACTTTCTCAGAAAAGTCCCCGCTTTAATCAAAGTTACAAAATACGAAGTTACCTCGTTACTCATAGTTTGTTAGGTACTTGGTTACTCGGTGCTTAAGATCACCTTACTTATCACTCTCCTTCCACCAACTAAGATAACACTAACTACTACTCTCTTCCTTCGTCGAGGATAAAGCGGATTTGAACTGGAAGTTGCTTTACGTAGAAACTCGGGTTGAATATATTCGGCATCGTAAATGTGGGCTCCGAGGTTTAGCATGCTTAACTGCAGTGACTAGCCGGTTTCCGGGGGGATTCTATTTACGTGCAGTGGATTGAGCAGTATCGATTGGGGACTCTACTGATGTTAGCCCGTTATCTCGATCTCTCGATGCTGCATCAGCTCGGTCTCATTTCCCATGGCAGTCACGGAGTTCGTGACACAGAGTACGATCCCTGATTTCCCTTACTTTTGATCAAATTAGCAAATTATTAGCTGTCCCTCTCCCCTTTCACCTCTCCTCCCGTTTAGCATAAGAGCGTGTGCAAGAATGCATGCATGCCGATGGACCAGCCAATTTAGTCCTCTCCTCGAGCGAAGTCCATCAATTCCTCGCTAGAAGACTTGCATGAGCGAAACTGCTGCCGGCCAATTGGAATAGCCAAGTGATTTTTAATAGTATAGCAGAGGAACTCGAACACGCTAGGATATATACTGTGTAGCTTGTTGTTTTATTGATACTATAATAATAGTAGCAGTAGGGAGAGGAAAAAGTGACGAGTTCCGGAAGTGCAACTCGTTCTCCGGAGGAAAGAAAATAAATCTTGATGCGGACATAGATACGGTTCGCCAGTGTTTTCGGGATTGTTAGGAGTTAGTAGTGATTTAAGCGGATTAGATGCGCCACCGCCTGGTCGCTCGAGATTCAGCCGTCCATTCTCTGTGACAGATGCCACCTGAGCGACCATTTATCCGACGGATTAGAAGCTGGCCACCCACCCGGTGGCAGAACTTCGCGCTGGAAAAGCTTCTGCTTTCCGTCACGCTTCGAGATCGTGCCATGTGCCGCTCCCGGAGAGTTTACGTGCTAGCCTCGGTTGCTTGCGTGCATAATGAACCACGTGGCGAGCTCGCAATATCCCATGTATGAAGTCGAGAGGAAAGTAGGACGACGAGAAGAAGAACTTCCTGGAAAGAAAAGCCTCGGGGAAGAGAAGGTCTACTAGGACGTGGAAGGATGTGAAGTTTGCAAATTCTTTTATTGTTTCATTATCAAACCCGGTGCGCCGGCACCGCAATTACGCGCCCGTAAAACCTTTGGCTTAGATACACAGCTTACATAGAGACTATAATACCGCTTCTGCTGCGCCTATGCGTCGGAGAGAGATATGTTGAACGCAGGTACAGGGTACACTGGTGAACACTAAAGTGACGGTACAACATACTACGATGAATCTTGCAGCCTTTCCTTTCATTCCAGCACTTTTTATAAAATCCGATCTCATCCAAATAGCTGCGCAACTCTGTTCGTAGAGTGTGCCGATATTTCGTCTCTGTTCGAGCATAGTGATAATCTTCCATTGCGAAAGTAACAGGCGAGTGTCGTTCTTTCTCTATAGCTAGATGTACGTAGTGCGATTTCGTGTTATTTGCAGACTCGTCGTAGTTAAGATTCGTCACGATGCACGCGCCTCCCTGATGTCCAGAAAGCATCCCATTGATCGGCTTTCCTGATGGTGGACTTTCAATTGGTTTTCGCTATGAGAATACCCCACGCACATACATCGTAATTGGCGTCTATCCTAGTAATTGCTTATGGAATAACGAGTAGCGCGGAATTATTTACTCAACAGGACAGACAGCAACCACGGCCAATTTCTCGTGCGAGCGAGCGCGTGTATGTGTTTCTTGGTAAAAATCTACAAACAATCATGCCAATGGATAGTGTTACTTCGAATAAAACGGATATCAGTTTAGTGTGTGTGTGTCCAGGTATACGAAGCAAGACTCGGATCACGACATCGACACAAGGATCCTAATAAAGCTTTTCTGAAACGTTTAGAAAAAATCTCTGCGAACAAGCTTACACCCTAGAAAGTACGTGTTCTCGCGAACGATTGACAGAGATGCGTTCAAGGTCTCGGGCGAGTGCGGTTGACTGCTCGCCCGATCCTCGATATACTCTTCGATCGTCATCTAATTAAAACCTCGACCAGTATCCTTGGCACGAGAGTTTCTCGACTGCCTTTTGTAAGGAAATGCGATGGGCTCACGCTTGTCTATCTGTACGTGCACGTGTATACGTTCGTGTGACCACGCGCGCTTGCGTGTATATGTGGATTCGGCCGAGAACTCTCTCATGTGGGCAAGGTGATACTGGACAATGAGTTAAAAGGCGCTTCACAGCATCCTCGAGAGGAGCATGGTGACCAGGATCGGTCCAAGGGAAATTAACAAGGTCGCGCTCAGCGACGATGCAGCGGAGAAATTCAACGACTTCATTAACTCCTCCGGTACGTCCACGTAAACCTTGTCCACTCCTACATCTCGAACGAGCTTCGAGAGCTCAGCGACATTCACGTTGTCACCCTCGCTCGACCAAATTGTCAAGGTCGCATTACCCAAGCTGGCACTCTCTTCCATCAGTTTCTTCACGCTGTTGATATCATTGGCTGCGAGTCCTGCCCTGATGGGGTAAGTTATCGGCTGCTTCACTTGACCCTGCTTTACGGTGTCTATCATTTTCATCACTTGTTCCTCGGTGTACCGACCCTCGGTGATGTTAGGCTTCTGCCCGTACCTGAAAACCACCGTAAGGTCAGATCACGCGAATCTCATTGACTTCCGTTAGAAAGGGAGGCTGGGTTTTAGGATACCTTGTGGTCCAGCCGACGGAGAGCGTCGATTCAGGCAGGACCTCCTTCGCTCCAGCCAGGAACTCTTTGGCATCAACTGGATCTGTGCTAGCGTTCACTGGTCCAGCCAGGATATCGGCATTAATGAATACAGGGAACGTTAGCTGAAAATAAAATAAGCAGTCAGACTTCTTGTCTTATCTCAATCATAATAATGCAACTAGGGATTCATTTGAATCGTATTACGTGATCCATCCTCCTTCTAGTTTTATAAGTGCTGTGAAGGAGTCGATGCTGCAACTGGAGCACGTACATACCTCCTTTCGGGCGTTCTTGAGGATGGGTTTGCTCAACTGGAAGGCCTTGATGCTCTTGAAGTCAAGCTTAATACCCTTACTGGTGTTCTTCTCGGCGACCGTGTTGAGGAAGTCCTCGAGTGACAGGTCACTCAGCTCTGCCGGGGGATGTGCCATGATCGGGATGTCGGTACTGTTTGCCGTTCCGTTCACTTTACCAACAACTACGTCGGCCTCGATCATCATGATAGCAGCTTTAAAGAGAAATAACGTGTAAGGTTGTAGTGCGATGCGTAGAAGGGCATGTTGCACTTGTAGTGAGGAAAAAAACAGGCAGTGGTTGGAATGGAGAGGCTAAATTAGTGGGAAAATACCAAGAGACTCAAGCAGAAGGGGAGGAAGAGAGAGAGAGAGAGAGAGAGAGGGGGACTGTTTCGGTGGATGCACACACGTGCACCGGATATCGATCACCTCTAAAGAGGATGCCACCGGAGTCACCGAGCGCTTCCATTTTCTCCCCCTTCTTCCGGCAGAGTATGTCTTGCTCTTTGCCACTTGCTTATCAAATACTGCACGAGTTTTCAGCTTCTCAGTTTGAGAGGCAGTAAAGCATCCTCCAACCCTTCGGCCCCGATGTGTAGGGAAATCCGGAAGTCAAGGCCGTTAGAGAGTCGGTGAAAAAAGGGTAGCAAGACGCGTGCTTCACCTTGACACATATCTCAATGATCCAGTGCCGAGTAATGGTGACAGTTCCATTACATCTACATCTTTACTTCGTTCTAATAACGGATTATCGCTTTTATGCATTCTGTGACATAGTAGAGGGAATATTTACTGCTGAGCTTGCTTGACAATTCAGGGCTCTGGCAATTGTTGTCTTCAGGCAGAATCAAAGAAACATTTCTACCAATTCCATATTTCGAGTGGGAGATGGTTGATCTAATGATATCTTGGAGTGGATGACTCGAGAATCGATGATGTGATTCTTCGCGGAATTCAGAGATCAAGGTCGCGCTTGTCCGAGGACTGACCTTCCACTAGTGCTGCTTTAACAGCCTCACCTTGGAAGATCCGTCGTGGTGCTCGCTCATTGGGATTCAATGTGAACGTGCGACTCTCGTTCTCGAAAATCCTCGGACGGCGACGTGACTCCACCAGCGCGAGCTTTCCGTGAATATTAATTGTAGGAATGTCGGCTTATACATTTTTTTTCCCCTCTGTGTTGGCTCATACAAGGAAAAGACGTGTCGCGAGCGCTGAATATTCTAGCTCTATTGAAAAGATACGTGGTGAATATCTAGGTAGCAGGAAACTAGAACGGGTAGTGTTGCTTCGAAGGATGTAGAAGGTAGAAAAGCCTTATTGCTGGATATGTACACGCGAATGCTATCTACTTCATTAAAAAAAGCGTAGAGTCATGCAGAAATAGGACAGACGAGATGGTAAGGTAATGGAACGATATAAAATAGGATTGCCAGAGATCCAGGCGTGATATTGGGTTTGAATTCCGAGTCTACAAGCCGGCGTGCTCAAGAAGGAACGGCCCTACTCATTGACATAATTCCTTCTTGCACCAAGCGAGCAGCAAGCAAACGGCTATAAATCGTTTAGAGCCAGCTCGTAAATCGACCTGATTCAATTCGCAGTCAAGTGTGTCTCCATTGCTTCGGCGACTCGACACTCTGTCACGCGCATCGAAGATGGGAAAAGGAGGAGCCCGGATACATCGGTGTCGGTGTACAGTTTAGTACACAGGGTGGCAAATAAGGTGTCCGTCGGAGTTAAGCCTCCACTCTACGTGGCTCGAGGCCGCAATTGGAAACCGATAGAGATGGTACTCTTTCGCCTAGATGCGCTTGTGTGCGTTTGAAGGTGGTTGGTGACGGGGATCAAAGCCGACCAAGGAAACAGGATCCCAGTAAATATTAATGCAAGCGTAACTTCTAGTAGCGCTCGAGATGGGAGCTTACAAAGGAAGGAAGTACCACTGGATATCCAAGGGGGTGTGTACTCTCTCTTCGCCAGTGGAAAACGAGGAGATGCTTTCAGAGAAGTCGGTCGATTCTCGCCGAGATCCTCGACGTTTTCCTCATTACAGAGAGCGATTGGGAGAACCGTCCGGTTATCGGGTTTTCTCGAATTCAATGCAAAAGACTTCAATTACCTGATTCAAGGGCTCGATCGAGCTCCGCTCGGCTATTGACGGCATGGGCCCAGACGATCTTCGTGAGATTGCCCTCGATTTCCGGGAAGAATATCCTCGGATCTGGCGAGACGTTGCACATGGCAGCCTCTGTAACACAAGTTTAATAAATCTTTGTAATTCCTTCACGTAACGACAATATTATACAGCAGTTTTCAATCATCTAAAATAAAAGGTTCCATTAATTTAACAGAACATAGTTAAATAACATTCTCCAAGCCTCGCCCTATTTCTCCCTCCCCCCTTTAAATCTTTGAGCCAATATTCAGCGGGGATGTTTCATAATTGAACGGCTATGAGAATTCTGTCCGGTTCAGTATTCACCAACGCTAAAGCTTAACCCTTTCGAGTATGAGGTCGCCCTGCTCCTGGAATTCCTCGTCATGTTTACCTCCCCATGAGCCCGATTATCATGTGCATTGATTAACAGCCGATAGAAAGGGGTCGATGCTGCCGGGGTCGCACTGTCGATCGGCGCAAGATCGGCCTGAAATTGGAGTAACCAGAACGTTTATCGGTTACGCGCGCGCTACGAGCAGCCATTTCTATCTCGTCGAGTGCACTTTCTTTTTAATGGAGTGCTCCAGCCACTTTCATTGAATACCTACTGATCCACGCAACCCAGTAATGAGATCCTGCTGGATAAGACAGCGAGTTACTCCATAATGGAGTTGGAATTATATTATAATATAATGGACTGGCAAGGCTTCAAACGAACGGTGTAATAGGGGCTTCGCAAAGTTTGCCGAAAGTTCACGGAGGCCGTACACTGCTGTGTGCACACGCCACATGGTTGCCAAGGGCGGTCTTGATTTCACATGGTAGTTGGGAAGCCCGAGGCCAACCAATTTCGGCCGACACATATGTGACCCAACCCGACACGCGCTCTTCTCACTCTTAAGTGATTCGCAAGAAGTCCCACCCACATCATCTTACGCTGCCTTTTATACGGTATATTAGCTATATACTATTTTCCCCAAGGAGAGTGAGAGTGAGAATGAGATGGAAAGGGACTGTTCGTTCTCACAAAAATTTCGCCATTCTCCCCAATCGATACCAGGCGTAGCTCGACACAATAGTTCGAACTGACCCGTTTCCGGTCCGACGAACGTGTACTGGCTTTATGCATTAACTGGCAAACGGTGGTCCCTTGGAATCAGCTAAAATGTGAAAACGTTCTACCCTCGTCCGCACAAACGATTCGCATTCTTTCGCAGAGCAGCAAAAATCAGGCAATCTGGTTGGATTCATTGGGCAATAAAAAGCTATAGGTTTTAACCGAAAGGTGGGCAAACGATCGATTTTCATATGCATGATTTCGGGATTCAGCGCAACTGGTTTTTGTCGGAGAAGCTACTCACCCTGCAGAGTAGTGCTAACCACGGCTGTTCGACGGCAGATCTAACTCGCACAATGCCACCGACCGACTTATTTCCGGGCGACCGGTCAGGCACAGTGGTCCTCACTGTTCGTGAACCGGTCATACCATGGAGGAAAGTGCGAGGAAACCCTTACTCCTTTTTTTTTCTTTTCCACGAACTCTCCTCCCCTCTTGTCGCTTCTCGAACAGCCTGCGGCGAGCATACGTCCGACCAAACTGACAGCACGCGCTCTTTTGCCGACACGATACGCCGCGCGCGGGCCGCTGCTCTAATTGGCTGGACAATCGATCGTCTGTCGGACACTGTGATTCCTAACAATGTTCCCTTCTTACGCAACCCTTCGCTCGAGATATTCCTCGGGTAGGTTTTTCTCCGAATCAATCCAATCCGATATTTCCCTATTCTCGGCATTCAAGAGGTGAAAAGAAATAGACTGCCACTCCAAAAGTCTGATACGCGCTGCTTCAAGGATACATATTCGATGCGCCGTTCCGAGAGGACGGCTCGGATGAAGATCCATTCAAATTCCTCGATAAAGGAATTCTATGAGAACCACTGTAGATGGAATGTCCCAAGTTTAAGCTTCCCTAGAGTTCGATGCTGGCAGATTTCAGTTTCGACCTCTGGAATATTCAGTTTTGCCTAGTCAGCTTGTCCATACGGGGTATATCTGACTTATGACCACTTCCGTAATCGTCCTGGGATACCATGGTCCTCGCCGACTCCGTCGGGAAATTGCAATTTCCATATTAAGCTTGATCAGATTTCACTGAAAAATGAACATCCCTTCCAATTTCAGTCCTCCAATCGCCACTTCCCCCCTCTCTTTTTCTATATATTTACCTCATCCTACCTCTCTCTTTGTGGGCTTCAACTTCTATATTCGAGTTTAATGATACACTACGGAAACTTTCCGGGGAGTTAAATTGGAAAAACCTTGGCGTGGGAATTATAGGGGATGGCTGGATGCGACCTTGATTTCCTTTTTTCTTCGCCAGAGTAAAAGTGGGTCTAGCATCGACTATATGCAGCAATGACGCACTGGTTTATCTGATGGACGACAGTAACGCGAGCAATGCATCGTACTTGCGACAATGACGACGTAACAATAAGTATATTGTGGATTTTTGCAGGAAAGTGCTATTCTTCTGTCCTGCTTGACACTAGGTCAACGAGTAAATGCGACTATGCCCAGTAGACCTTTCACAATGCTAGTGGTTACTCTTAGGTGGAAATGCGCATCGAGGTGTTTTCAATAAGAAAACATTGTAGCTTCTAGCGAGCAATCTTTGTAATTGATTATCATTGCGAGCGAACTATTTCGTCTTGTATTTGCTGGATCGATGGACGCAAAATCATATAGTCATGCATCTCTTTATCATGTATTGGAAATCGGTATCCTCAAGAATGGTGATTTTCTTTAGATTTGAATGTCACGCTATATCCTTAGTAATACCCGGACGATTTATCTGGATCATAAGTTTTAATACGGGTCGGAAGGAGTAGACAGTTGAATTTAAGAAAATCGAACCCGTCCAGCGGGACCTGCTCGGTCCTTATCTTTACGAAAGTTATGCTATGCTTCTGGAAGAGTTAGAGCAAGAGTACTATCATTGGACGGGAGGGTGGTTGGCTGATCTACTTATCTAGTTACTTGCATGACGTTTATTTCAGCCAGTGAATCGATGACCAACGTATGACATGCGAGAGTATCCTAACAGGTTGGCAGGTAACTGTAACGCATTTATCTAAACTGGCGCATTTGCACGGCACAGGAAGGATGTTTGAAAATCGGCAATATCATACCGAAGCAATGACTGCTTCATCTGATTGTGAGAACTGCGAGGTAATACTTCTGCTTATCCTCGCCCCTCTCGAAGAGTCTCCAACCGATAGAACGGGTCTCGAATTCCATCCGCACGTTGATTCGTAAGGTGTAAACATTTCGCAAGGTATTAAACCCTCGTACGTGCTTGTCAAGCTGAATTTACGTACGATTAGCATGTTGATCTTAGAAGTCTCGATGGACGAAACGACGGGACGCTCGGTGTGGTGTGATTTACGAGGAACCAAGTGGAAGTAGCTCTCGCCGGAAGTATGAGCTAATATATTCGCAGGGGCAAGACGGGCGTGTATTTCAGTCACGTTGCATTGTGAAAGATCTAGGCAGGATGTCACTAAAATCCAGTGCGACCAAGGTTCCCTTCTGCCCGTCGGCCGAAGGACAACCAAGACGGGCTAAACTTCCGATGAATAAAATACTCTGATCCATTTTATATTCTATCTATGGTTAGTCTACTTACGAAAGTCTGTCTATAATCTTCGGCCAGCTGGTCAATTAAACATTCATTTTATAGAACAAACTTTTCTAATCGATGGTTTTGCGAAACTCCTGCTTCTGATTCATAATTCAATATCGGATCCAATAAGAAATTGCGGACTGAATTCCTGTCAAGCTTATCAACTCGTTTTATTATCATCTGCAAACAAATTCTCGAGGAGGCCAGGAATATTTCTCCACGCGTATATGCCTTTTACTCAGGTGCCACCACGACTGGAAATTATACAGTCTGTCTAATGAGTCATCATACATTGAGCCCAAGAGATAACGTACGCTCAGAATCATGCGACACACCCGTCATTGGTAAGCATACAATACATGTGTCCCTCCATTCAAACATGTATTTATCAGAAAGTTGGGTTTGAAAGCACGGTTATGCACTCTTCACACGGATGATTCGGACTTCCCCGAGCACGTGATAGGTCCGAAATCTCGTCCGAACCAGATAAATCTTATCAACGATCTTAACCCAATAAACACTGGGACTACCCCCAGAATCTTCTGAGTAATTTCTCGAGGACTTTCCACTCGATACCTCGAAAGCCTGCTAGTTAAGCCCGCTATTAGTTCGCTTAACCGACATACTCAGTGCTCGTCCTAATCGTGTACCATTCGAATCAGCAGATAAGTAACGGCAAGGGGGATCCAAGGAACCGCCTGTATTTATTAGCCAGACAGAGAGAAAGAAGAAGAAGAAGAAGGGAGTGAGAGAGAGTTGGCGAACACGCCGCTAATTAGTCCCAGTAACGGCTGGAACATGTTTGCTGGTGTTAAATAGAAAACCCGGGTATCGATCCAGCCCAGCCGATTAGAGTAATTAGCAGAGTTAATATCCCCGTGATGGAAGCGACTGATACACCGCCTGGTAGAATTAATTTTTTATCCGGCAGTTCTTCGTGTGGCCTACTATATAGTCATTGTGGGTGGTGCTGCTAACCAAGCTCACCATCACTTTCATTTGCTTCGATAGCATCGCCCTTCGTCTGCTAGTACCTTGCAAATGCACTATGTACGAGCATGCCTTCAGCTTCCGAAAGATACCATCGTTCTTTCAGACCGATTGAGAGAGCATAGAATTGTGCGTAACATTTTAAGAAACGAGATAAAAAGAATTCCCAAAGGAGGGTGTTGGTTCTTCTCGAAAGAGGGGCAGTCACTAATCAGTTGGAAAGGTCGTGGTAATTCTCGCTCGGCGATTTGCTAATCTATATGCGATCCAATGGGAACAGTACATTGATGTGCGATGTCTGGCAGTAAGGCCAGGGTATCACTGCAATAACAATAGAAACGAACGACCCTCTCTGTCACTGTGTGTCTCAGTTCTGGCAAGGAGACACATTTAGGCTGGAGTACTGGCAAATAATGTTATTCTCTATCAGTACTTCTCTCTATCAACTTCAGCGAAGAAGATTTGTGGCTTTAATTGCTGTTAATGCCCGAGTGCTTGCCAACTATAGAATTCAAAGATACGTAGGGGAAAACTTCTGCGACACAGTAGAAGAAACAGGGAGAAATAGCTGGAAGAAGACTCGACGCACGATACTCCCGCAGACTTGGAGCAATTACTTCAAAGCGTTTATTTTTGCGCCGAAGCAACTCCTTCCTCGGCAGGGAAGGAGGCGACGCTGGTGGATCAGATCGACGCAAAGACCGCTAAAAGCGTTTTACTTTCGCAAACTATTTTTGCGCCGCCGATGGATGGAAGAGAGAAAGAGAGAGAGAGTGTGTGTGTGTGTGTCTATATATGTGTTGCATACACGGTTTACTCTTTCATGTCGTCCGCATCTCGCGATCACCGTGCTCTTCTCATCTATTTTTAAGGGGAGGTCACGCGATACAACATTGAAACACCCGGGAGAGAGAGGGAAGTCGTGGAAAATGCCGGGCCATCGATGAAAGGAAAGAGAGAAAAAAAGAATTGCGCCACGCAAATACATGTCCACTTTAAGTATAACAATGCTTCTTGGAATTAACTAATGCATGAATCATTAATTGGCACACTATCATGCATCCTTGGCTAGTAGAAATGAGCACCAGGTTTTTCCGCTTCGTTCGGTTAGTGTCACTCGATAAAGTACGAGACTTTTATTTAATCACATCGGGTCTACATTCAAATTGCTTCATCACAACGATAAATCCGAGTTCAAAGAGAGCGGTTTGCTTTTAAAGCGAACCTCTGGCTATGTTGTTTTTAACGTACGGTTACGTGAAGAGCGAGTGCTGCGTTTGCATTTGCGCGCGCGTTCCACAAGCTTTTTTTTTCCAGCAGCTAAAAAGCGGCTTGCGTCAGTCGTTAACAGAAATATTTATTTTTCGACTGCCGCACCAGGTGTTACGCTTCCGGCAACGTATTGCCAGCGGATACACAAGTAGACGCGTGATTCAAGTGCGCAGCGTGATGCGGACAAAGACTCACGAAGGACGAAATTCTACAAAGCGCGAACACGAACGATTATCGCACGGGCCAATTGTTTCAGTTACGAATTATATTAACGTTAGGCATTCGCCTTGCGAGATGAAACGCGTCGGGCAGCACTTGTGTTTCCCTTAAAAGCGATCAATAGCGCAAAATCGCAATATACCAAATACATAAAGCAGCAACCTCCATTTCCTTCAAGACTCTTCTAAATCCAAAATTCTAACGGTTCTAGATCAAAGCAGAGATTCACGAGTATTGGGATGCCGGTTCGCGCGCGTCGTTTCCCATGAGCCGCAAGTAGAATAAGCGGGACTTACGAATCACTGCCAGCAGTAGTATCACTGTCCCTTTGGTACCCATGGTTCTCTTCTCTCCTTGTATTCCTCTCAATAGAGGTTCGATGGAAGGCGGCTCTCTCCGATGTTTCGGGAAGTCAGGAACGATCAGACACGAGCGTGCGACTGAGGGGTTCGCTTTTCAAGGTGGGTAATGTCGCTAGACAGGAGGAGGAAGTATTGGTTAGGGGGAAAGAGTGACTGCCAGTGAAGAAAGAGTGGTGCGCGGAGCACCGGAGTGGCGCGACTGGTACTGGCGGGTGTACGTGCGGTGTGCAGAGGTGGCGGCGGCGGTGGCGGTGGCGGCGGCGTCGTTGTCGAGAAGGAGAGGATGACGACTAGCACGACGGCAACAGCACCCGGTCAACTCGGCAGTCTCGAAACGACTGACTGTCTCTCGAGCCGTCGACCGCTCGTCGAAATCCCAGCGTACATAATGCGCCCCACACCCCGTCCTCGGACGTGTCGTCCTGCCCTACCCGACTCTCTTCTCTTCACTTCTCTTCCCTTGTTCAGCGTCCATACTTGTACCAACACACTCCCTCTCTCTTTATCTACCTTCGGTTATGTACGGGGCCCCATGTGCCCTCACAATTCTACCACTCTGCCATATACACTCCAGCGTCTCAGACCTTGGCTCAAGAGCGGTGGTGGTGCGCCCTACGGAGAGAAAAGGGCTGCTCCGTTCTGCCCCAGATACGCCTGCTCACCGAACGTTCTAACACTGAGAGGGAAGGAGAGGCCGAGCGAACGGGGGAGAGAGAGAATGAGCGAGGGGGTCAGGGGAGATCGCTAGTCGATCAAAAGGGGATCGAATTTGGATTCGCGACCAGGAAGCTTCCTCTGAAAGGATTCGCCCCATTGTTTGCGAATCTCTTGAGAGACCCTTGTCTCTACCATCTAATCCCTTGCTCCTATCCACTCCGCCCCGCTGGCCCCGCTCGCCCCGCACCCCCGCTTTCCAATGAAGTAGCGAAGAGAGAAGGTTCGCGCTTGTAACTAAACGCGTGGAACTCGCGGGTGAAGCTTGCTTTGTAGGATGATGTTCCCTTTGAACGAGGGCAGCGCACATCTGTTTGTCGAAGACGTGTTTAATCGCGTTATCGGCCCCGCATAGCACAGTGATTAGCTGCGGCGGCAGTCGCCTGTTGGTTTGTTGGGTGAATCGTCGCTGTAAAGGGATCCGGGTTGAGCTGTCGGCACGCTGCAAAAGTTGACCAAATAGCGAATGCCGTGGTTGGCATTCGCGGGATCAATAATTGCGGTTGACTAATTGCTACCGCTCTCTGAGTCCCGGTGAGAGAAAGAGAGGACACGTCTATCTCGGTGTCCCCAGTGTCTATTCAAAATGGGAAACTGCGGTTTGCGCGCGAATTGTATAAATTATACTATTGGGATGAGAGCAAGTTGCCCGTTTGCTTGTACAGCGAGTGAATGATACAGTGTTCTATGGAACACGCGAGGCCTCTCTTTTGAAAGGCCCTGCATATGCGAGCAGGAATTCGCAACAAGAGCCTCTGCGAAATATCAGTGTCAGCGAGAGCTATGTTTATCGAATAACGCAAAAAATTGCCTGAAGACTCAAGAGTGCTGCTCGCGTTATCATTCTTTCACGTGTTCTGCATCTGATCGACATATGAAATGGAAAAACAACAGGCAGGTAGAAGGCAGAGCTAGCAGGAATTCACCACATGCGCACAGAACCCCTCTGCGAATCTCGGAAACAGCGGGGAAAGGATCGGGAAAATTTTAAGGCCGCCGGCGCGCCTCGTCCTCGAGAAAGTTCGCCGCGTCTGACCTAAATTCATGATCTTAGGCTGCCGGCTCCGGGAAAACTTGGGAGCGAGAAAGTTGAGAGAAAAACCTCGGCTTTTCTTTTATGTCAAGGCAGATACGTAGGTTCTGCGATCGACATGTGCTGGCCATGGGGCTACATCCCCTAAACAGGGAGTAAACCCGTCGGTCGGGGTCTCGTATTCTCGTGACTGGTTGAAGAAGAGAGTTGGCCCTTCACCCTTCGCCATTCGCCTTTGGTACGTCGCCACGTTGCTCCGGGGAGAAACATCTGTCGAGGGTGCCGGGCAATTTTAGGGGTGCCTGGAGTGCGCCGATCTCGCACAGCCCGCGCCTTTCACGGTCGCCTGGATCTTCATGATTGCGTCGCATTCATGCCAATTCCCGCTCCCTTTTTTCCCAGCCCCACCCGCTCCCTCCCTTCGAATTTAATGGCACGTTCATCAAGCCACGTTGGAACAGGCTGCTTTTAATTTTGCCCTAAAACTTTGATGGTCCAGAGCGTGAAGTTCTGCGGCATTCCCTGGGCTTTTAAAGCCGTCCGGATGGTCCTACATTCTCGAATTCTCCATTCCGCGGAGTCCTCACTAATTATGCCAAACTCGCCAGTATTCGGAGATGGGTCACTGCTAATGAATGTTTCCGGGCAAGGAGAAATGAAAAGGTTGACATAACTAGGCGTAGCCCTACAGTGAATCCGGACACAAATCTTTTATCTAATAGAGCAACAGGGAGCCACTTGTATCACAAACGAGTTCGGAGATCGCGGATAATATCGAAATTCAGCGGAAACCCCTGGGACTTCCGTCATCCGCGTGAATGGTCATCGATACTCTGACCTCGCACTTCCTCCCGCCACACTTTCACCTCAAAACTTCCATTCAGTCTTCTCCGCGCCAGCGACGATAGCCGTTCTCTCGAAAAAAAGCAATCTTATTACCCTCTCCAGTAATGAAACTTGGAGTAATTAACAACATCTTGCGCAATCGTATTTATCACGTTTCTCGACCTCTCCTTGCCAATTTCGTTATGAACAACGGCGTAGAATAAAGGGGATAGGACGGTAGGAGTGAGCGAAGGCTATGCGACCAGAGACTGAGAGGTGAACATAATTATCGCATGGCACGAGGTGGAATGGCGGGTCAATCGTGTTAATAGGTCAATTCTACGTACTCTCTCTCTCTCTTCCTCCCTCCTCTTTCTCTGCCCTCGGTTTCTCTGTCACGCGATTTTTACCGTGCAAGGTTTGTCTTATTTATTAAAAGCGCGCTCCTTTTGTACACACGCTCCGCTCGAAACTCGCTCTCCAGCGAGGCGTGAATAATTTATTCGTCGACGGAAAATTATTCGCGCGTCCATCCGTTCCAGCGACGTGTTTGCGAGAGCGCGGCCACTGTAAATAGGATTTTCCTGCTAAGCAAATTTCCCTCTGATCCATCGAAACCTTTCCCGATCCTTCCACCTTCCGCCTACCCACTCAGACAAGCCACCCTGACCTTTACGTGGAAAATCTTCTTTCACGCGACGCGCACTTGAATTACGCGAAATGACAGGGTGTGTGCGATAAAACTCGCTAGTATCCCGGTGAGATATCTTCTCGCCCCGCTCTTTAAGGTTTTGACTTGGCAGGCAGGCAGGCGCTTTGAAAGAGGAGCTTTCAGACAAATGGCCCTTGGAGTGTATGGAGCAGGGTGGAAACTTTCCGGAGATATATCTTAGGGAGAGGAAAGGGAGAGGAAAGGGAGAGGAAAGGGAGAGAAGAAGCCGGAGCTCGGCTTGAAACTGACTGCGCGTGTGACCTACAGCACACACCGACTGGCCATGCGTGCAAATGTGGCTTTTACATCCCAGTACAGTACCCATCTTTAGTCTCCCTCTCACTTACTCAGTCACTCAGCAACCCTGTCTCCGTCTCTCTGTCGGACTATCATCGGTGAATTCTAACGTGCGCGCGCGATCAATAGCACCAAGCAAAGTACGTACAATCTAACCGACCGCCGACGCAGAATTCAATCTCTGCCGATGCCGATCTATGCTATTGCCTTCCCGAAGAGTGCACGAGTTCGTTCGACCAACTACAGTAACGGGAGAGCGCGCGTTACATTGTTTCGCTGGGAGTTCCGGCCGCTCTGGCCAAAACTTTTCCAATATCCGCTCACCCGTTTATTCCGCTCTGGTAATTAGCGAATCGGATCAGCTATAGTTGAGGTTAGAGCTGTGTATAGGTGTATGCAAATCAGGAGGAGAAACGAGGTATTCGAGTGCTCCTGGGAAGCTGGGAAGGTGTAAGCGCGGCTTAAGTTGGTCGTGTCGCCGAAGTCGTCCTTGACTCGGTCGTGGCCCGGAAAGAGGCCGAGAGAGGCCGAGGGAAGCTGAGAGAGGCCGAGAGAGGCCGAGAGAGGCCCAGACTCGACAAGGGAACTGGGATAGATATACATAGGACGAAGGAGAGAGAAAGAGAGAGAGAGAGAGAACGAGAAGGAGAGGATGGAAATGCATCGACGCTTTCCAGATTTTCCAGGTCGCCGGTATGGTTACGCGGAGCGTAGAACAGCATCATGCAGCACAGCCAGAGCAGCTACGCCGCTGTCGTGCTGTTTCGGTACAATAGAAAAATTGGAGTTTCCCAGGAGACAATAGGCGAACAACACCCGCCGACTCGTCTTTGTCGCTGGAGTCGAAGGTCTCCTTAGTCTCCCACTTCCTCTGTCTCTACTTCTGACATTTGTCCCATTCCCTCCAATTCCAATTTGGAAACCGTCCTCCCTCTCGTTTCGTCGTCGTCTTGTCAACGGGGACGAAGCGAAAGAGGAGAATATATCGCTGTACTCGTGCACATCCGCTTTAAAGGCTTTCGATCGAAACTGAGAAGCGAACAAGCGGGCTGGCGGGCTGCGCGAGGCACACGTGACAATTAGGAGCTGCAATTTTCGTTCGCGCTAACTTCCCTGTGAGTTCGGCATTGTTCGAGTACCGGGCGCTCGAGATATATATATCCAGGAGTGCGAGACTTTGAGGAGGAACTAGTTGAAGAAATCTAGTACAATGTAACTAATTGAACCTCGGGCGGAGGACTCGGTTGAAAAAAGATCGAGATAACGAGATAACAGGAGGAGAAAAAGCTGAGATGAAAGACGCGTCTAGGTGAGATGATGCCCTTTCTTATAATGAGTCTCAAAGGGTAAAAAAAGCGAATACAACCCAAGTCGTTTTATAAGGCGAGAGCGTTGTGACTTGTGAAACAGTCGGACACTTGTGACTGTTCCACAAATATTTGCATGCCCCATGAAGAAGAGTCAACAATTACGCGCTTGGTAAAGCTCAAGCAACGCGGAGCTAACTTTCCGCAGTGATTCTTCTTAATCTCGAGAGCACGATTAACGAGGATCTTCGTGATTCTCCGAAGAGCAAGAAGATTCCCGCTCGAGTGTGCCCCAATTGCACAATTGTTCTCGGTTGAAGTTCGAGTTGGACTTCACCGCCGAGGACGCATGCGACCCACGCGCTACGATAATTGTCATCGAAACAGACAGCGCAGATAATTCTTGGGGATTTGCATAGTGTCGAACGGTCCTATTTACACGCGTCGATTTATAGACCAGTTGTCGATCGTTCCTCTGTTATGTAATGAAAGCAAACTCGCGGGAATTCGAGCATCCGATTCCGCTAATCTACCATGTTATTTACCTTCGGCCGAGCGAGTCGCTCCGAGGTTGCGCAATTCTTCGTTACGGACAGTGTATCCCCGCGAGAACACTTGTCTCTCTTTTTCTCTCTCTCTCTCTCTCTCTCTCTCTCTCTCTCTCCCCTGCCGATCCCGATACACTGTTGACTCTAAGAATTAGCTCTTTACTCACGGACTAAACCGGGAGGCGCCAAAACCTTTTTCTCCGTCCGTTGCAAGGCTGCGATCGATGACGAACTTCAGAATTGTTTGACTACTAAACAATTACGGTGAAGTAATGTCGACTATACGTGGAAAAGACAATAAATCGCACTGTGTGTGGATAACGCCGAACTGATAAATAATACAAAGTGCATACTGGAGTTCCGTGGCAGCACCGTCTTCGAGGTGCTAAAGTGTCGGTCAAACTGCACAGCCGACAGAGGACAAGCCTTTTGTTGTAGAATTCCATCCAAACGATTAGAATTGCTCTATAGTTCGCGATAAGATTACCAACATTGGTAAAGAGTAAAGTTACTGAAAGTTTCCTTCTCAAGCGATGTTCGGGTGAGGTGCTTAAGTATCTTATCTGCAAATGATAGGTTAGCGCTCGATAATATTGACTAATGGTTGTGCCTCATTAATGCCGTTATTTTTCGAGAAAAGCAAACAGCTCTTGTAAGGGCGATGCACTAAACGGGCAATCAGTTTTTAGTATCGAATTATCGTTAATACCGGCATTGCGTAATTGTTTTGGTAGCCGTGTAATGTCACTTGTGTTGTGCGTCGCTGAGCATTGCGCGAAGTGAATCATGACAGATATCGGCGGTTTATCGATTAATTAACAAATACTAAATTAGGACCCTACTACTAAATTAGGTCTATTAATAGGTTTATTAGTCGCAGACCTATTAGTAGACCTAATAGGTCCATTACTAGGACCGTAATTTAGTATTTGTTAATTAATCGATAAGCCGCCGATATCCGTCGTAATTCACTAAGTGTAGTGCTCAGCGACATACGACACAAGTGACATTACACGGCTATCAAAACAATTACGCAATGTCGGTATTACCGATAATTCGATGCTAAAAAGTTGATTCTCCGTATAGTACATCACCCTGTACATATGAGAAAATGATCAAATATTAGTATGAATTGCAATTTTCTGACCAAGTAGGGTTGAGTAATAAAGCGTTCGATTAACGTAATAAAAATCGTAGAACTTTTATTAAAATACAATAGAAAATCGCATGCTCCCATGACTCCCGGCAATAATAGGCACATAGTACTTACGCGGACGTAAACATTGGATACGGCCACATCTGTGTGGCCGTAATAACTATCAATCATTACTGGTTTCTATCATGATCAACATTTTCTTGGCCCCATGAAATCTAACAAGCTCTCATTTACCATCCAGTCATAGACATTAGTGGCTGAAGCAGTGACAAGGGTTAAATGTCTAACTGGTACAATGCGCCTTCAGTGCTTCATTCACTAATGTTTGTCGTATGTATGAGCATATGGACCTTTATATTCTTCTAGAAAAATGCTGTTAGAATGAACACATAACTCTGTACTCATTTAATCTACGGTGAATGAATCTGGCAAGTCTGGCGTTCACACATCCATTGCATTTCCTCGCTTGAATCCAAGCGAGGTTCTAGTTTGGTCGCACAGCTACTGGTTAAAGCTTCCTACGTAACAATGTCGCTGCCCGTCAGTCTTAAGTTCACCAACTTCGTGTGCTAGTATTAGTAGAGGAGCACAGCACTCGAGTAAACGCGATTGTGCACTGGTGTCTCTGGGAATGTACTCGACAGATTTCATCAATCTTCATCCAAGTTTCCGCGCACGAAGGGCGCGAGTGCTTGCCCGGGTTTGGCAAGTTTGTCTTTAATCGTCCTTTAGCGCGAGCATTAGGGAATTGCTTCCCCGCGTGCAGAAAGAATCCTTTAGTTTTGAACCTACCGAAACACGTCTGACCGTGCTCGTCTTTATCACTCTTTACAAGAAAATAGATTTAATCCTGCTGGCTTGGTTACTCGTAGCCATCGGATTTCTTCTCATTGCGATTCAAGTTAAAATACTCGATCGAGCTCGGATACAATTTCCGATCGGTCCTCACATGAGCGTCCTCGTTTGTACTACCTTTGTCTAGATAAACTAACTCGGACTTCTCTGGCGCAGGAATAGGAACACTCTTGGTATTCTGTTGAGCGAAAGAATAAGTAGTCAGTTTGGCAATATTTAAACATTTATGTGAATGATCTACCTTTGTGTTTGTGATCGCGGCACTCTGGTTCCTCAAGACGTACAACAAAGCCACGGCAAAGATGATAATGGCTCCTATTATTAAGGTGATTACACCACTGTATGAGAAAACTGTGGTCAAAGAGAGCAACTTCTTCAGATCATCTGTCATATATTCAGGCGTCTGTACAACCAGACTGAACCAAAATATTGGGAAGTATATGGTCGGCACGTCCGAGTAAAGTCTGGGGGATAAACGATATGTGTGGATAAATAATATAGCAATAATGTTTATCATTGAACAGCGCTTTCGAACGGACAGTGTTGCTTTACACAACCGACTTTGCTATCGATTACTCATTATCGCGTGTCGAGTATCGAATGCGAAACCACTGGTTCTAAAGATAGTAAATTTATCTGCATATTGGAGTGAGAGCACTTACGTTATGTCCTTCGTCGGTTGCAGCAGAAGGTTAACTTGGAAGTTCGCCGAGACCTCCAAAGGAATACCTGTTCTCTGCAATGAATTATAATTTCTAAGTAGAACGATCGTCGAATTTCAAGTTAATTTTGAATATCTATACTCACTGGTTCCAAAGTGATAAAAAAGTCGTGCTCCTCAGTCGGATTCAATCCAGTTACTTGGTCGCGTAGGCTGGGATCGCCTCTACGAAAGTGTGGCAGACTAACGAAAGCCGGCGCGCCGTAACGACATGCAGTTATGTTCATCAAACCCGACGGGGTACATTTCCCATTGCAGTAACAATGCCCGGTATTCACAACGTCCAAATCCTCTGGTACTGGGTCCGTCAGCTCGGCCGAATGCTCCGCGTCAAAAAAGTCCTCGGTAGTGGTAGTGTGCAGGAAATATTTGGCCTGCTCGTGAGGATACCTTCTCTTTGTGTTATTCCCGAGAGATTTGTCGCCCAGTGTATACTTGTAACCCTCTATCCCATGGTAGGATACTGTCTTTTCGTATTCATAAATGAGAGACCTTCCAGAAACGATTTTAAACTCGATTAGTGTATTTCTTGGGAGATTAATATCTTTTCCTCGCTGTCACTAACCTGCAAAGATCTCCCGCGAATAGAGAAATATCTTCTTTGGTCCGATATGGCGGCCAGAATTCGCCGGCGCTACCCTCCACTGCATTACAAGGACTCTTATGGTGTTTAGTAGTGTCTTTGTAGTTCCAATTTCTTATAACGCCGAGATTGCGAATATCCTCCGCGCCAGTGTCCATATTGTAGACTCCGTCGAAAATGGTTGATCCATTCCTCTACAAAGAAACGTATAGTTAATAGTGAGAAAGTGGTTGAAACGAAAAGTCATGGGGTTGGAATTCCATGCTGGTCCATCGGAAGTCCTGCTAGGAGGTCTCAACAAATTAATACATAGTATGGCCCCATTGCCTTCCATTCGCTATTCAACGACCTACACGTGACCTGCTGTCCCATTCAGTCTCAATTTAAGTCTGGCTGCGAATAATTTTATCGCCGACTGCAGCACTGCCGGTGGTACAACAGACACACATGAACACGAACGAATGAAGATCGGCAAATGACATCGTCGACCTTCTCCGCGCCCTCGACACATTTAAGTAAACGATTAAAATGTATCATTCTTTGGAGATGCACCCTCGAATATCGAAAGTGGCAATTAAGCGTTAAAGAAATCAGGACATTCAAAGTATTGTAGATGATTTGGAGCATGCAGAGGATGAAGAAAGGTCTTCAGTTTCATTGGGTCTGACATGAAATCTTCACTTGCCATGTAGAACCAGCCAAAACGATCGAAAAGTGGCACATCCTCGTCCATTGTCGCCATTCTTCCGAGTTTCAACAAGCTGTTTTCGTAACCGCTGAACGTTAGTTCATCCACTGTCTTGGTCACGTGTAATACATTTTTACTCAGTAGAAACGAGAGGGAGGCTCTCATCATCTCGCCCCAGTATCGGACTTTGTGTGCCGCCGACTGGAAGTTATAACCAAGTTCAAATTAATCCCGGATGTCTTGCCAGGGCGTACTTAAGATGAAAATACAGTAGCATGATCAGTTCTCGGAGGTCTAGATGAGCGGAAGTACTCACAAGAGCGACAGGATCCAATTGAGTGATGTTGTCGCTGAGTGAACCGTTGCTCTGCTCCTGGTCGAAGTACCAAAATTTCTTGTTCAGATAGCTCACGGTATTGTTCTCTGGGTTGAATGTTACTTCCACCTTCTTCCTCACCTCCCTGGAAATGTTGTAATTGCACGGTTTGCCTGCTCTTCGCTGTTAATTACCGTCGGTGTCGAACACGTAATAATTGATAAAGATCACAATTTGCTAAGCTATCCATTTACATGTTAGTAGTAATAATAACTTCGAGCGAGGAAAATTCATGTTTTTTGGGTAGATCGATAATTGAAGTAATTATATTAATCGATCGTTCGTGCATATTCATCATGTTGCAGCATCATATGTAACTTATTAATGCCTTAAAAACCACTCGTTAAACAAGTAATGTCAGTAAAGTAAATTGGTTTAACTAGTATGGTATTTGCATACTAGATTTGTAGATTTGCAAATTTCTATCTTTTGTTTCTTGTTTACAAAGTTTATGTACTTTTCATGCGCAAGTTGGGTGGAGCAGTTATAAAAGTCCTAGTATACGTCGTGTCCAAGTGAATCTAACTAATGTAATACTGAAACTGTCCAATCAAAACGAACTAGTTGAATTATCCACGTTCGCGCGGTTTATTTTATGTTAGAAAGAAAACATTGAGGTGTAAATACATTATAACGTAATATAACACTAACAGATATGCGTTACCCATAGCTTTTAATTGGGCTCTCAATTAGTCCTTCAGTTATTTATAATTACTTTAGTTACGTTGGTAACAAAGTCAGGTGGACTCTCTTTTATGTGTATAAGGAATTAGAGAAAGTATAAAAACTTAAAATCTTGCTTGCCAGCACTGCATGCATGTTTAAAGTCCCGTTTCTTGCATGAGTGTTGGCGGTTCAATTAGAGGCCGCGTACCGGGGTCCGATTAGCCCATAGTGATTTGATGCTCTAGCCTACATATCTCGTTGATTAAATTTGCCGCGACAATTGCTGACTAAGTGTCTCGCCGCACCAATGCATTCCTCCCTCCCTCTCTCACTCTCTCGGTTGAGCTGCCACCCAAAGCGCTCTTCGCCCTCTCTTACATTGCCAGGAGACGCGCCCGCACTCTTTGTTGTGTAACCGTCGACTCGAGATTAAAGGCGGAAATGTTCATTCCAGCTCGAAGAACCCGCCAACCCGCCCATTTTTAAACGACCCCTTTTCCATGGGTATTACCTCACTTGTATCAGAAGCCAGCGCGAGAAACCGAGACAATTTATCCCGACGTGTAGCAGTTTTCGATTGATATAAAACTTTCACCTCGATTTCCGAAAAAGTTACAGCTTGCAGGCATAACGTGTGAATTTAGCACAGCCTAACTTATTTTTCTGAATCCAATGAGCTAAAGAGCAAGGAAATTGGTCTATGTATTCAAGAGATATGAATTTCCTCCTATTATTTTCTCGAGCGAAAACGCTGGGTTGAGAAAAAGATTAAGATTCAGGCCAAAAATATTTTTTACGCTAGATGTCAGAACTTTTACATTGCTGAAGTATTAAACTTGTCAAATGGGTGATAACAGATTATATTTTTATTTTATCTTTTACCGATTAACTGACAAAAAGAAGAGAAATTCACCCAAAACCATTGAAATGAAAAAAACGTCAAGTAGCCCCCCCTCTCCCAACGCCCTCGGCCCTAACCACCGACACACCAATCCATCACCCTCGCCAAAGTCATTTAAGAATGATCAAAAATAGAAATAGATATCATTGGTAAACGAATGCCAAGTTATAATTCAGAACAATAAATTAACAATAACAAAAAAACGTGGCGCGTGCGCGCTTCATTCATTAGATTTTAGAGTTGAATTAGTTTCTCACTGATTGCTTACCTCGCAATGAAGCGCGCACACACCAAGTTTTTTTATTATTGTTACTGTATTGTTCTGAATTATAGTTTGGCATGTGCGTGCTTCATTCATTAGATTTTAGATTTAAATTAGTTTCTCACTGATTGCTTACCTCGCAATGAAGCGCGCACACGCCAAGTTTTTTTATTATTGTTAATTTATTATTCTGAATTATAACTTGGCTTTCGTTTACCAATAATATCTATTTCTATTTTTGATCATTATTAAATGACTTTGGCGAGCGTGGTGGATTGGTGTGTCGGTGGTTAGGGTCACATATACACTCGACATCTACACTTCGTACAAAAGGCGTCTAGTCGTTGGAACAAGCAGGCAATTACATTCAATTCTTTTTCTCTCCCATGTGCACGGTTGGTAAACATTGTGTGCTTAACTGAATGTTAATCTGCTTGAGGAGGTCAAGGTTTATTGTATGTCAAAATTAAATGACCCACGATAAACCACAATTTCTTCTTGCGCATTACTTTTCGAACGAAATTCCAAGTCATAAAATCGCTTGAATTGAGTATGCAGATTTAAACGTGTTGTGATTGAGGAAAAACCTAGTGATTAAGGAACGAGTACGGTTGGTTCCTTGACTCGTTCGACATAATTACCCGGTTAATTAATTAGTCAATTATTTAATACAGGGAGAGGTCGGGCCACCTACGCCTCGCTTATTACGAGCAGCTGAATGTTCTTATTGTCCGACGAGAAGTCAGAGCAAAGGGGTCAACTATTCCTTTCTTATCGTGATTAGATATCTTATTAGAACGCCTTCGTAAAGCTCCGGCCGATTAAAGGAGGACCCAGTTATTACCGTGGCATTTCATCGGACCCCCTCCATTGGGCTCTGCTTGCAATTCAAATTCTAAAGGGTGGGAGATGCGGGCAACTGCAGCTCCCGATTCTTCGTATGTAAGGCTGTAGGTGTTGCGCGTGGCCCTAGATCGCGCGTCTCAGCCAAGTCGATCCCAGAATAAATCGTAATCGTAAACGGTGCGTAATTCTAGATTTGCCTATTAAACATTTCTCGATTGCGTAACGTCCTTCCTGAACAGAGGAACTCCCGACCGCAATTGACTTGTCTTCGAGAGCTTCTTCCATTTCAACTGCGAAGGTCGTTCGCCATTAAAGACAAGGCCGATACAGGAAAAACAAGACATCTCTCACTATTTCTCTTTTATGCTTTCCCATGCTTGCAGTTCGATCCAAGGGAAAAAAGAAAGAGATGCGACACATTGTTTTCGCATGTATTTTGCATGATATTTCTGTTGTGACCGTGAAAACTTTGGGTTCAGGTTCAAGGAAGCATGTTGCAATCCTCTCCGATGCGTGGCGCATCTCCCACCCCAATCGCCAGAACCTCCTCGGATAATTGGATCATGCGTGTTATTGGATTCGACGAATCTTATTATTGGTCTTTATATTCTGGTCGACCGCTTATAGTCGTGCAATCATTACCAGTTAATTCAAAGAGGGCGGTTAATATTCAGAAAGCTGACAGACTATTGTCGAAGTGTGCGAACGTGCGTCACGCGTTGTCTGGTAAAATGCGTTGGTTGACAGTTAGTGAGAATACTGCGAATTCTGCAAAGCAGAATCAGTAAAATAGCGCTGAAAGGCGAGATATTGAGAAGCGGGTGAAACTGAGAACCGGTAAGACGTCCTTCCACATATTTTGTCAAAGAGTGAATGGAAGTTAAGGTTTGCATTTGGGCTATTTAAGCGCGTCTACGTCCAAGCATTTTTCACATCAGACAGTTCTATTTTGCTCCAGCAATTCTACAAGTTAAATTTTAACTACTGGGATATCAATATGTAAAGCGGACTGGCCTTGAGAAAGACAGCAAGGCAACATCAACAAGAAAAGCGAACCGACGCATACCTGAAAGCATACGGGCCAAGCTGCACGATATTTGGCTTCTTGTTAGGAACTCTTAGTTCTTCCGGATTGGTCCAGTTGAAAAAGTAGATTTTCATGTAGATGGGCGGCAGAGAACTTGTGTCCCGCCATATGTCGTAGCTCTTGGACGTTGGAGATAAGGGCATCTCCTATAATTCCCATGATAGAACCGGTATAATTCAGCGTTCAAAGGAAAAATGACATAGGATTTAAAACAGTTCAGTGATGAATAATTAAATGGAAAATTGTGTGAGAAAATGGTGTACGAATAAAAGAGCAAAGTGTATAACTCGCTCAGTTTCTCAGTAGCGAAAACTGACTGGCATTGTGTCGCCACAAAGAGAAACCTTAATTAGTCCGACAAACAGCCACTTTTCCAATCGACGCAAGATTAGTGACGAGACGCGAGTCCCACCTCTACTAGTTCAGTTCATCTCTATCATTCCTCGGTTCTCAACGGTATATTTACTCTTGCGAATTTCCGCTTCAAATTAAGTGTATTTATCGCACCTCATTATTAATCAAAGCGAAAGCAGTATTATACTGCAAAAATTCAAAGCTAGTTCTCACGATGATTGGTGACCTGATTACTTGTTTAATAATCGGCACCGATAACTGGAACAATACGACAATATTTGATTACCAATTTTGCTGACATGTACTGAGTCTATCGGTGGAGGAGGTCGTACGTTCAATGGTGGATTTCACGCCAACGAAAAAACAAGAATTTTCTAAGAATCGCCGATAACCCAGCGGCCAGGCTATCGACGGGGATGCACGCAAGGGGTGACCGTTGAGTCGCGCACCAACAGTACCGACCAGCAGACCGATCATTTTCTCGTTGACAGTCACTTTCAAAGCCGATGAAAAACTCCGAAACTCTCGAACTAAACATCTCCAAACCTCTCCATCGACCAACAAATTTCACTCCACCGGTTGAAGTGTCGGCGCGCACCTGCAGCTGGTCGGTGGTACTTCAAATCCCCAGACCGGTAAACAAGATAAAGTGACGCGTTAGGTAAACAAATTGGCTTCCTAGATCACACGTGTTTTTCGATAGTCGATTTTTCGCAGAATGTGTAGAGTGTCATGCGCGGCCCGGTGCTTGATACGATAGAGATAATACTTACACTTTGTAGAATAAGATGGAAGAATAGCGAGCAGAAAAGATAGAGGCAGGAGCCAAGGATGACCAGCAGTAGGCCGAGGACCCCAAAGGCCAGGGATTTGTTCGTCCACGGCCTCATGATTCTTCGAGGATCTCAGCACTGTGTGACCCTCTTATCCTGTGCATGTGCCGCCTGAATGAACCCTCCTCTCTCGAGAGAGCCGCTCTCTCCCTCTCTCGCTCTCGTTTTCCCTCTGACTTGTTGGCAATTTTCACCCCTCGCACTCCGAAACTCCTTCGGATAGATCGTTGGCTAGTCGGTGGTCAGCAGGGATAGCTGCTGTTGCGTCTGTTCAGGCCTGTAAGATAAGACCTATCTAATCTGTCAGTCGAGCAGTTACGGCGTTCGAGTTTTGTCCGGACTCTCTCGAACCTCTTCGCCTCTTGTGGGGGTTAGTCACGTGCCAACGTGTGTTCAGTTCATCAACTGGACACACGTTCTTTCCACTCTACTATAACCTCTCCTCCGGAAGAACTTTCAACTACTTTCAACCCATTTTCCCTATTCTTTCCAATCGAGTTTATAATTAGTGTTGTTGATCAAGTATTGTGCGCACAATGGTCAGTGGAGTTCGGTACGAAATTATGAGCGTTAAGCTTTAAAAATTGATGACGCAAAATACATGTTACTACACTCTTTAGCGTAAGAGTTAGAGTAATAGACATATAATGTTCTGTTGATTGTGTACGTAGTCTTCGGAGGTGTAATGGAGGTGCTGGTATTATTGACTATAATTTGCATAGTGGAGACAGATTGCAGGATTTTATACGCGATCTTCTATACATATACACGTTCTTTCTATCGAGAAAAAGGCCAAACTAGTCTGATTAACCGCAATTTCAAGATTTCCTTATAGAGTAGTAATCGATAAATTAGAGCGACTAATTAGTCGCATAAATTTCCGGGAAAACAGTGGTGTATTATGCAATGTAATAACACGATATCGTCAAAACGTTACGGCAACACCTCACTGAGAACCATTAATTAGAGTGGCTGGCCTACACATTTTATTTTATCCTAGAAATATAAGAATAAGTCATTTTCCAAGTTGACGGCCGAGGTTTTATATTCATTAACACGTATTAAGCGAATCGGTTTCAAGTTCCAGTTAATTACCTATGACTCATTACTTTGTTAATGCCAACACAGTCGCGATTATAAATACAATTGGCTTACTGGTGATTCCTCTACTTTGTATAATCACCATGTATCACGGTGTTGACACTCTCACTCTTTCTTAACAAGGAGAGATTCAATGGAGGGGAGAGGACCGTGATAATTAGCAGATACTAAGTCAGTCTTGTTGTTCATTCATCGCAGGCGATAAACGTGACCCAAAAGCCTCGATGGAAATGATTCGTTGTGATAAGTTTTCCGTTAATTACCATGATCATTACGTTGGTTATTGCGTTGCCAATGAACGCTGGAGAACTTGCTGCTAATTTCCAATACGTAACGCAATAATCCAATGATTCATTTGTGTGATCTAATTTCTCGCGAACACAGAGTTCGTGTAACAGCAACCTCATCGCCAGAGCCAGCGTATGATTTCTCTGCACGTGTAGTTGCGCGGGCGGAAAAAGCTCATTCAAGGGAACTCGGAACTCTCATTCAGTATCTACTGCGAGAGCGGGTAGTGTTAGGTCCGCGCTGGCGCTGACTCCGAAATCACTGAAGTGACGAGCATGTTTCTTCGCGCGAAATCAAACGGCATGGTCGCTTGCGTAACGCGTGCAAGTCAGTTTCCGTTTGTGATCTTGCCGCATTGCATTTCGATTGCTCAGCACAAAAATCAATCGAATGTATAAATTGACATGTAACAGTGGTTACTTCAATCGAGTTTGCAACGTTTTGATAACTGATTTATAATTGCAGCCGTTACAGGTCGAGAGGCGAAAGATAAAACAGATAAATGTTGGATACGTAGAGGATGAAAGGAAAAAAGGTGAGAGCGTTGGATTCATTGGAGAACATTGCAAAACTTAGCCGTGCTTTTATTTCGTTTCATTTGACGGTTAATATCTGCCAGAGTGAAGTACAGATCAATGCGCCGCCCGATGCCACGCGCTATGCATTTTCGCGGGGTCAGTTATCTCGAATCAATGGTACATTAAAGTCGCGACAAGAAAATAATAGCTCCATTCCTTTGGCCTAATATCTTCGCTCTTTCGATTCTTCTATTTTTCTCCGTCCCTCTCCTCTTTAGCCCCTCCCATGACAACAGAATTCCAATTGATAGTGGCAATACAATGCAGAGAACGACGTGTCTGGTTTGGGGCAGATTAGATAGTGTGCGCGTTAAACTATGGCTCCATCCCGCGTGTATATAAATGCGCACGCGCATGCTCGTCTGATATAAATCGCGGTAAGAACTGTCTCGACACCGTCAGCAGGAAACACCGAAACGTGGGCGTACTGATATGCGATAGCAAAGCGTCCTTCCTACCGTGGAGTGGTTCGATTTTCCTCTACCTGCCCTGACCTACTCGAGGAAGGAATACTTGTCTGAAGCTTTATTGCTGCGTGATCATGCACCGATTGTTTCCACTAGGGTGTCTACTGATAAAAGAGCAGAAAAGCAGCAGTGAAGTGTGATAAGTTGGGAGTTTCATTATCGAAGTTTCACGCGAAATCGTTATTACTTCACACTTTCTTTCGGGCACGTGCGATATTCTCACGATATGTTTTATGCGTCAGCGATTAATCCAATACTCTTTGATTCGAGACTCGTAATAAGAACATAATTTTTCCTCTATAATATATAATAGAACAATAGCGCGCCACATGAACAAAGACTTCTCTATATTTGCACTTTGAGACTATACAGCGAGCGGTAACTCTCCAGTCTGCCATTTGGACACTTTAAGAAGAAGCAGTTCCGCGTCGGGTGTAAATAGCCGCTACAGATATAGCACGAGTGCGCGACGCTTGGAATTTGATCTGAGTAGACTTACTACTTGCACGATCCGGATGATCTTGCGAGGGCTTTTGACCTACGCACTTTTCCTCTCACAAGCGAACAAACTTCCACTCACGAATCTTGGAAAAGACTGACAAGAATGTCACGCGATGATGCCTGCGAGCGATACGGAGCGGAAAAGAGCGTCAGTGAGGCCGCGTTCGGATGGGTCGCTCAGTTGAAGCGGACTGTTAGTGTCGCGCGGTAGTCAGCGGTGAATCAACAGGCTGTATCTACAATATGTCTATTGGCCGTACTCCCGCCACGAAAGAAGGCTTTTCCCTCCCCTTCCAGCCGCCCTCGTATGTCGCCCGGCTCGAACTCGAGCAGCGCGCGTCAACCTGCTCTTCAGGGCAGCTACTCTCTCAAGAATCGAGAGTGCCCAGCGCCGTCGACCACCGACATGCGGACTACGCTCGACTTTAATCTCGCTACAAGTAACATTTGTACCGAATGTAATACGAAACATCACCCATCCGCTCTTATTCATATTGACACATTTCGTTTACGCACGAGTGTTTCCACCGCTCTCGCAATCGGCTGGTCCTTTTTACGTCGATATCTTTACGTAGATCTATTTAGCTCCCAGTATTTGGCAGTTCATTGGGAGACGAACGCTAACTTCACTAGCGAATACTCTAATATATTATATTTGAAGGTTGAGCAGGTGTACATAGTGGAGTAGATGTTGGTTGACTCTTTTGGATCGAGATACGTGGATGCTGCTGTCATTTGAGAAGGAAAAGTGGCAGTTCGACCGAATTTAAGTCGGACCTACGCCATGGAGGAATCCTAAGTACCCAAGTTGGCATTATCTTTAAAGTAGACACCGAGTGGTGGCTTTCGAGACCAGCAGGAAAAGCCCTGCCGAATGAAACCGGCTCACTCAGATTTCGAGACAACATTCCTCCGGTGAGGAGGACCATTTGGCGCTGCTCCAAACACTCTGTGTGCGCTGAGAAAATACGTATACTAACTCTTCTATGTCTCACCATTTGTGCGACACCCCTTTTTCTATTCGTTGAATGGATCCATGAAAAAAAGTCTCCCTGAGCAGCTGAGACTGAACTCTGTCAGCGCGACCTTGACGTAATTTCGAGATTAAAAGATCAGTTCCCACGCGCAATTGGCCCCCTGATCTCGAGAATGAGCCAACAACTCTCGGGAGCGGTGATTTCAAAATGCATTTTTCAGTTACCTCACTATGTACTCACGAGATGCACATGAACATGTCATTCCGAGACACGCGCGCGTACACGTAGGTGGGACCCAGTTTTGTTATGCCGAAAACGCGTTTGTCCGGTTGGCCAGTTACTCAGCGCGGCGGCAGTCTCAAAAAGAGAGTAGTATGACTAGATCCAAGCAAAAGTACTTGGCCCCGTTATTAAGAACGCCGACGCCTCATTTTCGGAATGCTTTATCCAGAATCTGCTCGCCAATTGGTAAAGAAAGTGTGCTTGTCCAGAGCAAACACGTTCCCTCCCATCTGGCATTGCATCACTGCCTCTTACACAATATCGAATTTATATATTCCCGGCTAGCACCGAATCTGATTGTTCATCTCATATTAATCATACCATTCTCACTGTGCCATTCGACAGAAATATTTTGAACATATACCCATATGAATGCGATCGCAAGGGCGTCACTGCCTTCGTAGATGTTTATCTTCCTTTCAAAAACTCGCACACAGCACAGTATACAGTTTTTATCATGCCACTGTATAGAACAGACGTTTTTATCTTCTCGGGTCGAAAACTTATCGCCTAGTCAAACAGTTGATGTTTCTTTCGTTTAGGAATCTCTATCGTTCTCGCACACTCCCTTTCCTTTTGGTTCGAGTACACTTCCATTTACCGACCCGAAATACGTCCACGATACTACATGTGATACTATGTGTAAGTTTTCTTTCGAGCCGGTAATCGTACTTTCTTTATAACGTTATAACAGCCGGTGAGCGTCTGGTAAGTGCGACAGTGCGTTGAAGAGAGTTGCTCGAAGGGAGACTCTATACTAGACTGTCGGTACGCGACCTAGAAGAGGGTAGCCTCCCGACAGGTAGTAAGCCTCAGAAGTGCCCCTTCCCCTTGGGGCAGCAACCCCTATATCGGCTCACACAAGCCGCATTCGTCCATCTCTCTCAGTGGTCCGTCACTCGCTGTCCCTACCGGAATTGCCGCTCGACTCGTTCCAGAATAAGTCTACTCTCTCTACGTGTGTGTGTCTCACGAGTACAGAGAGCACTGTCTGCTAATTGACCTGGCAATTCCGTCCCGGCGAACTCTCTTGCTGACCCTCGGCCTGGACGTTTACCCGCGGGTAAATCGGTCGAGCACGTGGACCGGGAGATCGACAGGAAGACCTCGTTTAATTGCCGCGACGACGATGCCGACAGCGAAAGCGAGAGGGCTACGTAGGATATAAAAAGATGTGTCGCCTATATCACACTGAGGAAGCATCATTCCCTCTTGCTAAAAGGAGCTAACTCTTCCGTAGCCCTGATTATCATACAAAGGCCACAGGAAAAGACGCCCCCACTGCTCCGAGTGTCGATTTCTTAATTCCACTTCCACAGTTGTATTTGGTATTACGATCTCTGTGTCATTTCCTGGTAATCTTCCGATACTAACTACTGGATGTTTATAAGTTTTAAATGAGGAAACAAATTACTGAGATAAGCATGAAAACATTTCGAGAAAGGTCTTGATGAGAGAGGCTTGGAGTAGTAGGTAGTCGACCCTTCTCTTTAGTGTCGCTGGGAGAGTCTTTGAAATGCAAGCCCTATTCAAGGGAGCGGTTGGAGAAGAAGAGAAGAACGAAGAACCGAAGGGCTGGGTTGGAGGAAGGGCTGGTGATAGAGCCGGTTGTGAGATCCGAAAGCCCAGTTAGCCAGACTCCGACCACAGTTCTAATGGTTTTCCTTAACAGTATTATTGGAATTAACTTATTTCTCATGCTCCGACGTATTTCTTCCAATTATCGGTTGCAAACAGGTGTTTGTTTTTTTCTTGGAAATACCAGGAGTTGATTCTAGCTATGTCGCGAGATTGCTAGATTAGCCAGGTGGTCGTTATCATCCGATCATTCAAGCACTCGCACATCTTGATATTTCTTTTACATTATACATATATATATAGGTATATATATCTCGTGGCTGTTCTGTGCACGTGGTTTTGTGCGATAGATAACGTTCTTCACGTGCCCAGGAATAAATTGGATTTGAAAGCGGAGTGCAGACGGGCGACACCTTGATTCTACCTTTGGAGTTCAGCCACCTGGGGGAAAGTGTAGTTGGTAGTAATCTTGACGGGACCTCGACAATAATTCATCCACTTATGCTGAAACATTATCTCGAGATGTATCGGTCGTGTCGTTATTAGAGTGCTTACGAAGCCCGCCCAGTGTCTTGTGCATCGCTTATTCTTCCAGCAAGCATTAGTGTTGTTTCGTCATGTTCCTCTTCTCCGCCATAGTGTGAATAAGACGTACATACGTGCACATCGACTATAAGCCAATTACAGGTTGTTATCTTGCGTCTAAACAATCTGCAGATACTGCTGCGTCGAAAGAAATCCAGTTTCTGACGAGTGTCACTGAGTATATATGTATGTCTTTTCCGCCGCCAACCACACGAATTTCCGGAAGCTTGCAAGTGAACTTAGAAGCCTCACCGAGAGATGAATGTCTCGTTTTCAGATGTCTATTTTTCTTGGCACCAAGTGAAATGTCGATTGTGTTAGAAGTGTGGCGGTTGCTGTCACTAGTCGAGCTGTCGGCTCATTGAATTATTTCATTAACCGACAATGATTAGTTCGATTGGCATGATGCTGGCGTGGCCGAGTTTCGGAGCGAAAGCCCGCTGGTTCAATGCCACCGCCGCCGTAGAGAGTGTGGCATCTCGTGGTAAGAAGTAATTACTTCTACTTTATCCTCCTCAGTGAAGTGTGATTTATTGGTCTTTATTAAATGGATGATACTTGACATCCTCGCGCCATCTGTTCGAGCGGAAATGTTAGGTGCTGAGCTTGCTTGAGATCGTTTGACGCGTTATTCCCAAACTTACCGGCAGTGGTCTACAATATCTGGTGGATCTTTCGTCAAGCCTCCAAATGGTCTCATGGACATTTCTTGCTACTCTTTTTCATTAACCTTACCAAATGACTATTTAAATGATTGAATTACGTTGTATTTGTATTCTCATCTTTACAAGTTTCGAATACAAGATTTAAGTCGAGAGAGATTTTGAAGCTGGAAATCAAGGAATGTGGGAAGTCACGTTGGGTGGTAGTCGATATAATTTATTTACAATAGAAAAACGTACTTCCTTAGCTATTCTGTCTTACTATTATCCCTGATTCGATTGTTTCATTGGGCGACATTCACGGATTGCCCCCTTTCTCTCTGGCGAACGAGAGCGACTGTGGGAGAGGGTGAGTGTCACACGGTCAGGGACCCGGATAATGGTAGAATGTCATAACTAGCCGTTAATAACGTGCACTTATCTAATAAAGCATTCAAACGATACATAATGTACGATGCAATTCAAGAACACTCGAGAGAACAGTACTGACTTACATCTAACGCAAACTGCCAGCGAGTTGAATTGCTCGAGATTCGAGTCACCGATTGCGCATCTCGCATCGATGGGCATGCCTATGCGATCAATTAGTATTTTACATACGATCATATTTGGAATATGCGTAGGGTATGTATAAGTCTTCTTCGTTGACGGCGCAATTACGAGTGGATGCTGAGAGATTTAAATATGCTTTTGGTGAGAGTAGTACGGTATAGGGAGACGTGGAAGATCTTATACTTCGATTCGACATACGATAGTCTGTGATTGTCGATGCTACCTTGGGCTAACTTGGCAGTCGCTGCTAGAGCGAACGATATAAATAGGATATATTTATAATAAACTGGCCCGTCGATAGCCGGGCTTGTGGGACTCGAGACTCTTCTCTCAATTTTGTCACTCTGACTCTCATTAACATTTGGACACCAGATCTATCGAACTATTGCTTATAGGCTTTCTACCTCGTATACTCGAGGTGTTAATATTGCGAATTCCAGATTAGTGTCTAAGTGTTAAAAAGAGTCAAGTCTGCATTCTCTTTCCTTTATTTCTCGCTCGGAGACTTGCAGAAGCGCTTCCTCGCCCACCAAATGGCAGCCAGCGCCGCTGCGAGGAATGCTATACCAGCGACTATTCCCATGGAGATTGCCCTGTTTCTTCGATACGCAGGCACATCGAGACCAACGCGATCACTGGTCGCAACATCGTCCGAGGTTGACACCGCTGCCACCTCGAATGTGTAGTGAGTCTCTTCCTCCAAAGTTTTCACTGTCAAGTAGTAGCAAAAGTTGAATAAGATCGAAACAAGTTTGAAAGGCAGGTGTATTGATTGTCGATTGAAATATTTACCTAGGTAGTAAGTGTCAGTAGTTTCGGCTCGTCCGTACAACTGCTCGCCTGGTCCACGGAACCATCGGACGGTATACATTCGGACCTGGTCTCTTCCATAAACGGGTGGCTCCCAAGTGACCAAGTAGCCTTCTACGGTAGCTTGCACCCTGACATTTAACGGCGGGCCCATTCTTTCATCCTCTGTTAAACATCGGATTCATTACCACGAGAATCACGCGACACTCACAAAAAGGTTCTCCTTTCTACTCACCAGCTGGACTGCGATACTCAGATGCCGAGTTTTCGTCCACAGCGGCTGGAACGTCAGCGTATTAAGGGATCATTAAAACTCTCGCAAATGACATTACCCAATCCAGAATATTTTTACGAGGCTCGTCATGTAGAGAGCGTTGCTTTACTGCACTGATCAGGGTTTTATGATTCAACAAAGGGCTATTGCGATTCGTTGAAGCTTTCTCAATTTTCGCGAATTCTTCTTAATTCGATAGTTTGAAGATTCAAATTATTCTATATCTATTTCTTTCTATTTATTTCTACTTGATTCTACTTGTTGGATTTTATACAAACGCGTCTAGGAGTGTTATTAAAATCTGCTGTCCTGGATTGAGTAGTGCCTGCTCTCAGAAATATAAAAGCGATAACATACTGGGTTGCGTGAAAACTCGCAAAGTTTTACTAAACATTCCGTCGCCGTGCTTATCTTGACTGAGCACCATGAACTCGTATTCCCGACCGGGGTTGAGATTGTTCACGGTTGCCTCGGTGATTTTCCTGGATAAAATCTTCATCGTCCGCCACTCAGTGGTGTCGGTTGGTCTGTACCTAAAAGAAACCATCAATTTCTTACGTAACACAGTGCAAATGCAGATTCGTAACTGTAAACTTATGATTGGACCCATTACCAAACCGAGTACTCCATCTTGGGTCTTACGTATCCTGGCACCCAAGTCAAGGTGACAGCACTCTTGCTGGTGTTCGCGCTGAGATTGTATGGTGCTCTCGGTGGTACATTCAAGACCATCAATTCTGTATCAGCGACGACAGTCGCCGCCTCATTACTAGCAGCGCATTGATATACTCCTCGATCCTGTTCTTGGATTCGGTCGATCGTCAAATTTCCCCCAATTATTATCATCCTTTCGGGCGGTAACGGCGCTCCATCCTTTGTTAAGATAAGTTTTGAGTGACAATCTTTACAATAGGCTAGCATAATGATAGATTGGAGATTCGTACTTTATACCAGACGATTGCCGGTCGATGGGCATCATCGCCGTCGCGAGCATCGCAGGGGATTTCGAGACTCTCGCCGAGTTTTCTTATGTACAGGTGTTGTGGCGTCACCGTGAACACCGGCGGCCGTTGTACGATCTAGTAATTCGACAAAGAAATTAGTCAAGTGATTGTTGGTGATTTAGTGGGCGGCGGAGGAAGCATGCACTCCGCTTCGTGGTGGAAACGATGCTGGTCGACGCGCGGAGGATTTGCAATTGGAGAATAAAGGCAGAGTTAACGGCGCTCGTCAACTGGTCAGTGGTCTCAATGGCTGGTTTGCCAGTGGGCCCCACTCACCACTTTCAACTGTAGATTTCACTTTCCTCCACCACCTTTCCTTCTTCTGTGGCGTGGGGGTTGGAAAGCGATAAGGGTTGGGGATACTCACGACAGTGATAGCGGGACTTGGTCCCTCGGTGCCCAACTCGTTGTAAGGGATGCAACTGTAGCTTCCCGAGTGGGTTTCGTCGACTTTGCTAAAATAGAGAGATCCATTGCGCCTGTAAAAGACTCCCTGCACGTTGTACGGGTCGAAAAGGAATCCATCCTTCTCCCAAAGTAAGTTTGTCAGGGGTGGATTCGCCCGGAAGTGGCAGTCGAGAAGCGCCGGTTTTCCATATGGCAGGTAGACCTCACGAGGAGCGTAGATCACCTTCGCCTTGTCTGCGCGTACAAGTTCAATCATAACTAGTCAGCTCGAAATATGACGCTCCCATGCTTACTAACATTGCACGTTGAGGAAGGCTGAAGCACTCTGTTGATCTCCGGTGTCACCAGTGACAACACAAGTGTATTCCCCTAAATCACCCATGGCGGCCGATTTAATCGTCAGCGTTCCGTCCTCACCGATGGTTGCTCTTCTCTTGAGATCCTAGTTGGATCATTTTCATCATTTATCCCAATTCAGTTTGACTGAGAAGGAAAGAGTTAAGCCAGAATAGACGCGATTGCTACCTCTATTTCAGTGATTTCTGTGCCCTCCCTGAACCAAGAGAGAATTGACTTCTCACCCTTGGATATGCAATCAAAGCTCGCACTATCACCCTCCATAATCGTCCTATTGACAGGTGGCACTGCTAGCAGAGTTTCACCTGCAACATTGGTCGCGAGCGGCCACACACCTGGGTTGAACGATTTAACGAGTCTGCCCGGTGTCAGGTTAGTAAGCTGCAGTGGCATTGCTATTATATTCCGCGTCATATCCATTTTATATGTGTCGTTCTCGTTAATTCGAGCCAATATAGCCAGCTAGCTCAGATACGTCAATCAGATTGCATTACTGATAAAGTCAATCGAATCAATCAATTGAATGTGCCGTTAGATAGAGAAATAAAAGGAGACAGATAAATCGAATCAGTCCGTGAAAGGTTGGGTGGCATTATGTCAGTGAGACGAGCACAACGTGAGTACATCCTTTGATGCTTTTAGTCTGCGCAGTTTCAGGAAAAGGGTGCGCCAGCTTGAAAAGCGATATGTCTATCTCTCTCTCTCTCTCACACTCTTTTCATACTGTTACCATTTCCATTTGAAAACGGCTCGTACCATTGTTGCAGTTAGTGTTCGGTGGCAGCGAGATCTAGGATTAATTAAAATGTAGTTAGTTAGTCGGTCGGTTTCATTGGAAACAAGTGATGAGCAGCGGCGGAGCGCGCAAAGATTGGAGAAGATTGCGAAAGAGCAGTCCCGCGAGTTACCCGATCTGCGTCGATGGGTAGATAGATAGATGTATGTGCATAGGTATAGGCAAGTACTTCTTGAGAACAATTGCGCTACCAGCTGTTGCTTCGAGTGACTCAATGCCGCCATTATCGTTTAAGCGAATTTAACCCGCAAAAACGAGAAGTCCGTCTCGACTAACGAGCAAATTATCGACTCCGTGCCTCACGTACACCGAAGGAGGTCATCCTAGACACATCACTGGAGTCTGGTGCCTCATCTCCTCTCCGACGGTCATCCCCCCACCCTCCACCCCACTTCACCCCCGCGGGCATTCAGCGCTTAAACTTATTTTCAATTAACTTTCGTTTAGAGCCAACAGCTCACACTGCCAGCAGCCGCCAGCTCCCCAGTCAGCTTCGTTCCAGCAGGGGTTTGAGTCAATGCCAGCGGTATCCTAGAAAATCTGGTGCATAGCGCCGGCACGCTGAGTAGACGCTCGTGTTAAACATCATAGAATCGGATAATAGAGAAATGCGTCATTTGTCTCGCAAAGAAGCACGTTCCCTCGGATTGCTGCCACTCGTCGCTCATAATAACTCGCATCCTCCTTGCCAAAAATTGTACGTTGCTTGGCGAGGAGGAGGAGAATTTCACGGCTTGTAAGTCAGCGTGTTTCGTGGCAGCGTTAGTGCTTGTCATAATTAGCGTGACCCAATTTAATCATCTCTCTCTCTCTCTCTCGCTCTCGCTCTCTCCTTCTCGCTCGTTCGTTCTTTCTGTCGCTCTTTCACTCACTCTCTTTCTGGCTATTAGTCAGTTGTCACTTAACCGGCGTTAATGCTCCTTTCGCGTATAACTTGCTGTGTCATATCAAATTATGCAGTGAGAAGACTCTGGGTTAAAGGGAGGATTCTTACCATCTATCGCAAGGTGAAACCAAGTGCCATTGTTTCTCGAGTTCGGTGTCCTATTCGGGAAGAGCACTCTACATTCGTACCATCCTTGATCGCTTTCGCGGATGTTCGTAAGATTGACACTACCCTGTCCATATCCACGACCACCCGAATCCTCCAGTAAGTGCATTCGGCCCTCGTAAGCGAGGTCCAGTGACAGATGTCCATTGTACCACGAGAAGATCGTTCGACCCTGCCAAATAGATTCATACATGAGTAAGCTATTCTCTCTCTCGGAGAATCGGAGCAGGAAAGTCATGAAATTCCACGAATCGATGGTTAACATGACGCGTTCCAGACATATTAATGATATCATTCGTTAATAGGATCATCCTCCTGCAATGATGTGTAAAGTAGCAGTAGTAGTACTAGCATAGTCATGCTATTCTCAGGGGGATGAGCGTGACTGCTCACCTAACACCAGATGGAATGATTCCGCTTCCAGAGCACACTCGCCCTGACGAAGTTACGGAACGTTTTCGAGCTAATTTATTGATCTAACTGTACTTCCTACTACTGATTAGTACGAACGGGACCGGTGGACAAGTATTGCGTAATCGCGTGCTCTTTGCCACATGGGGTGAGCGAGAGTGAGCTACCGACAATAACAGTCTCTCTTTTCTCTCTCCTTCTCTTTCGGAGAGACCTTCGCGATGTTCTTCGACTGTAGTGAACGATTAACATTGGCACCTATCCTTCAAAGAAACTGAAAGGTTCTCAGCGGCGGGGTTGGAGGGGGGCGATGGAGATGGTGGCGGCGGCCAAAACGGGGCTGGCGAAAAACGGCGCTAATCGTCCCTAATCATCTGACAATGCGTTAACAGTGACCCACTGGTTGGACCCCTCGTGTGTCCGCGGGCTCGCCGTGACTAAATATAATGCAGCCTTGCCTCCCGTACTCCAATTACCATGCTGGAACACCGAACGAGAGTGCGCGCCTGCCGCACAGGGGGGAAGGAGAGCAGCAGCCCGTCACCTGTTTTGCATACGCATCAGGGACCAATCGGGTTAAGTTCCACTTGATTTTATGCCGGCTGCCACTGGCCTGCCTTGCCAGCGAAATCCCTTGTTTCCGGACGGACGGATTCCCGCGTGTGTGTTCCCGTCGCCTCCTCCGTGAAAGAGGATCGCCGGTACATCCAAGTGGAGGGCAAATGGTAAATCTTCCACCCACGACACCACACCACTCGGGAGTTCGAAGCTTCTTGTTCCTTTGCTTTAGCTTGAGACATTCGAGACGCGAGGCTACTTTGTTCGAATCGGTTTCCCTTCGTTTATGTGGTGTACGGTTTCCCCTCTGGTCTATGCGGAATGGAGGCCTCCACGGGGGCTAGCTAGCTCGCTAATATCGTGAAAATTATGCAACCAAGTACACGACCACATTGCTGTCTCATGCGGGAGCGCGTACGTCTCCAGTAATCTATTTCTATGCTATATAGTGAATAGGTATTACACATGTTTATCGCGTGTCGCCTACATTGGAAAATCGAGACGGTCAGCCGTCTGCTTGCCCAGATGTATGGGCTTCTCACGGCGATCGAATTGGATATAGTCCGACCTCTAATGAAATCGAATCAGCTACCCTGCCTTGAGCATAGACTTTTCCACAGTATTTGGCCTCTATGAGCTTCTCTAGTCATTTATCACGAAAAAGCGCGCGTCAGATTAGTAATGGTTTTACGCACTCTTTAATCGGTAATGAGTCAATCGGTCTTATCGACGGGTTATTGGTCATCGCAAACCTTTATTAAATGCTTATGTTCTTAGCGCGCCAGCTTGTTCGGCTCTTGTAAAGGCCGGCTGTCTCGGCTATAAATTGCGTTATGCCAATTGCACCGAAGGCGACTCTCTCGAATCACTGCCGGACTCATTAGTCTGGATACTCCTTCGATTAATGTTAGCTGGTAGTTACTTCTCATTGATCGCACGCACGAAAATGAGAAGCAATTGTCTGGCTGACTGCGACATCAACAGATAGAATCGTGTGCGATTCGAGGTAGCCGCGTGGTCTAACCGCAAACCGCATCTCGAACGATCGACGGATAATGTTGTAAAGTATTCGTTGGGATTAATGTTGCTTGTTGATCTTACGTAAACGTGTTTGTCGGTCGTGTGAATCGAGTCAAGGTTCACCCACAATTTTGTGGATGTTTCTTGGAAGAAATTCCGCCTTATAGTCAATTCTTGTCGGTGAGTTTCCTCATTCGCGTCCTTCCTAGCAACCCACGCGTTCATCCGGGAAAGCAGAGTGCGTCCGAGAAGATACACACCTAATTGCGCGGCTTCTCACATTTGCATGGAGGGGAACGGTGACGGAGGTGGCTGCGAGCATTGCTGTACCACCGGGAGACGCGACATTCTCTCAGGGATTGCGACATGCTGTGATAATGATGAAGATACTCATGAAACTGATCGGTCCTCCTTGACTTACGTCACGGTTCCACTGGAGAATGTACGGAATTGGCGTCTCGTGCGGGAAATCTAGCTCGCAATTGAAGACCGCGTACTCGCCTACTCCGGCGCTCAGGTAAATCGGCTCGTTCTCCTCGTCCAGCAGCAGAGATTGGCTGGAAGCTGCCGGCAAAATGATTCCCTCTCATTTCCGAAAAGCTCGCAATAATTGAATATCGTAAAAAGTTGATCGAAAAGATTCGCCACAAACTCTAAGATTCCATGAAGAAATTAAGATGCTAGATCCCGGATTTTTCATACTGACAATTGTTTGCACATGTACCTTCATAAAAGAGAAAGATGACGAGAATCTGACAGATCCTGATAGCACGGCTCATTTTGGTATCCTGGCTATGAGTTCACGTATCGGACGAGTCTCCAGAGATTCCTCGGGGTTGATAATGCCGGGATTTCAGGATCGGCGAGTCGCGGTTACACCTCGCGACGACGGCGAACGGCGCGCGCGACAAAGAAGCACATCTGTCATCACCCGCACTCATCAAGTATCTGCTACTACCTGGGACACCGCAGTCGTCCTTCTTCTCTCTCTCTCTTCCTTACTACGTATCACTAAACGCGGCACTTTTAAAACAACTCGATATAAACCGACCAATACTCGATCATCTCCAGCATCCAACCCCTTGTTTCAGTCTTCCCTTAACAAGTTCAGTCAGTTGTCAGAGGAGATTTCACACGACTGACAATTCGCCGGTGATTCTTCCGATGGTTTCTTTAAGATTGATTTGAAGTGGAACGATTGCCTGGCACCCCCAATAGCAGGGGGTTACACACGAGATCGAGACTCGAGTGGCACTGGTAGCAGAGTGGTGGACCGGGGGGATGCTGGAGAAGACGATGGAACGGCGATGGTGGAGTTGGCGTCCGCGCTGATAAGCAAGTAATAGGACTGGCTCTAGCTCAATCCCAGCGGATACGGTACGCCAGCACTGTGAGCACGATGCAAGCCAACAGAAGTACAGGGAGGGAGGTACTGGATCAAAGCTCAGTTGGAGGGGGCTGAGCTTCCAGGGTACACGGAGCGCGATTCTACGTTTATTCGACTCGCACTAGCGCCGTTCGTTCGTTGTCTACTAGTGCCTACACACACAGATATATATATATATACATATATATAAACGGTGGATTCGTCATTCGTCGTGCCGACGGTACACATTAACTCTTGTCCCGCGCAATCGGTTAATCGCATTACGCAAAAACCGATTAACCTGGATCCGTGAAAACATGCAAAGCATAGTGTTAATAGAACCCTCTCCCTTTCTCTCTCTCTATCTACTTCTTTCCATCTCTCACGCGGACTATCTGCTCTTCGAGTGCAATGCGCGTGTGGGGGCTCTTCAATTGCCAGACCACATCTCTTCAATTCTCGTTAGCTTCCCCAAGTAGGTGGACCATAAATTTGGCCCTGTAGAAGCGCGATTTGTAAAGCTAGTTGGCGATACCGCCCTCTTCGAGTAAGAAGTTCCTTTAGGTATAAGTTGGTATTCAGTAGTGTTGAATCGGTCAGTCACCGACACTGCTCGCTCCTTTCAATGCCGACGATTTCGTGGCCGAAGCTGAATCGGGGGAATTAAGGTGTCCGCGCACGGCTGGAAGTCAAAGGTTCACTAAACCCCGTCGGTCACTTTAGCAGCGCGCGCCTTCCAGAGGGTCCCATTGACGAGAGCTTTCAAACATTACTAAATTTAGACGAACCCCAGCGTGCTCTTGATTAACCCTCTCACCGTATCTGTTCTTCCTTCGTAAACATCCACCTCCATTGTCATGCTTGGAATTTAGAAAAGAGTGATAGACATTGAGAGAGCGAGGGAGACGATTCGAGTTAAGAGCAGGGGATATCTTAATTCCTTGGTAGGAAGTTTGGTACGTGTATACGTCTCGTTCGAGATGAATTGCGCGTACGCTCGTCATTAGAATAAGTTGTACTTATTCACCTGTATTTACTCGCCCACGCTGCAACGCAATTTGCCCTTGCAAACGTTCTCCCTCCCTCTATTTTCGCCTGCTTAACTCATGTCAGTGATTTCCGCTGGCTAGTGTTTGCTATTGGTTTCTTTATACGATACTATTGCCGTATCGTATAAATTTATGATTGGTGAAATATGATTTCACGAATTTTTATCCTCATTTTAGAAATGTAATTCTGACCTCAACCTATTTAGCGCCGCAGCGTGGGAAACTGTGGTTTTCTCTTCGTCTGGGTCAGCCGGTGCCAATCTACTTACAACCTAACAGACTTCGGAATTGGAAGCTGAAATTCGGGTTTCGATTTCATGGAAGACCACCAAGACTGTGGTCGAGGAAAGCAGCTTGAGGTAGCTTGGTAAGGGCAATTCATTGTAGAAACGAGGATCTTCCTCGTTAGTGAAGCGAAGAAGAGGGTCTCATCGAATCTCAATCGAAGAGTTAAGTCGGCAGCGCGAAACTCTGCACGTTGCTCGGTGCATCGCGTCCGCCATTTGCGTGGGTGACCTCAAATTACGTCACGTCCGTCCCTTGCAGCATTAGATCAGACTGCCCACAGCCTTGTCACGCTGTTGAGATAATGGATCCCATTCGCATGGATCACGATCCGGGATTGGACGTGCTCGGAACACTGGAAATAAATGCGTGCATAATGACACCCGTTCGCATTATTCCATCGACATCAGTGCACACGGGGGAATCGTTCGTTCCTGGTTCACCTGGTGCACTGGTAAATTAGTACATCTGTCTATTGAATTGCCAGAACGTGAAATTCGACGTCGAGAGAGTCAAGTCCTTCGAAATTCAATGCACGAAGCCTCTCTGGTCATAAGGGGCATCGGCTCTATTTGGAAGGCTAGTTCTCTTGAAATATTCCGATTGATAATAATATTCTCGAATGATTAAAGGACACAAGCGACCATCTAATTTTCGCACACGCCAGACGGAATCAAGGGAAATCATGGAAATTGTGGTAATTCGCGGTAATCACTGCAGCAGACGCCTCCTCCTCGGCGCACAAGTCTCCTTCGCTTTAATCGCGATGCTTACAATCCAATGTCGCGCACAGAATTCTGAGATTCCGAGTTCTTGACACTTCGCTTTGTCTTTCTTCTTCTTACTGGAGTCGCTTTCATCGCGACCTAATTTTCGCCTGTCGTAGATAATAATCTTATTGCCCCTCGCTGGTCAACGAGTGGTAGTATTCGGTATGATATGGATGGCTATCAAATTGTGCCAACGACCAAAGATCTGTGTTACATTCTCGAGAAATGTGGGTTGTAATGAGATAGCGGAGTCTTACCTTCTGACTAACTAGGCTTAGCCACTTCCATTACGCCTGTGTCGGCCTTTTCACTTGTCGAATTTAAATGTTAAACATCATTTGTACGAATCTCTTGGTGACAAGGGTGTGAAAGGATCGACGTTATAAAGCGGGTCGTTTCAAATGTCGCTTTATTTTTCATTTTATTTGATAATAAATTGTCTACAATTTGTCCTAAGTTAGTACGTCTTGGAGTTCTCGTGGGGGTTCGCGAGAAAGCATAGATCAATCAATAAAACGGGGGAAATGGAGTGGTGGTAGTGAAGGGTGGTGTCGAGTGGTGATGGTGGTGGTGGTGGTGGTAGTAGTGGTGGAGGTGGTGGTGTACAGCGAGTGTCAGGTATGGAGTGATCAACAACGAAATCCTTTCTCCCTTTCGCATAGAGTACATGGCAAACGGTGGGTGGAATCGAAAGGATCGAAAAGCGAAAGTGAAGTGAAGACGTATGTTACAGAAGAACCTTATTACATATCGAAGCGATTCGCATTGATCTCGTAGGATGAGGAGACTACCGATCTCTTTTTCTTCTTCTTCTTCTTCTTTCCCTTCTTGTTCTTCCTGTTGCCTTAAACGACTTATCGCTGCCAAAAGAAAGTGAATCGCATCGCGGTGATTGAGGTGGCGCGCGCGTGTCTAAGATCGCGGGAGCATGAGAAAGAATCCACAAACGGAAATCGCAACTCGCAACTAAACCCTAATACCTGTGTCCGTGTGTGCATGTGTAGGTAGCATACACGGTACAAGTTTGAACACTCGATAAAGTCGTGTCTGTAACTGCGACGTTCGCCCCTGCCCACTCTAATCCGCCGTCGACTGCTCCTCCATCGGCGAATATCGTCATTCTCGGCGTACCTTACCTCCATCGGAACTTCGACGCCTCCCCATCTAACAGAGTCTCTCTCTCTCTATATATATATTTATATATATCGCGACTAAGGGGTTTTGTACTAATTGTAAGGAATCCAGACGGCAAATCCGCTGAATCGAGAAAATAAAACGCAAGTGGTCGCAGTTACCAGTCGGAAAGAGTACCCGAGAGCCATTACACTTATTCCTTCATCTGTATCTTTTCGATTTGGTTTTAACATCGATTTCAGTAGTAAATTTTATGTATCGCGAATGGGCGTGTTTCCCTTTGCTGCCAGTTTGCCGATCAAAGGAAAGCGGAACCACTGTGAAATAAATAAAGAGATAGGTTTAAAATCCCATAGCCTTGAATTCACGCGAATCCTTGATTCGTAAGGCAGATTTCCCCAGATAAATATTCTCATTTGAATGTACGCTCTCAGTAATTTTGGCCGATCGGGGTACACGCGCCATTCCATTATCTCTACACAGACGCACGGAGTCCAAGAATTTCATTCGTGGCTCTCCCGGGACGCGTGCCACGCTGGATGGCTTTCAGGTACGTAGAGAGGGAAAAACTTAAAATCTACGAAGAGAATCTCGTGCGGTGGTCTCGCAGTCGTTCGCAATATGACGCGACTCGCGGCTTTTCTTCCTTTATAACGACAGACAAATCCGCGAAGGTAAAGTACGATCACTCGAACGAGAGAAAGAAATTAAAAGAGGGTTTGCAGCAACCGAAGATCTGAACTCATGGTAGATCTGTTCATGACGAGCGTGACACGATCACGAATTCACGATTCAACCATATTAATCATTAGTACGCCGTCTCACGAGACCATTGTCCCAACTCCATTTCTCTTTATTCTTTCTCCCCCTCTCTCTCCTTCTGCGTCTATTTCATGCGGCGTCTCTCGCCCCATATGCACCCTCTCTTTCCTTCCCTTCTTGGCTCTTTCTCTCTCTCTCTCTTTACACAGCGAACATACAACACTCCGCGCGCTTCATCTTGAGATCGTTGTATCTAACTATGATATATCTACACGTTACTTATACGGCTATGTCGATTGGTTGCTCTCCTTCGCTCGCTCTCCTTCTTATACTCCTCTATCTTACGCTCCTTCGAACCGCTTATGTCGAGCGAACGTTTCCCGGAAACGCAAGAACTATGGATCCTTGAGACGATTCTCAATACAAGACATCATCTCCTAATTAGGATCGAGAGATCCTCCCGTTATCACGGGATTCTTGTTGGCGTCCTTGCAAGAGGCTGCTCTCCCGGTATCGCTACCTCGTGTCGAGTAAACTTGCCTTACCAAAGAAAAAATGGCGCATCTCGAGGGTTAATAACAATAAGTCCGCGCCCTCGTCATTCGCCCTACAAAATGATGATTCGCATTGCCGCGCGCGCATACTATGCGTGTGTGTATCGTGTCTGTGTGTGGTGGGATGGTGTGGTGAGTGTGCTCGCCTCTCGGTGATGTGTAGCGCATAGATCGGTAGATGGTGGGACTATCTCTGTCGCTCGGATGAGTGCGACTTTCCGACTTGATTAATTAAACTATGATACAAGAGCAGCGCGGTATTCGGCCCTTAGCCAAACCTGACCTCTTTACCTTGCTCGTCCCCTGCCCGCCTTCCTCCCTCTCCTCTCTATCTCTATTCTGGCTTTTCGCGCTGGCCATTCCAACTGTGATTGGGTAAATTGTGATACAGTTAATCGATCGATCCGTCGCACTCGTTGCAATTAACACGCTACTCGCTACGTCGATTTCGTTATGATTTACAATATCAATTAATTTTATCAAATTATTTAGTTCAATCTTTAGAATTATTTTAGAATATTGGTACTCTTTCGCGTACACCGTCTTCTGACAGGCGATCCCCGACCAGATTATTCGCTCGGTCTCGGCCGCTTCCGGCTACGTACTACATACTTCCTCCGTACGGACACGTGCTGATCTCTCGTAGCACGCGTACCGTTCTCATGCTCACCTTCTCCTCGCTCGATAGCCACGCGTACCCTTTCGTCTCTAGACTCTCCCTCTCCCTCTCCCTCTCCCTCTCCCTCTCCCTCTCCCTCTCCCTCTCCCTCTCTCTTTCTCGCTCTGTCTTTCTTGGATCATGCAATAGCCCGGAGAATTCTGTTCTCGTTTTTTTCGCGCCTTCATAGTTCCTACCTTGACGAAGTATAGTTGAATCGTGAGTAGAGCCCTCGCTAATAGTTACGCATACATGTATACATGTGATGCGTCTGCGTATAAATAAGTGTTTGTACTATAAAAAAAATACAGCGTTACGATGTGCTCTGATGAGAATAGGGTAGGTCTCGAAGAACGTCGTTTCTATACTGCTCGCCTCTCTCTTTCCCTCTCTCTCTCTGCCTCTGCCTCTCTTCGGCACCTTACTTCCTGTCAATGTATCTTGTCGAGGTCCTTCTGAATGTACATACATACAAAGAGTAGTAAACTCTCAATTCGATTCCGTTAAGATTTAACTGAGCTGGACTCGACTGGAAGTTCGTTGGTCTATGAGAGCCTTCGTCGAAAGTGATCATCGCGAGTTCATTTCCTAGTGATGATAACAGTGCCTCTAGTTCCGAGCGAGCGAGCGAGCGACCGAGGGTGGTTGCCGTGCGAGCGAGCGAGCGCGCGCGCGCGCGCGCGCGTACCTCTCGAAGAACATTACTTATTTTCTCGTTTACGTTGCTTAAGAAAAATTATTGTGCCGATAATATGTTGGGTCGCTAGCGAAACCCTAAACAGGCAGTGCAGTACGAGTGAGTCCTTAAGCAATCTCGAGGCAAGCTTCGGCCTAATATCACGGTTCGAGTCCATTGCTCTTCGATACAATTATTTTCGTGTGTGTGCGCGCGTGTGTGTGAGTGTCCTTCGTGTTCGTGTGTTCTTTGGGTCTACGCATGTTCTTTCGGTGTATGTACGTACACAGTGTATGCAATATGTATGTATACGTGTGTGTCCTCTCACGCGTGTGTTTTTTAAGTGACCTTTTTTTGTCGTCGATTATCTTACGTTTTTTTGCTTTGCTTTCGTTTTTTAATTATTACTTAGAGTGTTACGATTAAGTTTAACCTTACATGTCGTTTAAAAGGTATACCGAGCACGTACAGTGGTACAGTTTCTTTGGAGTATCATGTCATTGTGTGTCTCTTGTAGCCTGCGTCACGTGACGTCTTCTCCTTCTTTCTCTGTGAGAACTTCTGTGTAATTCTCCCGGGTGCCGGATACGGGGACATCCCCGGGGATCTGCTGACCTTTGATCGAACAGGTCGGGAATATTTTCTGCGTTAGATCAGGGCTTTCAAAGGATAGCAGCAATCTAGTTTAAAAAATGTCCTCGCTCGCGAGGCCTGCTACGTGAGCTCCCGCCTAGGGTATTCTGTTCGGCAGGCCTCTCTCTTGCGTCTCCTCTCGTGTCGTCTCATGTTGTCTTCTCTCCTGTCTACTTTATTATATGTATAGTAACGATAAAAATCACGGTCCTCTAAATTGGACGTAGGCGCGGTTGGTATACGCGGGATATGACCGATAATAATCGCCTTTCGTCAAACATCTTCGTCTAACAGCACTACGGCTTTTTTCCGTTTTCTCGAATCGTCGTGCAATCGATTTAGCTGACGCTTCGCCACCTTTCTCAGGATCAGCCCCTTAAGGGCGATGACCTTCAGGGTTGTCCCTTGGATTCTCTCTTATTTCTTCATAACTTGTATGGCCCTTCTCTTGCTACCACTTTTGATCTCGCGACGATGAAACGTATTATATTGTATATCCTGAGCTGACGCTTGTAACAGCCTTTTTTGTTGCAGATGCTTGCCCAGCTTATAAGAATTGACTTGGTTCTCCCTACACTGTGAATCGCAGATGATGATCCTCGTTGTGCTGAGACTGTTTGATCTCCGGTGATAATCACATCGACGTCCATTTGGCATGGGTTCCTTCGCCAGGACTAGCTAGGCCTGCTAGGCTCTATTCAATCATTTCTGCACTTGGTTCACACTCCACTCACCTTCATCTCGAATGCTCTACTTTTCGTGAGTTTCATTGGAGTTGAATAGTTTCACATTTTGGCTCTCTCGTGGGCAGACATGCTTCTTTCGTGTCACCGCGAGGTTGGTGCAGCAAATCATCACTACTCCAAGCATCAGTGGCTTTCTCCCACGAGGCAAAGCGAGTCTCCCAAAGTTCTCTGGACCGCTATTGGACATCATTCGTTCGTTCAACACGCGCTCTCCAAGTGCGCGCTTTGCCTGCGTCTGGCTTGGCGCTGCCGGAACTGATGGAATTCGGCCTTCATCGCTTGAACCCTAGCCTCGATGTTGTCCCGGCTGTACCTTGGCGCCTGATGGTGGACCATGTGTACCTGATGGATGTGGGGTACGTGAAGCGTGTGTATCTGATGTACAGGCGGTCTTTCTTCCCTCGTCGGCGTAGAAGCCGAGGTAGGTGTCGGTGTACAGGAGACCGGATCGAACTCGTAGTGACCGTCGACACTACCGGCATCCACAGCGTTCTGGATGTGCGTAGTGTGACCGACCTTCGCCTGGTCTTGGAGTTCGAGCCACCGGCCAACCAGAGGTGGCGGTGGTGGCCTGTAAGGTGGCGGTCTCCATTCTGCCACGGTACTACCGCTCCTTGAGCTCTGATTCTGCTGCGAGGTGTTCTTACTGCCGAAACCTGAGCTACTCGACCTGCTCTCTGGCGAGGTTTCGAGGTCCGGCGAAGCTGCCAACTCCGGTGCTGACCTGGCGTGTCGGGCGTGCCTCGGCGGCAGTCTGGCTCTTGGTCTACCCGCCGGTTGCGGTGGCGAAGATGTCGCCAACGGCTGAACCGGCACGAACCTTCTCGATTCCGCGTGGATCGCCTTTAGTGATGGCAATTCTTGACTATACCGCTGGTGGACGTTCCGCAATTGTAAATAATCCGGTGGGGTTGGAAAGGAACGCTCTCCGGACGAGGCTTGCCGGACGGAGCTGAGATCGCTGAAGTAAAGCGGCGTCCATGGGACGTGGGGACCGCTTGGTGAACTCGCCAGGAATCTTGGGGATGAGATGGTACAAATCGCTGGTGGAATCCTCGCCAGAGTAGTGATAGCCCCGTGATGATGGTGATGTATGCCGGGTAGTCCTCCGATGGAGACACCACTGCCGTCAGAGCGCAGGCTCAGCTGACTGGTGCCAACGAGAGGCCTCCGCCAGGACGACTTGAGTCTCTGCTTCGGCAGAAAGCCGCCGTCGTCACTGCTCGACGCGTCTAAGATGCTGTTGTTCGCTGAGCTGAGCACCGAGTCTGCCACGACGAAACGGCCGTCCGCCGCTCGGGAGATTTTACCCAGGGGACGACCTCGGCATGAGTCCGGGGTATCCGGGCTCAGAATCTCCCGCAGGAGATTTAGACCTGGTACTCGGCTTTTTCGAGGTCTGAGGGATAGGACAAAAACAACGTTAGAGAAATCGCGGCAGTGGCGTTTGGTAAGAGTGAGTTGATCGGCCACGGCGGAGGAGATGTCTTTGAAATTTTGCTTCAGTCAATATTTTCTGTCTACGAGAACCAATTCATTTCAAGCAACGGGTAAATCAGCAAGTTCAACATTCCTTGCCATGGAAATACATGATTTATTATTTTAATTGGAAACGATGGACATGCCAATGGAATTCAGTTGTGTCAAGATAAAACTACCCCTTGCTCGTAGCAGAATTTATCCTCATTGCGTTGGAATTGGAATAGTTATTAATGAGCAATTAAACAAACACTCGCTGCTGTTCTCTCCTCCACCGGGTTCGATCGCACTCGAGTCACGACAATAACGTGCAGTAACGATGTAGAACACGCAAAATGTTAAACGAACAAAAGAGGTAAAACGAGGAGAGCTAGTGAAACTCGTAACCAAAGGGCAAACGTACAAAAGTCAAAGTACGGTCAGTGTAATTAAATCGAGATTTAATTACGAGTACGTATATAATTATAAATAAGGGATGCAGGCAGAGGATATATACGGCATGCTCATGCGCATTCCTGGTGCACGAGTGGTCGGGCGTGAACGTAGGGTTGTGGGTGGGTGGGCGTTGGCAGTGAGTGGATATTCTTTTCTTTCTCATAATTCTTTGTTTCTCTTTTTGTGGCATTGCTGTGTCAATCTCTTATCTTTTGGCTCTGTGTTAATCTGTGTTTTTCTTTTTTTTGTGCTGTTCTTATTGTACATCTCCGACCAATTCTCTCTGATTTCTGCTCGTTATTTGTTTCTTTGACTGACTGATGTGAGTGCAAAAAATCAATGAGATCTTTGACTCGACAGTTAAGCTTTGACAGATCGTTAAGAACTTTTTTCTGAATCTTTCATTTCTTTCTGACTTTTGAGTGATATAGCAATCGTGGATTTAGGTGCTCCGAAACTCGTCACCTTTTCTCCTCCTTCGGGTCCGGCAGCAGGGAAAGATGGGGGAGAGAGAATGTTGTAACACAACGATTACATTCACAAGAGAAAACAATGTCGTGGCGAGATAATGGTAAGAAATATAACAACGCTAAATAACCGAACGTTACTTCTAGCCGTGGTGGTGTTAGGGAGCAAATAGATACGACTCGTCGTCTCCAGCGCGAACACGCGAGAAACACATCGCACGAATTAGTCCCTGACCCTTTTCATTATCCTCCTCAATGGGGAAACGACATTTGTCTATACTTCTCGCAGAGTAGACAGTGGATTCCGGCTACGCGAAATCAATTTTTCGTTTCGAACTGCGGACACATTGATAAACAGAAGGGGCAACTGGAAGGTGGAGTGGGGAGGTGGCTCGAGAGAGAGGAGCGTGTACCAGACAACTGAGAACGTGATTGTTTCACCTGATTGTGAGATATAGTATACCATAAAGAAAGTAACAAGGGAAGGGAAAGGGCTGACATAGACGAAGAAGCAGTAGGAAGTGTGGGCAGTCATTGTCCGTGAGAGAGAAAATCAAGTCGCAATGAAAATGGACCACCTTGTGGTCGAGGGTGAACAGGGGGAAGGGGACAACAGGATGTCGAGAGACAAACGAGTCCATCCATCGCGAGGAATACCGGACACTGGATAAATGGTATAGTGGATGGCGATGCGGAAACAATAAACACGGAAGATTCAAATAGGAATTCATGTAATTCGATGCAATCTGGGACAGGGAGCCGCACGCCGGGGGCGGCTTACCTAGGGTCTCTCTCATGTCTTTGTTTCTCTTTTTGTTGTTATGCCACGAGAGTCGTTGTGTAACCTTGGGTATGAGATCGCGGCCCTTCTATGAGTCATCTAATATCGAGAGACTGGAAATAGGTGAAAAACACAGGTTTCGATGAATGAATCCAGAGAAAAACCACCGCTGATTACGATTGCGATCAGTCGCATCCGATGGAATAGTATTAATCGGGATAATCTGTCTGATTAAATGGATTAATCGGCGGTAGTGCGAAGTGTAGGGACTAATGTCACCACATGCTACGTGAGTAAAATGACAAAAGATAAAGTCGAGAGAGTAGCTTATTTTTTAACGAGGAATGTGTTCTCTACGGCTGAATCCCTGAGAAAGATCGTTGAGTGGAGAGAACGGAATTATTATAAAATGCAGGGAAAATACGAGGATTGACATTAGTGGACTCTATTGGTACTTCAAGCAAGTTAAATCTACCCTTAAAGGAACGATCAAGCATTCAGCAAAAAATGTAATGCTTTCTCCGCCAGGGTCAAACCCTGTTTCACGCGCTCGAATAGCTAGCTACTGATCAGATTGGCGGCAAAAGAAAATATCTTTCGATCCAGTGCGATCTATCGAAAAAGTAGTTCGCGGCAAAGAATAAGAGTCGGACGTGAGAAAGAGATCGGAGCGCGAGCTCGATGGTCGGTGAAGGTACTTTCGTAACTCGGAGCTGCCCGAATCGCACAAATACCAAAGGATTCGCACTCTCTTGCTCCTTTTCACCGTCATCGAGTCACGTCGAGTCTCTCAAGTGTCGTCTATCGATTGAGCAAGTGTCGGTCGGTCCGCCCCCGCGGTGCTGTATACCTACGTGAAACAGAAAACTCTGTGGTGGCGAGTGAAAGGACTGCCTGGCGAAGTGGTGAGAATACTGATTCTAGGAGGGTGAGATGGTGAGAAGCGCATCGTATCTGTGTCTATGTGAGAGAGACTGGCAGTGATAGAGAAAAGCATGAAGCAGATAAAGAAGAGATTGAGAGAAGTTAGTATCGAAGTAAAGGGCGAGAAATGGGGGGAGCGATGGTGGATGAGAGGGCTTGAGTATACGCAGAGTTACCTGATGCAAAAGAAAAGGAAAGAGGGAATAATCAATAGAGATGCGATGATTGCGAAGACTATTCAGGCGAGATCAAGAATGAACGATTGAACGAGTGACGCCGTTTTTGGTCTCTGCCGATGCATAAACTGAGAATGCCAACCGTTACACAATACCACATACACTTGTATGCAGCTCTATTTGTAACTGTACACCTTTATGTTCGTTTCTCGTTTAATAGACGTTAATAAACGCACGCTAAAAGAAGCAAGGTGGTCCAAACAAGAGGTCGCGGTGCCTACATAAGCGCAGGGATCACTTCGACCATAGGTTTTGCCTGGTTTTACCTTGTCCTCTTTTACCTTGGAAAAAAGTCCTGTGATGCCCGAAGAGATTCCTCTCAGGCGGAGCTAGGCGATGGTGTGATTGTTGCGATGGGAGGAGTATATGATTAAACTCGACAAACAAGTTTGAGAGTCTAATTTCGCCTTGCCTCGCGGTTCGCTATCTATGTACTCCCTAAGGCCGCCGAACGAAGATATTGGGGGGTTACTGACTGAATGTCACTAGTGTAAACTCCTAGCTGTATTGCCTGTACTGCCGATCTCATCTACAGTCATGACAATCATCCTAAGTACAAGTAGATAATAGTAGATGACAGTGGCAGATTAGTAGGACCTAGCAGGTAAAACATTGCGGAGCTGCAATCTCGTAGAGAGTAGGTAGTAAGAGTAGTAAGTAGTAATAGTAGTAGCAGTAATAGTAGTAATAGTAGTAGTAGTAGCAGTAGCAGTAGCAGTGGTAGTAACAGTAGTAATGATACTAGTACACAGTAGCAGCAGTAGTAGGAGTATAATAGTAGAGCAGCAATAATAGCACTGGTAACGGACAAGTTCCAGTGCTGGCAATGGGTTTTGCAAAAGGTCTGGTGTCTGTTCGCTCGATCGATCGATCAAAGAATATCAATGAGAATTTGGAGAATGAAAGGAGAGATGGAGGGGTTGGTGAGAGAGGCGATGGTGGTGGTGTGTGGAGATGGTGTGTTCAATTCGAGAGCGCCCGACCGATCGACGAATCGTTCTCTAATTTCTCTTTCTCTTGGTTGTTACGTGTTTTTTTTAGACACACAGAGAACACATACATGTATACCGTCGAGGCGAGGTCTTTTTCTCGGGAGCGACCGTTGTTGTCTCGGGGTACGTAGCAGTGGTAGCGGTAGTCGTAGTAGTAATGATGATTGTAGTAGTAGTACTGGTAGTAGTAGAGTAGTAGTAGTAGTAGCAGTAGTAGTAGTAGTAGTAGGAGTAGTAGTAGTAGTAGTAGTGGTAGTACTTGGTTTTTTCAGTGTGGTTAGCGGAGATTAGGCTTACTGTTCCGCCTGTCTATGATAAACACGCTCTCGTAATCTCGATTATCGAGGTGGAGTGCGTGATGGTCACGATTCGGGGGGGCCTGCTCGTGGACCGGCTCCGAGATGGCAGTGGCGGGGGTGGTTACTTGCGTAGGAAGTGGTGGTTGATGAAGAGGTTGTGGTGGTGGTAGTTGCGGATTCAACGGGCTGCAACGGGTCAGCGTCGACACTGACTCGCCGCACGCGTTTACATTTGTCGACCTACAGAAAACACAGAGAGACAGGAGGACAAGAGACGCCCACGTTTTTCTTTGCTCTTTCTTTTTCTTTCTCTAGATCACGTTTCACTTCGCTCTCACAACTCTTTCTCTTAAATGCTTTTGCTCTTGCACCGTAACTCTAGCTCTTTTCTCTCGGCACCTCCATTCCGGCTTGCTCTCGTTTTCAGCTTGAGTCTCGCTCACTCGTCTCTAAGAGATCGTCGGTCGCGCGAGAGACCCCGGGGAGGCTGCAGGAGCAATCCCTGCTAAGCTCGTTTAGAGATCGTATAGCACGGGATTCACTAGCTTTCTTCTGCTATTTCTTTCTTCCGCAATATTTTCGTATGTTTTAATCCGAAGCTTTAAACTGAAGATCAGCCAGTCCTCCACTCCCCGAAGCCTGCCGATCCCCGACGGATACTTCTCTAGTCCGCGTTGGCTCTCTTCTGATCCTTGCTCTGATCACGACCTCGGTGCGCACTACCGCGCCGAGGTTGCACCGGGTACCGGTGCCCGCATTCGCGCTCTACTCTCCGATCCCGGCGGTAATCGCACGCCAATCTTGGTGATCATCCTTCGCGAAAACGAAACCTTCAAAAGTGTCTATGCGTGCTCTCGAATGGCGCGGCGTGCTTAATTCCGCCCACGGAAGTTGGCGGATCCGATTTGATAATGCGATACGTGACCACGAATGCGGGCCCTCGAATATAAAGTCTTGGCACTGGCTGAACCGTCCAGCCCGTTCTGGATATACATACATACATACATATTCGTGTTAGGTATATAAACATGCATTATCGACTTTCCCCCCGATGAAAAGCTACCCGGGGAAAATACGCGTGGCGTATACACATATACATATATAGTATCTATAGATATATATGTGTACACATGTGTGCGCCCGAAGAGGAACACGAGCGCGCTGGCGCGCGCGCCCGCGATCCTGTTAAACGAAAAGGTAGAAGCTTATCATGAGGGTGGTGATAGATAGCCGGCCGAATCGTTGATGTACAGGCTCGGGATTTTGGGAAGGGCAGCGATTCTCGGGAATAAATATCTTTCAATCTATACGGTGGGAACTTGACGCAAAATTTACGAGGAATTATCAAAAAGCCTTTTTGAGCAAACGAGCCCACTACGGGGGGGAGCAACGACGCGAGAAAAAGGGGAACTAAAATCAGTTGGGTAGTATACTATAATAGTAGTAAGGGATCAGCTGATACAAATAGAAGCAGTTCGCCATGGCCAGGCGGGAAAGAGCGAATGCTCGCACGTGTCTCTTAGAATTGTCCGGGCGACTATTTGGCCCGGTTGAAAATCGAGCTTGAATTCGGCGTGGCATTTATGGGGGACGCGCGCAAAGGGCGTGGACACGAGGGCGGCATTAATTACGTTCATACGAGCGTTTGCGTCGACGGAATAATGAAATATGTTAAACCCTCAGCGAGAATCTGAGTGGGAGGAGTTCGAATGCGCGCTGTACATAAAAACACATATGGTACACGCGCTACTCGAACCCTCGGGAAGCGTCTCTGTCTTGCGCGCGATTTGCTGAAGCGCATGCTTTTCCCCTGAATAGGATGCGGCACAGGGGAGAGCGACCGTCTGGTAGAAGCGGTTGCTAGATTACTGTTTAATAATTACGTAGTGCTTATTTGGGAGTGCCCTCGCAGCTGGCATCGGAGGACGACCTACGGGTAAATCTTCATTAAAAATATTGGTTTTGAGCCGCTTTCTGTGTAATTCTCTTTAGGCGCGCGCTCGTGAAATGCAATGCTCGCAATGAAAACCGAACGGATGAATTGGCGGTGAAAAGAAATGCAATTACCGAGGGATGGAATTTGAAGACGGTATCTCTAGGTTTGAAGCGCGGCACGCAGGATGCTCGGGTGGTGGAAGAAGGGGGGCCCGGGGCGGGCCGGACGAATGCTCTCGCCAATAAATCTCGGGTGGCTGATAATCTCGGCAGAAATTAAAAGGCTCACTACATCAATTTCTCTCTCCGGTGGAAGTTAATGGAATATCACGTGCGCCCTGTTAGTGATCCCGTCTCCCGCCACTCGCCGGGAATTTCTCGATGAATTCCGACGATATTACCCCGAAACATCCTGAGAACTGCGGAGGCGTGCGTGCTCATGAAAATGCTTTCGAGAAGGATGGACCAGAGAAAGAAGCTGAAGCAGAGAAGTAGAAGAAGGGATGGAGTGGAGACGAGGGTAGATATCGGGGGCACGTATATCGTCTTCGACCTTGTTTTCCGATGGCACCCTCACGATAAGTCCCGGCTTGCTTGCTGATGGGGCGGTATACCAATAAAGGTAGATAAAAGAAAAAAAAACATAAAGGGAAATGCCAGGATAGGGAGGGCAAGGGTAGCATCGTCGCGTTCGGTGCGAAATGAAGTAGGCTCGATGAATGAATTATTCTCCGAGCAGACAGTGCTCGGCCATCATGTACATATAATGAAAAAAGGAAGCGGAAGGCAATCAACAAAAAGGGACAATGGCACGTCGCGTGAAACAAAGGACGACGTAGATACGATCCAGAATAGGCATCACTGCAGTCGTATTGTGGACTTTTGGATGCCACGATATATGGAAAATCATAATGACCCGGCCGCGTGTGTGAGAGAGTGTTCAGATCCGAGCGGATCAAGCTCGGACGGAATTCCAACTCAAACGATATCGACATCTTATACGAACAAAGATAGGTGGATAAATTTAGAGAGAGAACGATGAGTCTTGCCAAAATGTTTTGGGTGGTTCGCTGGTCATATAAAAAGTGGGTCCGTCCGTCGTCCAGTCGGTCGTCGCTGGTAGTGTGTATCGTGAATTCTCATTGTCAGTTTGGAAAAGTGTGGCGGACTGGTTCGAGTCCATAGTCGCGGCTGTTCGATGATGCCACTCGCGACAATCCTCGATCGAGTAATCAATCATCGGGAATACAGAATAGATCGTTTTCCAACCTCGTCCAAAATACCTCTGCTGCTGCGGTTTAGTCTGCCGGTTTAGTACACGACTACGAGACACGTCTAGAACGGCCGTAGTGCGGTGCATGCTCGCAAGAAGATCAAAAGAGGGTTCCTTCATTTTCGTATATATTTTACTGCCTTCCTACTTGTCTTTTTGCCTTTACTCTCTCTCTCTCTCTCTCTCTCTCTCTCTCTCTCTCTCTCTCTCTCTCTTTCTCTCTCTCCCTCTCTTAAGGTTCTTTCACTTTACTGGTCCTCTTTTTTCGAGGGAGTGGCTGCTGTTTGGAAAAGTCGGTCGAGAGGACCAAGGGACAGAAGACCAGCTTCTCTTCCTTGCGTCGCTCCACTAGCCTTAGGGCTACTGAGTGATATGTCCTTAGAAGTCTATCGCTCGTCCAGTAACACGTGCCTTACTTCCCCTTTGAAGCCACCACGATCTGCTTCCGATCCCAAATCCACAGCTTGCCGCATCTTTCGCCGGTACCATCCCGTAAATGTACTTTACCGCGGATATACACCAAGCAAAGTCCAAAGGGAAAGGTGGAACAGCGTTACTGAACGAACGCCCAAGTAAATGCAATCTTTCTCGATATATCCTCGTGACACTAGAATAGCTTTATGCATAATTAGGCATTGAACTTGAAGAATTTTGTGGCTAGAGAGAATATAACTCGTGAATAGGTATTCTGAAACAATGCTTGCGGTGCTTTCGATCACCTACTGCTCATAAGAAGGGGGTGGAGTGGTCTTAATTGCTAGCTCTGGCTAAACCTAAGTGATATTTGTATATCTCCTTGAGGTCGCATCCGCTTCTATTATTACGCTCAAAATGAAATTACCCTAGAGATTCTGTCTGGGTCGCTTATTTAAGAAAGAGATGAAAGGAAATTTCCTTCAATTGACCAGTCGACCAATTGTAAGGTCTGGTGAATTATTTTCAGAGCGGTTGCGACCTCCTCTGTCTACGTTCCTTAAATGGGCATTAACCTTCGTGGATCCCGGCTAAAAGGATCCGAGAAATTAGGCAAGTTAGAGGAGAACTGCGCAACCTCCTTGGGTAAGGGGGGCACTACTGGAGATAGGCACTCACTTTTTCAAAGGCACTGTTCCCTGGGGCCCCTGCGCGCCGTTCCTAGCGTCGGTGACCCGGCAGGCCACCATATTATACGCTGAAAGCAGTTCTACAATGTTACAAGACCATGTTAACCATACATTAGCTCAAGTTGACAGGTGTTCGCCCGGCCCCTGCGTTGCACATCGCTTCGCACTCTCCAATCCGCCTTGGTCTCTTACTTTATTATCCCAAGAACAGACAGATCAGAACTCTCGGTGTTTTGAAGTGCATAGTAATCAGTAAATTTGCCAAATAAACTTTTAAAAGATTTTCATTACAAGTTTCAATAATACCGAGAATTCTGATGAGAAGATGCAAGCGACCGAGAGCCCAGGTGCAGGCAGAACTGACGGCAGATCTGGAAGCAGTGGCCGACCAATGAAGGTCGACACTTCCCCTTCTAAATACCTTTCTCCTGTTTTCGTCTTTTCCGTTTATTGCATATCTTCACCGCGCAGATGCTTAGGATGATCGCAACGATGAAGAATAGTATACCACCGACGACGCCCGCCGTGATCGCCTTGTGCTTGACGCGCGCTGGTACTGCGAACTTCACCTGATCGCTCACCCCGTAATTCATAGCGGAATTGGCGAACACTTGGAAGTAGTAGGTCCTACCACCGACCAGGTTTTTCACTGGAACATCATCAAGAGAATTCAGCCCGAAAGGCCAATTAGAAAACCGCCCGGAAGAACGAGCATTTTGGTTACTGTTCTCTTCATACGTTTCTTTTCTCTCTGGAGGAAGTAAGTACCGGAGTGCAACAACATATGGATAGTGAGAAATAGAAGTTGGAAAGAATATGTATATGTGCGTTGAGGGTTAGTCGGTCCAGGAGTGAGACAGGGAGCGACTCACCCAGGTAACTGGTCTCTTCCGGTCGGATTTGTCCCTTGTTGAGCGTTTTCCAGGGGCCGTCCGTCTTGTATTTGATGGTGTAGAATTGGGTGAGGTGGTTCTTCTCTGATGGCGCTTGCCAAGTTATTAGGAAGCCGTTGCTGATCTCCGTCACCGTTAGATTCCTCGGGGGACCTGGCTTTGGTCCTGGTGAGTTTACAAGCACGTTAGACGAGTCCTCCCGAATCAGACTCCTTTCGGCATTTGGAAATGCCCATCTTTGCGATAAATGTTTCTCTGTAAAGAGGGTGAGTCAGTATCGAGGGGCGAGTGTGGATTCCTTTGAGCTCAGGCCTCATAGCGCTCGGGAAGAAACGGTGTCGCGAGGAATTGGGTTCATGGCCGCTAATAAGGTTAACGTATAAGTGCCGGAAGTAATCAGCTCGTAACATTATGAATGTAAGTAGTGACCAAGTTAAGATGACCTCATGCATCTCCGATTCTAATAAGGAATTCTCCTTTTCTTTCTAACACTATGTTTTGTCCAGCGTGTACTCTGTCCTCCGATACTACTTGACCAATAACCACCTCGCATCTTTCCACCACTTGATTGACAAACGTTGCAATCGAAGGTTTATCGGTCGATGCAATTACCAAGATAAATATTTGCACGATCGAAATAGGCCATTCCATGCCATAGTATACATGCATACATATGAATACTATATATATCCGGTGAAAAAACAGACGCTTTAATCAACGCGACCACAACCTCGTCATTGCTTTGGCAATATTAGTATTTGCCTTTTTGAAAGTTCGGCCGCTGTATACCGTTTGAATAAATGATGAAAACGGAGCAGGGATGCGTCGAAAGTGTTGCACGATGTCTACAAATATGAGAGAAATTGAATGAATATATCGAGGCGTATGTGCGCGCGAAAGAGGAAACCCGGAAATGTGTGGAAGGAAAATCACCGGCATTATTATTTAAAGAAATCCAGGCAGTCTTTTAGATTTTTCCATAAAAATGCAAATGGTCGTTGCTGCATTTCAATATTTGAGATATTCGGAGCCAGTACTCCAGTACAGATGGGAATAAAGTTTCGCGTGTTTTGCGGACGGAAGCTTAAATCCGTAGAAAGTATTTTCTGGTTGCTCACCAGTCCGACTCATTTGTTTATTCTTTCTTCTGTGGAAGACGAGTATGGGATGGGCGAGCTCAAGCTGGATTGTAATTTGAAAGCAAATGTCCCTTCTTTTCCTTTCTCGAGCGATTGCCGAGCTTTAAAATTGCTGAGGCCACCTTCCTTGCGCCGGGAGAACACAAAAAGCGCCTTTTCCTTCTATCCTTTTTAGTTACGCGAGCGCAAGGGGAGGGGGGAGTCGTCAATAATACTGGAGATAAGATCTCCTCCCCCGTAGATACATTGTTTGCTAACAATGGGTGAGGAAATACCCCGCCGGTATTCTTGCCTGCTGCCTCCGTAAATTAAAGACATTCTTCACTGAGAACCGTAGACATGCTCCATCTACTTACAGGTGATTCGAGCTCTCTCATTCACCGGCGGTAACGGACAGACGCGCGGATTCAATTACCGATCGGCTAGTCTAGTCGGCTCTCCAAAGGGAAACGGGCTGGGGGGTAAATAGAGAACGGGCGAGTGCACGTCGGGTTCAGCGAGTGGAAAATCGTGTTGCAGCAACATCGAACTTCTCATCGAAGTCTGCCGCGCGTGACGTATTGACAGGAAGTTCTGGCGGGGCAGCGACACAAAAGCGAGCTTATGAAACAAGGAAAACCTGCCCCTGGGGCCACCTCAAGTCCAAACTCCGCGGACGGTCCAGCAACGGGAAGTTAACGAGATTTTTTTCTCTTCCTTTCTATACGCCAGTCAAGTTGATTTTGCTATGGTGTGACAACCGATGGTTTCAAAAAATGTGACAGAGTGCAGGAAAAAAGCGGCTGGTAGCGAGCGAAAAAAGTCGGACGTGCGTACAATCGGAGAAACGAAATGATGGCCGAGACACGGGAGGTAGCATTTTGCGGTAGCTTGACTCGACCACGTGATTGCGGAATTAGTAACGTGCGGATTGTTGCCAGCATTTTGCCTCGTTTAAAATGTATGAAATTATTTCCGCCGCCCGCGCGCTTACTGTTCAGCCATCTTCCACCCTTCTGTTTTCTCTCCCTCCCTTCCTCCTTCTACCTGCCATACTCCTTTAGTTCGTTTCCGTTGCTCTATTAAGTGGAGCCTCCCTACAGCTTTGCATAAGAACGTATATATTTCTTAGTCTTTATTCATAATAGCTGCGTTCGTTAAAGCTTTTCCAGTAGTCGTATGTATAAATGTTTTATCCATGTACAAGCAGGAAAATCCCAGTAATAAGGGTTAGTGGAGAACTTCGTGAGCGTGGAGAGAACTACTTACAAGAGTTGGTCGACAGGAGAGTCTTCCTGCCACCGGAGAGCCATAAAAGGATGGGTTTGGTGATGAGCAATACCAGGACGAGTGCGAGAAAGGTATAAGGTGACAAAGTATAAGGAACTGTAACGTGTGCACTCGGAAAACTTGACCTTAACGACATCGAGTGTTATCCAAGCGTTCTTGTAACGGGCAGGACAAATAACAGAGTACTCGGAACACTCCTCGGCGAAATGGGCACTCGCCAATACCGCGGATAAGGACAAAGTAAGAAAACAAAGGAGGGTAAATAAGAGGTAAAAAAACAAAAGTCAATACCTTTGGTTATCATGGTTGGCGTTTTGAAGTCGTGTTTTTCTGTGGTATCGGGCGATATATTAAGAACAATTCTTAAATCTATGAAGTCTGAAATGAGAGAAACAAAAAAGAACGGGCGTGAGAATTAGAACGAAGAGTTGCCGTGTGTGCTTGCAATCTAGCGATAAAGGATCGCCAGCGACGGCCGCCCGCCCCCGTTCTTTCCTCGACATTGGGCTCTAGGACGGCTGTGGCGGCGGCGGCGGCGGCGTCTGCGGCAAGCGGCGGAAGGGAGATTCTCACGAACACCGAGCGATCCACCGGAATTCTCGTTAAGCCGCGCGTAATCGCGTTACTCCAGGCAGGCGCTAACGAGTTTTGAGACCGCTGATGCATGCGCGCCGTTGATGCAGAGCACAGAGCGAATCCCGCGGAAAGTAAATCGGAAGTGGCGAAAAATACCAATTCCGCGATATTCCGTAGTTCGGGGGTAGGGAGAATGCCGTGCAGCCAGAAGACATTTAAACTTCGAGTCGGCAGTTGATCCAGTTACCGAATGATTAAGCGGACCATGCAACCAACACCAAAGAAGCAAATAGAAGGGAATAGAAACGAAGGGAATCTCAAGAGGCGAAGAATCCAGTGGGGCACGAGTGCAAGCGCAATTGGCGACAAAACACCACGGCAAGCAGAAGCAGTAGACTGAAAGGGAGCTAGACAGAGGGAGAGTGCGGAACGTGTTAGAGCAGAACGCAAACCCGGCAGAAACTTATGAAATAAAGATTCGTGTGATAAGGGAGGGAGCCACGACGAGCTAGATGGAAATGGGAAAGGTGGAGGTCTTTCGTAAGAGAGACGGTGCGCAGATAGAAGTCTGTAGTCGAGGTTGAGAGCAACTAGACACAAGCGATCCAACGAAAGAGAGAGAGAGAGACAGATTCAGTGTGTGTACAAATGGACGGCAATGAAGCAGGGTGGATTCGAGAGAAGGAAAGAAAAGCGGAAGTGGAATGAATGGCTCGATGGCTTTTCCGATACGATAAGTCGCGACGGAACTCTTCGGTGTGTTCCCTTTCTCCTATTCCACTCCTTTTTACCGTCCACTCTGTCGTTCCTTCCCTTCTTCTGGCCGTCATCCTTCTCTTCGTGAGAATCGCTGAGATTCGACAACTAGTTCGGCTAGAAGGAAGCATTGCATGCAACTTCCGAAGTCTCCGTGGTGGGAGATCGATATGTCGGGCTTCGGGCGGAGGGAGGGAGATAGTCTCGTAGCAAAGCTCGACCACCCGGCGAAGGACAGAGTTCCCATTGATGCGTCAGGTCATCCGGGCGCGCAGTTCTTTGTTGGCAAAGCAAGAGCTGATTTCGGGCAATACCGACGTTAAAATCACCACCCTCAGCTTTCACGATCGATCGCATTCGAATGCAAAGATCGAGCCTTTGTTACCTTCCTGCTTTTTATTCTGATTTCAATGTTCTTTAAGTGGGTCTGAAGCCCTCGCTTTAAAGCAACTGCATAATCAGGAGCAATTTACGATATCGGCCTGTTTCCCTAGTATAAGTTCTGTAGTAATATAGATGCTCAGATATGCCTTACCAGTTTCGTCCGGGGATCCTATCTGACCTGATCGTGAGGATGGGGTAGCCGCTTGGGTCAGTGCCACGTCTGCGAGAGTCGCAGCAAAAGGAAAAAGGAGCATGAATGTTAGTATGTTAGTTTGTCCAGGAAATTGAAGAGTTACATGCAATTAGTAAGCATTAGATTAGTGTCGTCACACGCAGTTTCTCTCGAGAATTCCGGATCATTAAAATATAGAGGAAAAATGACATAGATATGTCAATTTGTTGGTAATTTCATGAATTCGCTTTTTAAAAAAATGCGAATTATTGGCGAGCGGCATGTCGTTTGCGTAACAGTGATTTGGTGCGTTACCCAGTGTTCGAACGGTGATGATCTTGCTGAGCATTCCATCGCCTAGGGCATTCTTTCCGATGACTTGAAATTCGTAGAGAGTACCCGGTGTCAGCCTGTTGATCGTCACCGCCGTGCTGCCCGACGGTGTCACCGGAATCGTCTCCCATTCTGATGTACCAGATTCTCTGTACCTAAAAAAACAGAACAGGACGAAAAAGCTTAAGTATTATTGAGATTGTGGCTAACAGTTAACGTGCTAATGTGGTTGCGTGCAACATAAAGTAGAATAGTTCGTGGTGAAACATGATTTACCAAATAGTGTAGTCCTGCTTGTAATCAGGGCCGCCGGAGTAGCCGGGCAACCAAGTCAGGGTAACAGAGAACTCAGTCGCCGTTCCAGTCACATTATAGGGTGCATGTGGTTGGGTGCCCTCTACGATAAGCTGGGTCGAGGAGGAAATGGTAGCCACTTCGTTCGATGCCACGCACTGATAAAATCCAAAATCGGCTCGGCGCAGGCTCTCTATGGTGAGATTACCGCCGACTATTCTAGCCCGATCACGTTGTATCGGTGCTCCGTCTCGCTAAAATCAAAAATAGCACGAAAATATCGAACAACATTACCCTTGCAATTATTTATACATTAAACTACCGATGATTATAACGAAACATACCCTGTGCCATTGTATCGTGGGTTTCTGGGTGCCCTCGGCCTCCTGAGCGTCGCAGTGCATTTCAACATTCTCGCCAACCTTCTTCTGATAAATTGGTTCCGGCTCGAGGGTGAATATTGGTGGATTTCGCACGAGTACCTCCATTGGGCCCGAGCTTCCCTGGGTGCCTTGAGCATTGTAAGGCGTGCAGGTGTACCTGCCCTGATGGTTCTCGTTGACCCGGGTGAAGAGCAAGGAGCCATTGTTCATCACGATAATGTCCTTCGTCTGATAGGGCTCCAGCAGCCGCTTGTCCTTCGTCCAGGTAACATACTGCAGTGGCGGATTCGCCTTTATGTAACACTGGACCACACCCGCCAGACGGAATGGTAGATACTGCACCGTAGGGGTGAACGTCACCTTCGCAGAATCTGTCAATAAAATTAGTCCGAATTCTCCCATTGCGTGGTACACGCAATTCCCCGATGCAAATTGGAACGGGGAGAGTGGTAAATAGAATGGCGAGTGAAATTCTGACGGACTCACATTCAACATTGAGATAGGCGGTGGCACTCTGCGGCTCGCCAATACCGTTCGTCACCTCGCAGAGGTATTGGCCGGAGTCGTCGGCGCTGACAGGATTGATAGCGAGACTGCCGTCCACTTTGATGGATACCCTCGTGTCCAGAGCTGAGACCTCTGTGACTGGTGCGCCTTCGCGAAACCAACGTACAGTCACGTTACCCGGTAGTGCCTTCGCCTCGCAGGAGAACTGTACTTTTTCGCCCTCCAACGTGGTTTGATTGGTTGGTGGTACCGTGATAACCGCTCCCCCTGTAAGTTTCATCCATCCGTTATGCAACCTGCCTCAATCCCTTAGCCATCCGCCGTATGCTTCCTCTAAATAACAGTGTGTATCCGTGGCCGGATGTATGTATGTCTGTCGCTAGTATAACCGATATTCGTGTTTGGTTCGACGACCGAACGTTAGCCATGGGTGTGCTACGGATGGAAACTGGCCAGTTTTATCGATTACAGTCTCTCCAGTCCGGTGTCCGATGGACTGGCGGAGCCTGCCAGGGAAGCAGTCGTTGACGTACATCATGTTTCTCTCTCTCTCTCTCTCTCTCTCTCTCTCTCTCTCTCTCTCTCTCTCTCTCTCGGACTCTCTCGGTTCTTCTCTCACCTATGTACTGATGACGGAAATGCCGGGCTAGCCAATATCCTGCACGAAACGATGTCTCTGTCATAGAAGCTTTTAACGGCGCTCCATGCAGAAACAGGACGCGGGAAGTGTGCCCGTATTCAAAGAGGCAGCAGGAGCAAGCATAGTCGCTCAGCTCTCACCGCGAGGAGGAAGTCCTGGGGCGACAGGACTACGTCGGCCGGTCACCACCGCGCCGCGGTGTCCAGACAAACAAACACGTGCTCGCTGAACCGAGTAATAGCTGTACCATCCTCTTTTTTTTCCCCTTTAGAGAGGAAAAAGCGGTCGGTCAGAGGAGGCCTTCGATAATACAGACCAATGATTATTCCACAGGGCAGAGTAGGGTTTTCAAGCGGAGGATAGAATATACATATGTATAGGGGAGCTTTTAGTCAAGCACGGAAATGCGAACTATCGCGAAAGAAGTGACGTGCTCGTGTCGGCTGAGCAATGGCTGCCGGGTGGCAGAGATTTGTTTCGGGAACTTTGGAAACCGCAGTCGTGCCTTCCCCCCCGGGAGCTTTCTCACTCTCTTCGGGGTATCTCTTGGATACGAGGGAGTAAAAGAGCTAGCTAGAAGTTGGAATCGGCTCGAGAAGAGTTTCCTGAGAGGGGGAGGAACGAAGTGTGGGTATTGCTCTTTAGTGGAGGAGCAACGACGCCCTGGTACTCTTGGGTGCGCCATGCTCGAGAGAGAGAGAGAGAGAGAGAGAGAGAAAGAGCTGTCTTTTAGTTCCATGACTTTTGGCTGGCAGTCCTGGTAAAAAGGATCAACAGGGTGCATTATAGCCGAGCCGATATCCAAGGGGATTGGCCCGGCCTCGCTGCAAGAATTTTAAAAGTTGCGGTGGCGATGGCTTCGCCGAGTTCGCCTTCTCGTGGCTGAAGCGAGAATATCTTGACGTATAATAGGGCCGGATCGATCTCACCCGACAAAAGAGCCGACTCTTTCTTGGGATTCAGCAGTATTTTCTGCAATCCGATCTATCGTCACTCCGTGGGAATTAAGGTAGCTTTCTAGCCACAGAAAGAGTAAGCTACTCCACCGGGTGGCAATTTCAAACAGCACCCGATAACTTTGCTCTTTCCGGATTCCAATATAATACTCCAAAAAAAGCTTTAAAAAGTGGTATAATCGTCAAAGGGTATGGTTTCAAAAATCGTGAAAAAGTGGTACATACGGGCGAGTGAGGATCTCTACACCACATACAGTAAATCCAATAGCATCGTATGCAGTGTGCGGTTGGAGATAGAGGGGCCACGCCCCTGGCAAACCGACAATTTTTGCCACAGGGGGACAGATTAACGTATACGAGTGCCACATCCACCGAGCTGGTAAAGCGAGTAAAGGAGTCGAGAATAATTGGCCACATTTTCGTAACTTGCGGCAGTTTGCGAAATAGTTGAGTGATTTTCCTATTTCATAGCTGGAAGTCTCATGGCCCGTTAAATCGTTATCTCACGCAGCACTCCACAAACGAGCCCCCAAAACGGAGTTAGAGAATAAGGGGTAGAGAAGGAGCAGCGGGTGGTGGGAAGAAAGAGAGGACCGGCGCGGAATGATGAAGACGAATGTTCCCCAGCTTCCGTAACGAAGCTTACAAATTTGCCATGCTAGCGCGGTGTGCTGGGAGCTTCGAAGGGACCAGGACAAAAAGATTGGTGCGGTCGGAAAGAAAACGAGACAAATCGCCTTTTAACTGGGGGAAACACCCTTCGGAAGGAGCCTTAATTGGCACGGGCTGAAGCTGCCGGTGGTGGACCACTTTGCCTAAACGCAAGTTTTATCACGGTCGCAAACAAGCACCCCTTAGCATCGATATAAGAGAATGCATTGAGGTATAGGAATTTTACAAGCCAACGGATGTTGGATAAATAGACGTAGCATCCGCGAACAAATTGGATTCCGTTGATCGTGGTACACTACACTTTTTACGCTTTCATCCAAACGACCACAAGCACGGGAGGAAATTTATAGAGATTAATTTCTGTTATGAGAAGAGAAATTGTTAGTATCCACAAATTTCACAAGTGAACTGCTAAAGCGAGACTAGGTGAGCGACGAAAACGCGGCTGAATATAATAGGGAGTATCGACAACGGGACTCCGTATTGAAGGGTTTAAAGTTGAAAGGGTGAGGTAGATTGTTAAATGTCAGAATTCAACACGCAATCAATTTAGCAGCACCCTTAATTAAGAAAGTTGCGCGGCGACTGGCGTCCAATAGGTATAATTTGAAATTCCCCTTAATTAAAACATGCCACGTGGAAAGAGGTCGTCCCGAGACTCTCTACAGATGCCAACGGTAGCATGGTTCACGCGGCAACCACGACCGGTCAATTTTATGAGGATTTTAGAGACACTTCGAGATTAAAAGTAGCATAAAACTTACATCGTTACTACATAGATATTTCCGGGCCTCGAGCAGGCGGATGCCTCGGTTAAACGAGACTTTAAGAACTTCCATAAAGTTGGCTGTAAAACGCGCGTCTTCCCTCTATTGATCCTCGGTGAAGAAGAGAGGCCGGGGAGCTTGGCAAGAATCAATTTTACAAATAGCGTTTTATACGGTATTAGTGAAACTTTTGCAGGAGGACGCCGATTGGCCAACTAGTCGGGTCGATAAACTACAGGACGAAGAGCCGAAAGCCCTGAAGAAAATGATAAATTAAACAAACCCTGGCACAAACTCGCGCAATATATTTCTTGTTTGGTAAGTATTAACATTTCATGGACCGGTTGCCATTGGGGGTGAATAGACAAGGGTACCGGTAGCTGTTATTCAGCAGCGGGTAGAGAAAGAAAAGGAGGGTGTTGTGAGACTTTTTGTCGGTAGACGCATGTCAGGGCTTGTGGCAAAGCGGATTAAGAGTGGTGCAGTAATGCGTTTCTCTGTTGTCTACGGTAATATTCCGCAGGCCCGTCTGTCCGTCGAGGCGAAGGAGGGGCACGACTGGCAAAAGAGTTATTATCCGGCACACTGGCACTACACACGTGTCAGTTAGCTTCAACGGAGTCCTGTGAGCTCTGCCAGTCGGCTTGTAATTAACTGCACTCGCGCGAGAATACCGAGACGGTCAATGAACTTAACAGTACCAAGGTGTATCTACAGGTATCTTAAACTATTTTAATCTGATTTATTTAAATCTAGAATAAAAAGTGTCGAATCATACTAACCAGCAATGACGACTCGTGCTGTATGACTGATTTGCCCCTCGCCATTCCGTGCGATGCAGGTGTAATCGCCGATATCGTCGTTCTTGATCGTCGAGATTCTCAGTTCGGTGCCATCGTTGAAAATCCCAATAGTGGTGGAAGGCTCGACTGGATTGGCATCCTTGAACCAGAGGATCTCCGGGGTTGGGGTGCCCTCAGCTTGGCAGTTTAGTATTATCGCGTCCCCCAGATTCACGTAGATCATCTCCTCCGGCGTGATGCTGAATCTCGGCGGCGCTATGATAAATACAATGGGTTTGCCTTGTCAGTCGCACTTGCGCTCATCACTTACAGCTAGATCCCGTCATCCAACTAGCTCTCATTAAGTGGTGTGCTTCGAAGCTTAAGGAGATTCTCATTAATAACTCACGTGGAGTACACACGGTTGATAGGAAATTATCTTGGGGGTGGGTTTTTTGGAAGAATGAGAGAGGACTGCGTCATTTATCCATGGTAGTAAACATTCTCAAGCGAATAACACTGAAGGAAAAAACAAGCTTCCGAATTCCACGAAAGCGTCGGAGAGGTTCAACCAAGCCCTTTAACGTGTTTTCTTTTTTATCGTTCACTGACTGTCGACCCAAGCAAAGTTAGAATGGCCTTTTAACTACGCCAGTGGAAGGCACAAAAGTCCAAGTATTTTTCCTGGGCACGATGGTTTCGCGAGGCAGACGTCCGGGAACAAGCAGTCCTGATGAATCAGGAAAACAAGCCTGGCAAGAACTCCCCGGAGAAGCTTCCTCCCGGACAGAATGTAAAGTCGTCCCGACAAACGGTATGAAAATCCAAGCGGCCAGAGGATTACTGGGAATGCCCGAGAGAATTATACCAGGCTGAATTATGTCGAATCGGATTCCTTTCCCCGTGAATCACTGGAGGCGAGAGAAAAGATCCGGTAGACACGGCAAGAAAGGTAGCAAATGCAGCCAGTGCAGAAAGAGCAATGGTAAAACAAGGAAGGAAGAAGGGAGGAGGTGACAGTTTATGAGTGGTGCGCGAGCAAACGAGCGGAGACGCATCTCAAAGGCACAAAGGCGGCTTTAAACGCTTTTCGGTGTTTCCCAAGTATTTTTCTCTTTGACGTCGCGCCGCCGGCAAATCCTTACCGCTGCAGCGCCGTCGTCGTTGTCATCGTCGCCGTCAAGTGTGTCTGTCGGAGCGAGGAAGGCGCATCACCACATCGGGGGACTTGGACGAGGCCCAAGTGAGACGCGGAAGAGGATGAACAGACGAAGCGAGGCGAGGGCGAGGAAGGAAAGATTCAAGTGTCACGAGAAGAGGAAAGTGAAGGAGCAGAGAAAACGTAACAACATCCCTAAGCCATCTAAATGTTTCTCTTCCCCGAGGCAGTTCCTCCTGCTTTATGGCCGGGCAAAACGCAACAATAAGTTTCGCCCTACCTTTTACTCCTGTGCTGCTATTTTCTTTCGCTATAGCTCAAGAGTTGCTTCGACAACCCCCGCGATTCTCGTTATTGCCTCCCCTCGCCAACATTCCTTTCTTGTCGATCAAGCAACTACTCCCGCGGGAGAAAAGTGGGAGAGGAAGCAAGGAAGAGTTTCACTGTCACGACCATCCTAATTACAGGTCGTTGGTAAATACTAGGGCGTTACACAGAGTTCGTCCAACGCGCCAAAATTTACAAGGCACCATAAAGCTTCATCGTTGTGTCGCACTAGAGATAGTCCACTTGGAATGTGGACTCTCGGAAGTTCAGCCGTTATGCCTTTCTCTTGCTCTCTCACTCCCTCCTTCACTCCTCGCAAAAGTACATTATTTGTTGCAGGCATAAAATCTCCTTAAGCTCAAAGTAATATTAATGAGAGTTCGCCCGGTAGAATCGATGTTACGGTCTCCACGGAGCCCTCGAATAGCAAGTTTCCTCGCTAAGCCGCATTTATATGCACCGGATGGCAGCGTGAACTTTTTACTGCGGCCTCGGACGTGAGGTGTAAATCGGCCTATGCTCTAGGTCTTCTACCATCGAACGGAGTATAGATTGACTGTTGAATGAGATTGGAAGGAAAACTGAAGAAATGGCTGAGTAGTTTTAGGATGAAAAGCGATGTACTCACCATGGACATCCAGATGGAACCAGGTACCATTCTTGTTACTGTTTGGCGACCTGTTGAGGAAGACGACCTTGCACTCGTACCATCCTTGGTCAGTCTCGCGGATGTCGGTCAGGTTGAGGCTGGCCACCCCGTACGGAGAGTTCGGGCTCACCCTCGATACACGACCTTCGTAGCCCTCGCCGCTGTGGGTCGGATACGACTCGTACCATATGTATATCGGTATCTCCTGCCCCTTGCACCAACACCAACACGCAACATAAACGAGAGATCGCCATGAACCCGATGAAACTGGTGCGAGCCACTCTTTTCACTAACGTAACACCATTTTCTATACTATTCTTCATTCGGACGATTTTCAGCAATGCCTATTTGATGGGGTATTACGATTGTACGGAGTGGCTCGCACCAGCTGGGAATAATGAAATGACAAATGATGAGACAACGGATGCAGCGTACGTGAAAGAGAGCGAAAGCGGTATATCGCTGGATCGATACGATACGTATCGTGTCGATGCACCGATAAACCGGCAAGGTTCTCGCGTGAGAACGCTCGAACGTAACGAGCTCGAGAAGACTATAGGAAACAAAGAAGAAAAGAATGAGAGAGAGAGAGAGAGACAGGAGTGTTTTCAGGTTTCTCACGAAAAATGGCAGTACCCTGCTTCTTTCACTCTCCTTCTCCTTTGGGAGTGAATTCAAGCTCCTTTGAAAATTTTATGCCCGTTATGTTCGCTCGTCCGCTCGCTCGCCACGAGTGACGGTACAACTGTCATTCTGCATGCAAGAGCCTCGCGAAACAATGGACTTCCTTTCATGTTTATCCCTCTAGCCCGATGAAAGAATCATCGTCCCCGAGCATAGGTAGTCGCAAGGACACAAAGTAGATTGGCCGAGTTAACAGAAGTAGTACACGTAGCATGCGGTGCGTGCCAAGAGCAGTACGAGTACCAGATGACCATCAGACATGCAAAATTATGGAGTTTGGTAGTGGAAGGTAGGACGCCGTGCATGAAATGGTGTTCAATATTGCAGATTGTCAGTGCGTACTCAGTGCCTTGAGATCAATAGTCATTGTCACACTATCCAGGAAGTAGCCTATAGAAGCTTGTGACAGTTTCGGAAGATTGTAGATTGTCGCCTCTGAGTGACAGGCGATCGATAATCAATGTTTCAATCCTATCATATTCTATTAACTCGTACCATCGATGAAAAAGTATTGGTTTCGAAGCGGCTTAAATTGCGCCTGTTTTTTAAACTTGTAATGCAATATAGTTAGTAAAACGAAAGACTGTACGCGTTGCGGTACCATCAAGCGAGTCGGTTTTCAAATCGGCTATAAACGCGCGCGTATCAAAATGAGCCGCGTAATCACCAGTATTAAAGCCACTACCACTTGTTACATAGAAGCTTTGGTAGTAATAATACAATCGCGTATCAAGAGGACCAAGGTCACTTAGTTTTATTGCGTTTAGTTCACCATTTCAGGTACTTTCATAGATTCATAGAAGGAGTGTCACCATCAGGAGAATTGGCTAGTATGCGAGAGTGTAGTGGGTTGGCGATTGACTGTCCCACTTGACGCTTTCTATTTCAAGCACGGCCTACTTGCCTTAACTACCACGATGCCACGAGGATGTCGAGGCTGTCGTCATCGCGATACGCAATGCAAGCGCAACGTTGATTTCAATATTCCTCTATCCCTCGTGGTAGCAGGCATTTACCATCCATTTACCTATAGTGCCAACCCATAGAAAGTTACCGCGTGTCATTACGAACGTTAAAGATATTTCGTTCTAGGAGTTCCTGCTATAGACATTCCCCGAGCTGCGGATTTATGCACGCCTAGCTGCGCCGTCGTTACGTTTTGACATCATAATACCATCAATTTACACGGCTCTCTCGTTGCTTCAAGCATAACGGCTCCGTGAAGCTGTACGTCTCAGTGCTCGTAAATAAGATTTGTAAACTGCTCGGCCGGCGGAAGAACTGCGCTTCGAAGGAGTATAAGTCACGGCTGCAGTTGGGCGAGTCTGCCGCAGTAGTATGAGCCAGCCACTAGTCAGACGCGCCGTAGTAGTCCGCAGTGATGAGCAGTGACTTCGTTATCATTTTACCAGTACAGCTATTGCGCGCGAGTACCACTCAACCAGTAGAATCTGACTATCATTCCCACACAGATCTCACCCTATTCAAGGAAGACTGCCCTTATAGATTCGAATGGAAGTGGAGCGCGATTTTACGCGAGGGTAAAAGGATTCCCGAGGCGTGAATAAAACCAGGACTGGGGAGCCGGTGGGGCGGGCGGGAGGTAACTTTTTTCGAGGCAGAAAACTTCTCTCGTTCCACTCTTTGGGAAATCGTGCGGAGAAGTACGTGGATGGTAGGTTCCCGGAGGGTGAGGGAAAAACCAAGGGTAGGGAGAAAAAGAAGTTGAGTAGAGAAGGAAGGTAGATTCGCAATGGTGCACGGAATCGCTTTGGCCGTGAAACAGCCCATGTGTTGGATGCATGCAACATTAACGCGGCGCTAGGTTCTCAGTGTCCTCTCTCGCTTATCCGCCCTTTAATCTTGCGCCAGAGAGGATCCTGAAAGCGGGCTGTCTCTCGGCGTCGTCGTCTAAAGGCTTGAAAAACATCGCGCAACGAACAGGGGAAAAGAAGGGATGGAGAAAGTGTTGCGGTTATCCAGAGACGAGCACGCAGAGAAGAAACGAGACTCAGACAGAGAGAAAATGCGAGAAGGACTTTGCGCGTTGAATGGTTCTTGGCTGTTGGCGCGACTCTCTCCCACTCGCCAGCAACGCACAGCACAGTCGCTTGAATCCCTCAGCCACGATCGTATAGAGACAGTGAGGAGGGCCGATGAAAAATCCATGGAAATTCCCCGGCTATAATGCGCCAGTCTACCATTCGCGTATTGTGAACTCGTAGAAGCGCAACGCGCATGGAAGCTCGGCGCTCTTTTCTCCCCGTTATACCATAGTTTTACGCTTCCCGCCCTCCTCTACTGCCAAGCATCACTCGAGCGAGGCGAAGAGAGGCGAAGCGCTCGTATTGTTATTGTATACAGCTTCAGCTTAATGTCCCCAGTAAGTATGAAGAGATCGCGGTGGCCGGGCAACCGAAGCATCGAGTAGGAAGGCCTCGAATATTCAGAATTAGTTCCGTTTGGCCTGGTTCCGCTGTTTTCCGCAGATTGTTCCGCACTGCGCGACCAACAATGCCCGCCCGAGCGAGCGGGGGTTGAACGAATGTTGCCGCGGTCCTCTTTCTCTCTTTCCCCCTGCCACCCTTGCCACTCTCCTGCCTCCTGCCAAGCCCGTCCCTGCACTCACTGTTTTAACGCGAACGGCCTTCTCGTGAGCTAGCAGGGCCCTGCTGTATGTACGAGCCACGGGTGATAGCCTGTGTGTCAAGGGATGCGAATCAATAATTCAATTTCCAGCCACGCGCGCCAAGAGATAGTCGGCTTTGCGGTGAAGCGTGACAATGGAGAGTCGCGACATCGATTCCCTACGCTATAGCAACACACCCTCACCCTGTCTATCCTTCCACGAGAGCGAGGAAGATCATGCGAGCAACCCGTAAACAGTTCGGGTATTCGCTGAATCAATCTGAAACAGCAAGTCGTCTGCGCCGACTTCTTGGCTTGCTTTCCTACCGGTGGATTTTAGGTTTGATTGATAGACGACTTAGAGTTCCGGCGAAAGAATAAGACTCGATAATTCATGTGACGCTTCCCCGGCGGTTGTAACATGCCAGGAGAACCGAGAAATAAAATAGTGCGGAAAGGAGAATGTCTCGTTGAAATCCCGAGAGAATCTTCCCGTTTTCTATGCGCTTCGCTTGGGTCATCGCTATACTGAACGGCGTGTTCTATCTCTTCTCGAAATGCGGAACGTGTTGCGGAAGTTTTGATAATTCATCCGGCGAGCGGCGGTAACTCGAACCTGGTAGAGAGAGAGAGTGGAGCAAGAAGGGCACGGATGTTTAAGGTGCTCGAGTTCAACTATTCACTAGAGATGGAGCGAGACTCTCCGGCTAACCGAACGAATTAAATGTTAACGAGATGTGCCCTTCATTCGGATATAACCGACATAGTTCCCTTCTCTCTTTACGACTATTCGACACTTTCGGGACCATTCGGGCGGAAGCTTTTGTTTCAACGGAGACCAGCCTTCGCATCGGAGGAATGAAAATCAGAACTCGGTTCAGGAATATCTTTCGGTGAATTAGAGTCATTTACATCGGCAGCCTTTAGAGAGCGAGCGTCCAGGTGTGACTCGAGTCGTACGGTGAAACTTGAAAGTTCCTCCATAAATCGTGCCGGGAGTTCATTAATAGGAAGGGGCCGAGAACACTGCTATTCCTTGCTACCCCCCTTAGAAGTTGCCTTTCGTTGAAATAGCTCTTGGAAGTCGATACAATTTTCACAAGCAGACACGCGAGGAGGAAGTGGTTTGAACAACGACTGGCGTTGTTCCGAGAAAATTTGCACGCTTTACGGGCTAAGTTCAGACCGGCTGGCAATCCCCGCTAGTTCCAGTGGATCACATTCCCCCAATGCGAAACGCATCGTTCGCCGATTTGCGACCCTACGCTACCAACCTTCTCAGTCTACACTCGAACGCGAGGTGTTATTCAAAGTTAGCTCGATTGCTCCCAGTAGTGGCAAACTTTCGAGTTGGATGGCCCGCGTCGGCCGGAACTTCATTAATACTGCCGGAAATGAAAACCGCCTGGTGTGAGTGGGTCCAATTCCTCTCGAGAAAGCCGATCTAGCATTTTCCCAGTTTACTAATTATTTCGTCGCACCTCCACTGACAATGGACATAACCCAATAGCTTGCATTTTTGCAAGATTCTGTGGTGCAGAGGGCTCAATTGTTCTCTGGCAACCAAATTTTTGTGATTAGGCGAGGAGACAATGAAATTTTGACCGTGTTTCGACGGGTTCCACTCTCATTCACTGTAGACGAGGAATCGATAGTTGCAAGTTGGCGAATTTTGTCATAAAGCCTGGCGAAACAAATTCGCTGGATCGAAATTGCTGGTGGCAGTGTACGGTGTCATTGTTTCCCGAATGAAAGCTAGTTTAATCAGAAATACTCCGTGATGACAGATTGAAATTGTGATCCATCTCGCTGTAGAGGGCGGAGAAAAATAGAGGAATATTCCACAGCTGTGCATTTACCATAAATTACAGCGGATCGGGATAATAGAGTGATCGTCGGAGCACGGTGTGGGCAAACCAACGTCGACAATCTCGCGATTACTATGGCTGCCATCTCCCTCTGCCCGCTCCACCCTTTAATCCTCGCGCAAGTCATTCGCACAATGCTGTGGATTCTGGTCGGCTTTGTACGTTGGCTAGGCGCCTGTCTGTGTATATACGGTTATCAAAACTTATCAAACAGGATAACAACTCTACACCCTCCTATTCTCTGGCACCCTTGCCAATGCTTCTACGCATTCTTTCTCTCAGCCTCTATTTATTTCTAGGGACCACTATTTTTTCAGAAAACATTGACCCACTTTATAGAGTGCTTCGAAATAGACAGGAATGGCAGTGCTTCTATTTTTCTCGGGAATTCGTAAGTAGAAAACCAATCGGTCTAGTGAGTAGCCGGATGTGTGTCAATGTAGATTGATTGGAATTAGAACATCGTGCAGTTCGAGACTAGAAAATAGTAGCTCATTGGTATTTCCCAGGAATACGACGCCAAGTATTTCCTTAGCCGCATCGGAAGCGTGAAAATTGTCTCCGGTAAAGTAAACACCTCGTGCTCACTGCGTTCGTATAGCATGTTTATTTTCAACGTGAGACCCTTTCGCACCCTTTCTCTACGTGGTGACTCTCTTCCGTCCTTGCGCACTGTATTTCAGCTGACGAAATGATCGTGAGCGAAAACACAGCTTTGAGTCGGCGTTCCGGAAGGTTGGTAACCTCCTGGCCCGTTTCTCTCGCCTATCTCTCCTACGCTCTTGTCCGACCGCCCTTTGTACGATTACGTCCCGGTTGCCTATTCACCAGTTCACCATGGATAATAAGGTTTTAGTGGACGACACACTGTGGCACCTCTCACTACTCCGTTTACCACCAAAGTGAGAATGACCTCGGTTGCTTGTACATCCAACTAAACATCCGCACCCTTTACGCCCTTTAGTGTACCTGTAGTACCACTACAAAGTCCCCATTTCCATTTTACTAATACCAGTTAATCGATTGAACAAAAACAAGCAAAGATATGACAATACTAACAGTACCGCGCTAAGACAACTATTTTGATTATTGCAATTAAATCCCTCTTGATAGAGCTATCTCGACGAGTATGAAAATTAAACGGTCTTCTCGTTCAAGCGACCGAATTGCCTGTGTCTCGAAGCTAATCTCAGTTGCTACGGGCCAGTGGAACGGTTTGGAATGGCTAGAGGATATCGGGCTTCGCTAATTATCTCGTTAGAACACGGCTTGCTTCTCCTGGGGATAGCATTAATAATAACAATGCTAGAAAAGAGGCGACGAAGCCGCTAGTTAGCGGGGATAACGAGAGACAAGGGCGCCCGTGTAGTAGGAAATCCCGGGGGCCAAAAGAGAGGCGGTACGCGAAAAAGCAAAAAAGAACTTACATGTATAAAGGGTTGCGGAGATAGAATGCCATGGTTAGAAAACGAGAAATGTGAAGAGAAAGAGGGCGGGAAGGGTTGGAAGAGGTGGTGTAAAATTTACACGTGAGATCGAGAGAGGGAGTTAACCCTGACACAGTTCAGTAGTTTAACTCGGCCTCAGTGCAGTCTGCATTATGTATGCAGACTTGCTAGCATGCGCTCGTTACTCTTTACCATCCTCGAGTATTTCATTCGTACGCATAGACACACACGCGCATTCTCCGCCGCCTCCACCCTGCATTTTTCCGCGTGAAAAACATTATACCGGTGCTGCGGTGTATCAAAACTACAGCGGGAAATTTTTCGCATTTCGTCTTCATCATCGGAGGGGTAACATTGTGAATTCAATATTTCAGCATGGTTTAACAGAATTTTTTAACACGCGCACGTAGACATTCATTCATAAATGGAGATTTGACTGTTTTGGAGAGATTTAGTGCTGTACAGCACGGTGCTGGTAGAATTAGAGTGCTTTCACCGGCAGGTGTAGTGTTACTTCGCCCGAATTGGCCGGTGCAATGAACACGCACGGCACCGCGGGAAACAGGAAACATGTTATGGCCGTGGCTAGAATAAGGCTTGACCAGCGATGTTCCAGTGAAAAGCATGTTGTGTCCTGAGTGCAGGAATACAGCAAGAGAGAGAGAAAGATGAGGGATAGGTTGGACCAGTGATGTTCGCAACCAGATGCACTCTCCCACATTGCGTTGCAAGAAGCCGAGAATGTACTGGACTATGATACATAGCCAACCGTATTGCTTTGGCCCAGATCTTATTTTTCAGCCGAGTACGGCTTAACCAGTTAATGTTCACTCGATTGGCCCGTGAGAGCCGTACTTCTCGGAGCAAAGTGCTTCAAAATCATTCAACTACTCGTTCCTACTTTTCCCTTACAGTACTGCTGCCCTTGCTGTCCAAGAATTTATTTGGCATTTCCCTAATTGATTTTCTTCGTAAGAGATCGCTAAGAGAGGCAAGAACTTTCCCTCCCCTCTCAACCTCAATGGAATTCTGTGGTTACCCGGCCGACAGTAAGGTTTAATTCCCGATTGCCGTCGAGACCGGCAGAAATATTAATTAGCTCTTCGTCGGCGAACTTTTAATTGCTTCTGTCTCCGTCATCGTAAACAGATCAGCGCATCACGAAGTCTTCCAGTTGCGTCAATCGGAAAGTATTTTAGGCCAGGGTAATAAATCGGAGTTTTTCAGAGCAGAATTTACTGTGGGTCTAATAATATGTTATGAACATAAGTATAAAGCTTTCCAAATGTTTCTGATTCCCGCTAATCTCGAGTAGCTCCATCAAGGATTGACTTCCTAATAAAAAGTTTAACGGATGGTCGTAACTCCGGCCAAGGCGTAACAGCACTCTCGACTCTTGACGAAACTAATTCATCCTGACTATTTTTAAATGTCGGGTCGAGATGCCTTCTTTACTTTTGATGGAAGTTTTGCTCTCCCGGCAAAAGTAATCTATGCAGAGAGGAGTGGTCTGGATTGCAGACAATCAGCGTGTTAATTAAGTTGCCTTTCTACTCCGGCGGCGGATTAAACATCCTAATCATCAAAGAAGCCTTTTTCCTTTTTGGAGAAGAGAATATTGCGAGTCCTGTGAAAAATTGAGAGGAAAAGAAATAGAGTGGAGGATAAATAGTATTATGGTCAGGTTAGAGGAAGACAATATTCAGTCGGTTGTTGGATGGGGATGCTGGCAGGTTGCGGGCAACTTTCCCATAAAGCTTTAAGGGGATGTCTCCGATGGGGTTGGCATCGGAGGCGAGCATAGCAGCCAGTGTCCCAGTGGGGCTGAAACGTCTTCCTGAGTGGAAACCCCGGTGAAATTGAATTGCAACGGGACTCCATTTTCCTCGGCGCGAGTATATAGAGGTATAGCGTATAGAACGTATAAGAGGCGAGAACGTTTTCCGCCATTCGTTTGACCAACCGTCTTGCACCGACCGGCGAACCGCTCGCTTGACTCGTGTTCCCATTTGTTCCATTAAATTACGCGAAGAGGCTCCTTCCCACACAGCCAACATTCTTATCCTCGAAATATCCACTGCTTTGCCAAATCATTAATTAGTTCAACTGCTACTTCGCAACCCTATCACGAAGATGCAGTAGAACGGAAGGAAAGATACTTCGTTTGCCAAATAGCTACTGCGACAAGTACTAAATCTACCTTCTTGCAAACTACATCCCCACGAAATTTCAAGCACAGATGCAGAAATTAAATTCTGGTGGAAAATCGTGTACGAAGTTATATTCGTAAGTACAGAAATGTTAGAATTAACTTGAATGATTCGTTGGAAAATTCGGCTACTTTAGGAAGCTAGTAACTGCGGGGGGAAACCTTTCATTGGTGATTAACGTATCACGGGCATATCACGTTGGCCTCTCGAGACTCCGAGCAAGTGCTCAGAGATCAAAGCAGCCACGGTATTAATTCGCCGGCTGCAATCTCGCTTTAATTGATGCGCTCTCGCGTATTTTACGGAGAATGGGGAGCACTCAGTGGGAATGGAAGGTTAACGCAGGCTGGTGTGCTGGTGCTCTTCAGCTCGAACCTCTCTGTTTTCACCGTCACTGTCCTTTCCTCCAGAGGAGCCAGACATAACACAGACAAAGTATTAATATTTGTTTGCTCCAGCTTGCTTCCACTGTCTCTCTACCGAAATTCCGGAAGTCAAAGCGCACTCTTTGTACTGTTGCTGACGTTACGATTATTCGAGGGACACGCGACGATCCTGGAAACACCGGTAAGCAGAGAGAGCGACAGCAGT